>JAWWEY010000029.1:1186265-1227789 GCA_035582745.1 Loriotus luctuosus | reverse complement strand
GCCGGCGGTCACAGGGCTCCGCACGTCGCTCCCGTCCACCCACTCGCCCGCATTTAACCCGGCCCGCGGCCGCCCGCCGCTCCTCAGCCCGCGCGGCGCGGGCGCGGCATGAGCAGCAGCAGAGGCACCGGCCCCGGTACCGGCAGCGCCCGCAGCCCCTGCCCGCCCTGAGCGCCCCTGCCCGCCCGCGCCCCCCGCCATGGAGCGCATCCCCAGCGCGCAGCCCCCGCCCGGCTGCCTGGGCAAGCTGCCCGCCCTGGAGAGCGGAGACCTGCCCGGGTAAGCGGGGCTTCGGGGGCTCGGGGGGCTCCGGGGGAGCGGCCCCGCCGGCCCCGGGACGGGGGTAACGCGCTGCTCTCCTCTCGCCCGTGCAGGCTGGACTTCGCGCACATGTACCAGGTGTACAAGCCCCGGAGGGGCTTAAAGAGGAGCGAGGACAACAAGGTAATTGGGGGGTGACGGGGTACAGTGAGGGGCGATAAGGTGAATTGGGGGTTAATGGGGTGAATGGGGGGTTAACGGGGTGAATCGGCCGGTGCGCGCCCGTGACAGCGCTCCCGGGGCGGGGGCTCGGCCGCTCCCGGCGCGCTCGGGACGGGAGCAGCGGGGCCGGGCGGGCTGGGCTGGGCTGGGCTGTCCCGCCGCTGACCCGCTGCCCCGGCCCCGCAGGAGACCTACAAGCTGCCGCACCGGCTGATCGAGAAGAAGAGGCGCGACAGGATCAACGAGTGCATCGCGCAGCTCAAGGACCTGCTGCCCGAGCACCTCAAGCTGACGGTAGGTGCGAGCGGAGGGACGGGGCTCCCCGCGGCCGGCGCTCTGCTGCCGCTTCACCGCCGATCTGGGGGGGGGGGGGGTTATTTTTTGTTTTTAATTTTTTTTTCAGTGGCCCCGCACGCCCGGGCAGGCTGTAAGAGCATCCCAAACTTCCCCGGGAGCTGCGGGTCCCTGCGGGAGCTGCCCGCCGGGCCGTCCGCCCGCACCGCCGCCGGGCGGGAGCCGTCCCCGGCTGGGCTCCCCGGTCACGGTGCCAGCAGGGGCAGCAGAACCGATAAATAAACCGCTTTTCTCCGGGCTGTGCGGCTGGTCCCAAAGTACCCGCAGGCTTCCCTGAGAGCCTTTTCCTCAGCCTGCTTTTTAACTTGTTTCCGTGGAACGTTGCCGGTGATGGTCCTGCCTGCTCAGGTCTCACCGTGCCCGTCCTCCCGCGGCTCCCGGGAAGGCGCTGGCAGCTCCTGCCTGCGTGGCCGAGCCGGCGGCGGGTGCCAACCTGTCCCTGTGCTCCCAGACTCTAGGTCACCTGGAGAAGGCTGTGGTTCTGGAGCTCACCTTGAAGCACGTGAAGGCACTGACCAATCTCATCGAGCAGCAGCAGCAGAAGATCATCGCTTTGCAGAATGGTTTGCAGGCGGGTGAGTGTTGAGCCGGCAGGGCAAGAGCCTGTGTGCCTGTGTGTGTGTGTGTGATGGGCTTTCCCTGGGGAGCCTGTGAAATGCGGTTGTGACACCTTGTTCTCGAGAAGGGAGGAGGCAGGAATCCTGGCCTTTCATGCTGTCATTTTCTCAGGCTTTGCTTGTGAGCTTTCACAAAAAAAGATGCATTGCTCAAGATGGTCAGTGCAGAGTGCCCTGGGAGTTGTTTGAAATTAAACTGGGTTTGAAGTAGTTTTAGTTGCAGCCCAGGTTTGCTGTGAGGTTGTCTCCAAAGCCATTTGGTTCTTCCCATTTGTGTTTGTGAGCTTTAGATAACCCAGTCTGGTTTATTTGGCTGTTTTCTCTGGAAACAGATATAAATCTGCTTTCTATACACACCTTTTTAAGTTTCTTTATAACTGAGCTGGCCTGTGCTCTGCAGGCAGAGGGGACCTGGTGCTTCAGCTTATCAGCCTCAGATGCACTTCCTCCTGCTGATTTCACATGTGGCTCTCACGTGAATCGGATACAGCAAACCCGAATTTTTCGGAGGCACGGTCCGTGCCCCGGCAGCCACAGGGAGTGCAGTGGAGCTGCGGGAGCAGCCGAGTCCCCTGGGGCTGCCGGAGCTGCCGGCAGGGCCGGGAGCTCCCTGCCCCGAGGTGCAGGGCGAGGTGCACCCTGCCTTCCCCGGGGGTTTCCTGGAGAAGCCACAGCTTGACTCACTCCCCTCTCCACACTCCAGTACCTGTTGAAAGTGGATTTTACAATAAATAACAAAAAAGAGCAGGCAGCGCTTTTACTTATTGTGTAAAAATGGACAGGTGGATGTTCCAATGGAATTGCCCATTTCTGCAGAAATCTGGGGATTTCTGTTCATAAAGTCCAGCTTGGCCATCGCGTTCACCTCTGGCTGTGCTGTAACCCAAGTCCAACATCGCCTCCGGCCCGCCTCGGAGCTGGAAAGGGAACTATTTAGCATGTTGTTAATTTTTAATTTCTTTCTGTTAATGTTTCCTTAGGTGACCTGTCATCGAGAAACCTCGATTCCAGCCAGGAAATGTTTCGATCCGGTTTCCAGATGTGTGCCAAGGAAATGCTGCAATACCTGGCAAAGCACGAGAACGGCAAGGAGCTGAAGTCGTCGCAGCTGGTCAGCCACCTGCACCGGATGGCCAGCGAGGTGCTGCAGGGCGGGGCGGCCCGCAAGGCCGGGGACATCCCTCCCAAAATGCTGGACCTGAAGGAGAAGCCGGCGCCGCTGGGCGCGGCGGGCGAGGGCCACGGGAAGAACTGCGTGCCCGTGATCCAGCGGACATTCGCTCACTCCAGCGGGGAGCAGAGCGGCAGCGACACGGACACGGACAGCGGGTACGGGGGAGAGCTGGACAAAAGCGACTCCAAATCGGAACAGCCCTATTTCAAAAAGGATACCGACCTCAAGTACGCTGTCCAGGAGAGAATAAGCTCTATTAAGCAAGAGACTGAGGACCCGCCGGCCAAAAGGAGCAGGCTGGAGTCTCCGCAGGACGAGGGCCCTTTTGGCAGTGACATGATGGGCCCTGCCAGCAGCTTCCTGGGCCCCCACGCTCACCAGCCTCCCCTGTGCCTGCCTTTCTACCTGATCCCACCGTCTGCCACCGCCTACCTGCCCATGCTGGAGAAGTGCTGGTACCCGGCCTCGGTTCCCGTGCTGTACCCCAGCCTGCCGGCCTCTGCCGCAGCTCTGACGGGCTTCATGAACCCCGACAAACTCTCCCCCCCTCTGCTGATGCCCCAGAGACTCCCTTCTCCTGTACCGGCCCATTCCCCCATCGACTCCTCGGCTCTGCTTCAAGCTTTGAAGCAGATTCCTCCTTTGAACTTGGAAACCAAAGACTGAGGGCAGTGTGACTGGTTTTTCTCTTTTTTCCTTTTTTTGTTTGTTTTTTTTTAGTTTGAGAGACTGTTTCACTTTTATATATTGGCTGGACTGAGGTGTGGGGACGAGGTTCACTGTGCGTAGGAAGCTAAATCCCCTTTTCTCTGACTTGTCAGGTAGCTTGGAGAAGGATGAAGGATGCGCCCAGGTTAGCGATTGACAACTACTTCCAAAAGATTAAAGAAGGATTTTGTGCTTGGCCCCTTCCCTTCTTCCCTCTCCACATCTACAGAGCAACAGTTGACTCGGTCAGCTGTGAACCTATTGCAAAGCTGTGAAGAAATATTCCATTGGGCAGACCTGGTTTGAGGGTCTGTCAATATAAAATACATTAATATAAACCACGGTACTTCCCTGAGCGGCTCTGGAGGCAACGGCCCCACTGGCTCATCTCAGCTGGGCTGCTGTCCCAGTGACCCCCCCAGGGGTGGTGGTGGCAATGCCACCGTGAGCACAGCAGGAGCAGGACAGTGGTCACTGTGCTGTGGTGGTGGCAATGCCGCTGAGCACAGCAGGAGCAGGGCAGTGGTCACTGTGCTGTGGTGGTGGCACTGCCGCTGAGCACAGCAGGAGCAGGACAGTGGTCACTGTGCTGTGGTGGTGGCAATGCCGCTGAGCACAGCAGGAGCAGGACAGTGGTCACTGCAGGGGCAGCATGTCACCAGGAGGAGCAGGGCAGTGGTCACTGGTGTAGTGGTGGCAATGCCACTGTGAGTGCAGGAGGAGCAGGGCAGTGGTCACTGCAGGGGCAGCAATGTCACCAGGAGGAGCTGAGTAGTGGCCACTGAGGTGGTGGCAGTGGTGGCAATGCCACCAGGAGTCCAGGAGGAGCAGGGCAGCGGTCACTGCCTGGTCACACACAGATCAGGCAGACAGACCCAAGACGAGTTTCTCTCCACACCTTTGCTGATACATAGATTTTTTTTTTAAGAAATAAAAGGTAGCTGCTGCTTGGAGCTTTCCATGGCGTACATCTAATAAATAAATTAACCTGCGCCCTTCCTGTAACTTGAGCTGCTCCGTTGGGCCGGCTCGGGAGGAGCTGTCCCGGGATGGCGGGGTCGGGAGGAGCCGTCCCGGGATGGCCAGGTCGGGAGCAGCTGTGCTGTCCCCGGGGTCGCCTCGTTGGTGGCACCGGCTCCTGCGGCTGCCGCTCCCCCGGGAGTCACCGCGGCTTTCCCGGCCGGAGGGAGCGGTTCAGCCGGAGCCGGCAGCGCCATCCCTGCCCATCCCTGCTGGATGTGCTCCTGGCAGTGCCTTTGGAGAGTGGCAAGGCTGGGGTTTCCCAGGAGCCTGATCCCGGCAGGGTTGGGGCAGCTGGATTCCTCCTGGCACACCCGGCTCACGTCCCATGTTAAGGGGAGAGGGGTCGGGTGGTGACTCCTGTCCTGTGAGCTGCAAGGGGCTTTCTCCACAGAGGAACAACCTCTCCAGTTTAGCTTCTTTTTAATTAAAAACCCCCAAACTTCACTGCTAAAGACAGTGCTCTTTGGTGGTTTTTTTCTTACTGGTTTTGAGAACTGGTGAGCAGAACCCCTGTCTGGATCCTCATGTCACCCTCCCATTGCACCAGCTGTTGAGATGCACTATGCTTGATTGCAGATTGTGTTCTAACGTTTATTTTGTTGTTGGTTTTTTGGGTTTTTTTGGTATACAGTCGTTGCCTTTATTTGTAAAATCCTGTTATAAATATATATATATTATATAAATATATTAAAAGTTAAAACGTTTCAGATGTCTATTATTTGTATAACTACTTGAGCATAAAGAAGTGAGAAATATGAATGTATTCTTGTTTCTGGGTTGTCTTTTTTTTTTTTTGAAGAGAAGAATATTCCGTTTTTCTCTCGGGAGAGGTACAGTGTTTATATTTTGGAGCCGCCTTCAAGGTGGGATATTGTACATATTTTTATCTGGAGTAAATGTTAAGTAGCTGTTTAAAAATGCTTAATAAAATAATTCTTTTCCTGTGGAAGATAAGGGTTTGCCTCCTTTGCTTTGAGATGTTTGAGCAGGGTCATTCCGCATGGTCTGGTCCCGCAGGGGATGGCACAGGGGGGAGCAGGAATTTGGGATGCAGGGGGGATGGGGGATCTCAGGGTGCAGGGAGGAGTGGGGATTTGGGGGGCCAGGGGGGATCAGGGCTCTCCTTGCTTCCCCCACAGCTCCTCTGCTGTCGGTGCCTGAAGGAGCTCGGGGTCCCATTGCCCGTGTCACCAGGGATATTTATTTATTTTAACTCCCTTGGCACCTTCAGGGATTTTTTTCCTTCCAGACTCGAGGGAGGTGCCAGGAGAGCCTGGCTGGCTTTCCTGCTCTCTCCTGGTGTCACGTTGTGCTCCCTGTGTCTGGCATTTGGCTCCTGGGGCCCAGGCTCTGTGGGGAGGAGGCAGCCCCTCACCCTGGAGGATGCAGAGAATCCAGAGGCTTTGCCCAGTTCCTGGAGGAAAATGGACTTGCTGCAAACTGGTTTTACTTCAGCACCCTCAGCCTGTGTCTGAGGTGCCCAAGCACTGCCAGGGATGGTGCCCACCAGGCCCCTGGGGCTGAGGGGTGCCAGGGTCAGGTCCTGTCTTTATGGAGGGATCCCTGCCACCCCCACCTGTCCCAGGTGTCCCTGATTTGGGAATTCCAGCTGGCACTGGGGGTGGTGGAGCAGCCATGAGCCAGAGGGCAGGGTCCTCATCCCACCACGGCTGCCCCCAGCCTCCCCAGCAGCAATGCTGATTTCTGGTCTCCAGATGAAATGACAACAACCCCAAAGCTCCCCCAAAGGCAAAGAGAGGTGAAACAAAGGGATGGGTGGGAGGACTGTTTCCCAGTGGTGCTGCCTGTGTGTGGATGGGCAGGGGCAATTCTGAGGGGATATTTGGGATTTTCACTGTGCAGATGAATCACAAAACGTGGGGAGTGGTTTAAGTGTCCAGCTGGGCCAGCACTGCTCAGGTCTGGGCTGAGCATCTCCAGGACCCCAGGTGGAGGGGCTGATGCTTCTGTTAGACTGTGCTTACAACTAAAGAAACCTCAGCTCAAGTAATGCTAGAAAAAAGCGCTGCTTGGTTTAATGTGTTTGGGGTCTCCACATGTCTCAGTGTCCATGTTATATTTGCTTTAATTGGGGCTAAATATTGATTTTACTGAGGCTGACTGTGACAACCCCATTTGGGGACAGCCTTTGGTGCTCAGAGCAGAGGTGTCTCCAGCCTTGGGACCCCCTGGATTTCTGGCTCCTTTCCATGGCTCTCACTCCCCTTTGGTCCTTATATTCTAACCCCCTTGTCCTGTGGTGGGACAACTTGCAGGATTTCCAGATCCTCAGTGTCGCAGGAAAAAATTGCGAAAAAAAAAGTGGAAGAGAGAACATTTACTCAGGAAGCAAAAGATTATTATGGGCTGGGAATTTTCTCTGCCTGCCTGGCCTGGTGCCAGCAGGGCAGGTGAGTTCTGTGGGGCAGAGTGGGGCAGGGGCTGCACCTGTGGTGGGGACCCCATAGCCCCTCCCAGCCCTGGCAGAGCTGCATCCCCGGGCTCTCCATCCCAGCCCGGGAGGATGGATGGATGGATGGATGGATGGATGGATGGATGGATGGATGGATGGATGGGTGATGGAGGGGCGACCCCTGGCACGGCGCCAGCCCGGGACAGCCCGTGCCGCCCGCCCCGCCGGGGTGTGCTGAGTTCCCGGGCTTGTTTTCATGGTCTCACCCAGCTCTGACCTGCCTCAAATGTTGACACAATGTCACGTTTCCGACTGCAGTCTTTCATGTGCAGCCGGAGGCTAAATACGGCTGCTGGTTCCTGGAAAAAGACGTGCCTGGCACCCTTTCAGCAGAAACCCGATCCCCATGCAGGCTTGGCACAACAGCTGAATAACACAGCAATAACTCTTTCAGCAGCATTTCAACCCATAAATAGGGCTTCCCGAGCGACTCCTTGAAGTCAGACAAGGAGGATACAATGATTTTGGGCAAAAAATTAAAAATAAAGGAAGTTAGTGTGCGTGAAGAGCAGGTGGGAGGGGGCAGCGGGGTCAGGCAGATCAGAGGGTGCCGTGGAGGTGCCGAGTGAGGTTTGCTGAGTGGGACAGCAGGATTGCCTCAAAAGGAAAGAAATGCTCCTGAATTTTTTAATGTCTCGGTCCTGTTTCATACCAGCCCCGTGGAGGCACAGGGAGAGCCTTCCTGAGAGCCAGGGCCTTTCCTAACCCCGGTGAGGACACACAGACACATAATTTTAGCTTTTCACCACCTGTTTGGAAAGCTCCCGTAGCCGGGCACTGTGGGACTGGATGGTTTTTACAGGCATGTGCCCCGGGAGCTGCCTATTTGCATTATGTATGGACCAGGGCCTAAAATAATCTGCAGTGACGCACTTTTTTTTTTTTTTCCTGTAATTTTCATCCCCCCCCCCCCTTTTCCAGGACTCCGTTTTCCTGAACGTGCCGTGACTTTTGAGGAGCACGCGTGGCTGCCCAGCCCCGGGGCTGCCGGGCCCTGATTCAGCAGCGGGGCTGAGCCGGGGGAGCTGCCCCGGCCCTGACACACGGAGGGAAAGGAGAGGAGAGGAGAAGAGAGAAGTGCCCTTGTGCTCCGCCTCGGCTTTCATCTGCGGAGCGTGTAGCTGCAAGTGCGGCGTGTTTACAAATGCAGGCATTGCAAGATCCCTTGAACTGTGTCCTAGTACAAAAGAGGCTTTGAAACGAGAAACACGTTGTCATGGCATGTTCCAGGCCAGCAGCACCAGACTGAACCAGATAATTGCTGTTTCTGCTTCAGCGTGGAAAAAGCAGCAGGTCTTGAGCAAGTCCTTTTTTCCCCTTAGACGTTTCGTGTGATGCTCGGGGTGGGAGGGGAGGGCTGGGAATGCCCGGGCAGCGGGGGCAGAGGCGGGATGAGCTCCCCAGGGCTGCCGGCAGCATGACTCTGCTGGGCTCAGCCCTTGTAACCGTAGCCCGCGGGGCTGGTGACACTGACCCTGGCTATGTGACACGGGCTGTCCGTGTTTTGTAACCCTGGCGCGCTGCCGGGGCCGGGAGATGCGGCTCCCGCTGCTCCCTCGTGTTCCAGACCTTTCCCACTGCCCTTCTGCGAGCGGTTCATGGCACTCGAGAACTCTCCCGGTGCCTCCTGGTGCCAGGGAGAGCTGCTAATTGCAGTGAGCACTGCTGGCCTGGGTGAGGCAGCTCTGCCCTGGGAGCACTGGGCACGGCTCAGGGGTGCCTGTGCCCTGGTGCCCTCACTGCTGGGTGTTAGAAATGGACGGTAATATTTCTACCTATTTTGGAATTATTTATTTCTTAGATATGTGTCTTTCTCGCAGGTGTGTTTGTGCCCCAGGCACATTACCCCGTGGAGGCAGTTATTGCCATCACAGCCAGGCCCTTTGGAAATGGCCAAACAGGAAAGCTCTGCACGGGAAGGGCTTTTCACCACATGTGCCTCGTTAAAACTGCAAACGGGGCAGGCGGGGTAATACCACACAGCTGATGGAAACAGGAATGGCTGGAAATAAAAGGCAGCTCCCCCAGCTCCTCTTGTGCTTGTTGCTGTCCTTGGGCTGCTGGGAGCTGCCTGGGCTCTGTCCTGGGCTGGTTGTCCCTGGCATCCAACTCCTTGCACCCACACAGAGGCAGGCCTGGCTGAGCAGGTGGGTGCCCCCTCAGCCCTGCCCATGTCTGTGGGGTGACAGTGCTGATGGGAAAGGGCTGGCTTCCCATTACAGCCCTGGCCTTGCCCCCAGTGCTGCACTTTCCTCCTCTCTGACCTCTGCTCTTTATTCCAGTAGCCAGGAGGGGCTCCCACGTTGTTGACCTCTGAACACCGGCTCAGCCCAAGGATGATGGCCACGGTCTGTGCCTGCCAGAGCTGTTGCACCAGAGGAATAATTGGTTTCTCTCTGGAGCACAGCTTTATCCTCCCTTCAGCCCTGGTGCTGCTGAAGTGCAGCAGCTCTCCCCCCTCTCTGGTCACCTCCGTGCCGTGGCAGAGAGAGAAAAGGCCGAGCTCTACCCTGCTTTGCAAGGACTGATGCATATGCAAACTCTCAGGGCTGAAATATTGCTTATCCACATCACGGGGTGTGCACGGAGCTCTGCTTGTGCTGCTGCTGAGGATGTGGACACCACCAGAGTGCAGCTGAGCAGCTTAGGGAAGATTTAACTCTTATTTCTATTCTCGACACCGAATCATTAGTAAGGTTATGGCTGTGTTGGGGGCTTTTCCCAGTGCCCTCCTCCTGCTGTGGCACGGCCTGGGGACCTGCTGCTGGGTTTGGCTGCAGCTATTGATCAGGGTAAAGCTCCAACCCCAATGGGAGCAGCCACTGATGATTATCTCATGCTATTAGTGCACGTGTTGTGAAATTGGTGTGATCTGAAATGAAATGTGACCTATGGGCATAGGCAACATGTTCTAATGTATTCAGAAATGCCAGGGCTGACGAGCTGTTGCTGCTGGTACCACACTGATTAAACCCCAGCTCGCTCTGCTCCCATTGAAATCAGTGGGAGGTCTGTCACTGTGAGTGCTGGACTGCATCCAGGCTGCACTTCATGGGATGCATTATTCCCCAGGATTAGAGAGGCACAGGGAGTGGGATTCCTCTCGCACTGATCTCTGTGCTCAGATGTTTGCCTTGGAGCTGGCTGGGACATTGAGCACCCGGCCTGGCTTTGGTGTCAGCCCAAGGAGGGGATGAGTGGTGTTTGCTCCCAAAGGTTGGCAGGGCTGGGGTGCAGCTCTGGGGAAGGTGAGGGACTGGGCACCCCCTGTGATCCAGAACTCCTGGTGGTGTGGGGATAAAGGAGGCAGAGTTCTCATCAGCATTGCCTGTACCGAGTGTTTGACCCACCAGTGCTGGAGTCCTGGCTCAGGAATGAGAAGCCCAGTCCCACAGAGGGGCCCTGGCTCTGCACACTGCTCAGGACTTGGCTGGGGAGGGGTTTTCTCAGGTTCTTCATTTCAGACAAACGTTTGACCTCAAAGAGGTGCCAGTTGCCCCAGGGCTGGATTCCCCCGTGGCATGGGAGGTGCTGGGCACCTCTCACAGCCCATCCCAGCCCCGCCACACCGCCCCGGGCTGAGCCTTGGGGTGGAGGATGACTCAGGGCCCCGTGGAGGGAGGGGGTGGCACTGACCCCCCCAGTGCTGCTGGGGAACTGAAGCAATCTGTTTATCATGGAAAAACTGCTCTTTGCAGCAATTCAAATGGAAACTTCCCAGAATGAGTGTTGCAGAGCTTTCCCCTTGAATCACCGGGCCTCCCAAGGGCCGCTTTCTAAGACGATGCCCTCGGGAGAACTGTCACCGTCCCTGGTCCCTGCCGGGCGTGCGTGGAGCTCCCTCAGTGAGCACAGCTGCTCTCGATCCCTCCTCGGGCCCCTTCCCACGGGAGCAATGCCCTTCCCCAGGCGGGACAGCCCGGGACCCCCACCCGCAGGTGTGCCCGGAGCTGCTGCTCGGCCCGGGCTGGGGGCTCTGCGGTGGTGCCACCCCCAGCCCGATGGAGGCTCCCAGGGCAGCACCCGCTGCCATCCCACCGGGCCGTTTGCCCCTTTTCCCTTCCCTCTGGCTGCCCGCCACCTTTTCCGTGGCTGAAATGAGTGTCCAAAGGTCACGGGGAATTCAGGCGCTGCCGGGTGAGTGAGTGAGCGAGTGAGTGATGCCTGACTCGCTCCGCTCCCCTCCCGAGGCTGCCTTGCCTCCCCTGTGCCCGGCCGTGCCAGCCCCGGTGCTGGGGGCACAGAGCCCGTGTGGTGCCCCCGTGCTGTGCCCGCAGCTCGGCCCTGGGATGCTCCGGGCAGCGGGCACGGCGCAGCCACAGCCGTGTGTGAGCCCTGAGCTGGCAGCCTGGCAGATCCGGCCGAGATAGCCGCGGCATGTGTCGCAGGGGTTGGGAGGGCACCGGGGCAGGCAAGGGGCAGGGAGGGACGGCAGGTTCGGGCACCCTGGTGATCCCACTGCCACCCGCGGGGCAAAACTGCTGATTTTTATACATTTATTCCTGTCGGCCCCGCGGTGCTTGTCCCCATAGTAACAGAGCAGGCTGGCACTGCAGCGTTCGGTGACATCCCTGTCCCCAGGGAGAAGCCAAGGACCTGCGTGGTCCTCGGCGATGTGCAGGAGCCGGGGACAGCTTTCCTTTCCAATTCTTTGCTTTCCCGTGTCAGGCTTCACCGCGTCCCTGCAGCCTCTGGAAAGCAGAGAGTTGGTGGCAGGAAGGGTCGGTGTGGGGCTGGGCCAGGACGCGGCAGCACCGTGCTGCGGGGGGGGCCGGTTTGGTGGCAGGTCCCCATCCCCAGTGCCGGTTTGGTGGCAGGTCCCCATCCCCAGTGCCGGTTTGGTGGCAGGTCCCCGACCCCAGGGCCGGCTTGGTGGCAGGTCCCCGACCCCAGGGCCGGCTTGGTGGCAGGTCCCTGTCCCCAGTGCCGGTTTGGTGGCAGGTCCCCATCCCCAGGGCTGGCAGCAGCGGCCAGGATGTGCCGCACGTGTGAGAGGCACGGCCCGCCCGGGGCAGGAACCACAGAGGGGTTTTCCGGGCTCCAGCGAGCGCCTGGGCACTTGAGGTCAGGAGGCATCTGCAGCGCGAGCTGTTTGAACCCAGCAGCGAGGCAAAGGTGTTTTGAAGGAGACCGGCAAGACAGAGATCTCTGCTCAGATCCTGGAGCCGCTCGGAGGGATGAGTCAAAGGATTCCTGAAACAATTAGAGCTGCGAGGTGCAGCAGCAACAGCACATCCACCGTCAGCAGCCCTGCCAGGCGCCCTCGGCCAGCTGTTCGTGCTTTCCCTTTAATAAGGCACATTAGGCAATTTCCCATTTAAAAATGTTTATGGGAATATATAAATATTCACTTATACAGAACCCGCCTGGCCCTTTGTGCGCAGAGCGGTGGCGAGAGTGACTTGAATTGTTATAAACCTATCCAGACAGCCTGAGGTGGAGCCTCCAGCACGGGGACAGGGATGTCTCAGAGCCCCCTGGGCACTGAGTCCTGCAGGTGCCAGCGTGGGACACCCTGCTCCGTGGGACACAGTGTCCCACTGGGCAGGACAGGCCACCCCAGGCTGTGTCACATCCCCTGTGCCAGCCACAGGCAGCGTGGGCAGGGTTTTCCCTCCTGTGATTTCCCGATGGCCACAGGAAGAGCTTGCACAGACCCGATCTGGATTTAATCAAAGGAATTTTTTTTTTTCATTTGTTGTCTTATGTGCTGACCACCAAACCACATCCTTCGAGCCTGAGCCCAGCGCAGTGAAACAAAAACTAGGCCAGGGCTTTTTGCTATGTCTTTTTTTCTTTTTCTTTTTTTTTTCCCTTAGTGCACCAGTTGGGTGCAAAGCTGGCACCCACCTCTCCTGCAGCCCCTCTGCTCCCACACAGCCCCTTCCCAGGGCAGCCTGGCATTTCCACCCCCCTGAGCCAGGCACTTGCAGCTCCACGTGAAACCTGGGCACTATCCAGATTATGTGCTCTGAGCACAGTGGCAGTGGGAAGCGAATACAGAGGAATAATGAGTAATGACATGCTGGCAGACCACGTCAGGACCTAATAAGGCACAAGGTGGGGACTGTCCCTGGCTCTCTTTTGGTTGGTGCAACCTGGCTGTGGGGTCAGAGCAAACCAGAGGGGCCCCTGGTGCTGGTGGGGGCAGTGGCTGTGGTGTGACTGTCCCTGGCAGCATCCCACAGCATCCAGGGGCGAGGTGCCTGCGCAGGGAAGTTCTCACGTTCACAGAACAGAGAGCAGCTTTATTGTTGTATTTTGCAAACCAAAACCAGCCGGGAGTTTCTGAAGCGTCTGCCATCCCCGCAGAGAGCTGTTTAGTCATGCCTGGTGTGTGTGCATGTGAGACAGCGAGGGGAGGGAGGCTCGAGGACTTTGCAAAGATTAAAGATTTATGCTGACCCTTGAATCTGATCCAAGGCTACTAATCTGCCCTGATCCTATCATCTGCTCAGGGTGGATCTATTTCACTTTCCTTTATGGTACTCCTGACTCATTCCACTCCCACTCCAGGCCAGTCCAGTGGGAATGGGAAGCGCTACCACATATTTGTTTGGGTTTGCATTTAAAGCTCTGGACCTGTAGTGGGTGCAGCTCATAAAGGAAACCAGTGTGGATAAGATATGGGTGAGCTGAATGCTTGGAAACCACTCCCAAACGCAAGCTGAAGTGGTTTGAAATCAAGGTGGAGTGATGTACTGAAGGCACAATACTTGGCAGCTACGCCCAGCGTGTGAGAAAGGCATTTAAATCCAAGGTGGTGAGTTAGGCAGGGCACCCCGTGTGCTTCCAACAGCACAGCCCGTGCCTTGCAGGGTGTGCAGGGCCAGGGAGCTGGTACCCACCCTGTCTGCCCCCTGCCCTCTCTGCCTCTGTGCTTTGCACCCTGTGAGCCCCCCATGGCCTGCAGGAAGCTGTGCCAGGGTTCTGCTCTGCCCTGGCACTGCTCCACCTGGAAAGGGCTGCTCGTGCTCCATCACCCTGCACTGAAATGGCTGCTGGGGCTTCGGTGTAAGGAACAAGGTGTGGAGAAGAACACAGACCCAGTTGTTTGGAGGGCAGAATAAATCTCCTCTGCCTTCACAATAAAAAATAGCGTGGCAGAAAGAGAAATGGGAGCTTTCCACCCCTCAGCTCTTCTCTGCTGCAGCCACACGTGTCTGGAGGGAGGCTGGGGATGCCGCAGCAGCCTGGCCTGCGTGCCAGCCGGGCTGGGGTGGGTGACACACGCCGGGCAGCCCCGGCAGACGGGCAAACAGCGTCAGTCATAGCGCCTGGCCGCGGCTGGACCTGCCGGGAGATGGAGTGTGCTGTATCCTATTTCAGATCCCCTGGGACATCCTGTTCTCCTGATAACTGATGATATGTAAATATAGCAAATGCAAAGCCAGGCACTTTGCTAGGGTGCCCGGCCCAGGCTGCTTATAGCGCAGGGCTGAGCCCCAGCGGCGCGCTCGGGAACGCCCATCTGCAACTGCCACACGGGCATCAGGCTTTATTTTTAGTTTAAAACCGAGTTCCTGTTTGTAAGGCCAGAGGGGTTACAGGAAGAAAAATTATGAAGTGGGATCATTTACTGCTATTTTCTTTTCACGTGTCCTTCCTTCCTTCCTCCCTCCTGAGAAATGGGATGTAGCACATCGCTGTTCCAGGCTGTGATGCTCGCCGGTTCCTGCTCCCTCTGAAGAGGCCCATTAAGCCTCGTGTGACAAAAGGCTCCGTCCTCCCAGCCCCGCCAGTTACCCCTGGTTTCTGCTGCTGCACGGAGCGCTTATCTCGTGGTGCTGACTGCACCTCCTTTCTCTCTGGGCAGAATTTTGGGCCGGTCCTGGCGGGCGGGGTGACAGACGGGGCATGGGGATCCCTCCTGGCTCATCAATCCCTTCCTCCCCGTGCCGCCGAGCAGCCCCAGCAGCCACGGGACCGGGGGAAACAATGGGAAGTATTTGGTCAGGTCAGCCAAAGGAGCCTCCTTAATGAGCAGAGCCGAGCACTAATTAGTCTGTGCGCAGCCCCCTGCCCCATGCCCGTCCCTGGGCTCTCCCGCAGGGTCACCGTGCGAGGGGAGTGCAGCGATGAGCTTGGCAGGTGCCCACGTGTTTTTCTCCTTCCCTGCCCTGTTAGGGAAAGGTAATCCCGAGCTGACAGGAGGGAGAATGCGAGCTGCTGACGGGAATTCCCAGCTGAGAGGTTTTGAGAGCGGTGGGAGCTTTGGCGTATGGATTAGGTTGCTTATATACACTGTAGTGTGAAGGAAAGGGGCGGTTTTGCTAATTCCATTGCACTTTGGTTTAATAAAGCAGGATTTGTCTGGTGGGAAAGCGTAACAGTGGGATTTGAGCTGTGTGAGTCTCATGACTGGTGCTCGCCTGGCTGGGTGGGAAGCAGGGAAGCATCGATTGCATTCTGTCTCTCCTGTGTTCTCGTGGTTTTAAACATGATTTGAATGCCCACAGCTTCGGATGAGCTTTATTTGGGAAGAGGTTTATTTAAAAAATCCATACGCAGATGCTTGCACTAAATTCTGTTTTCCAGAACTGTTGTGCCCTTGGGAGAACCAGGACTGCTTGGTTTGTCAGTGCCTTGTGACAAAGACTCACCTAAAGTGAGAAAGGATAAAGAGGGGATGGCCAGGACACAGGGGGAGAAGGGACAAGTTAGTATCTGGTACAGCCTCTGTAAGCAAACGAGATCCTTCTGCTTCTGGTTTTCATGGGAAAGGCCCCAATGGAAATTTAAAATCTGGATCTGCATCAAATCCTCAAAGTTCAGGCAGTTTAGAGCGAGGACTTTGGTCCATTCCATCACTCATCAGAGCTGTCTGCAAAATTCACATCCCAATACTTTTTTCCAATCATAAATTCTGCCAAAGATGCGTGCTTGGATGTGAGATATTTTTCTTCTTTTTCATCCCTTTTGCTAATTTAATTCCCAGATCTAAATCAAGTTTTCCAGGTCAGACTTCCAGGAGCTGGGATGCCCTGTTGGCAGCTGGGGAGCTTTGCTGTGCCCTGTGTGGTGTGGCAGGGGTTGGACAGGTTCACCTGCCTGCAGGTGACCAAGGGAAGGGCAGGCCTCAGGGTCAGGCTGCTTCATTGCCAGAGCCCAAATTTTGGGATGTGCTAGGGAGCAAATCATTACAGTGCTCCTGCCCTTCTCCCCCTTACTATCAAGAGGATAAAACCCAAGCCATTTCTGGGATATGCACAAATATGCTCCCGATGAGGGCCCTGAGCAACCAGGCAGATTTTCTGAGCAGCCTCGAAGCAGCAAGGCACAGCAGCCACATGCTGGGCTCTCCCTTATTCTTATTCTTTTCTGTTTTCTTGGGTGTACAATAAGAGCTAATCAAAGTGATGCTCTCCAGCAGGCTTTTGTGTATGGCATTACAGCAAAATCCTAAATTCCCCTTCCTGCTCATGCATACAAAGCAGGAAGAACGAGGATGGCTGCAGTCTATTTTCAGATGATTTAGCCAAGGAGAAAATAACTGGATGGCTGGGAGAGGAGCATTTGATAGGAAATAACCTTGAAGCCCAGCTCTGACATGATGCTGTGAGGTGCCCAGCTCCCTGTGATGCCCCACTCCATGAAATGCCAGCAGGAATGTGACTTCCAGAGATGACAAAGGAAAATTCAGACAAGCAGAGCACCCAAAATCCAGTGCAAGGGAGACTGCAAGGTGGGCTGGGTGCTCCCCTCTGCTCCTGATTTCAGCACTGACATACATGAAGGTCCCCTGCTCAGTTCAGGACTGTCACCAGGTGCTGAGGCAGCAGGCTGTGTGTTTGGCTGGAGTAAATGAGTGCAGCTTAGCTGGCTGGGCTCGTGGGAGCCTCTTTGTACCTGTAGATTGTTCATTCTTCCCTCACTAAAGGCAAAGGCACCGGCTGGGATTTGCCCCGCACAGCTGGAGCAGGTGGGATGTTCCTTCAGCACAAGGTGAGAGTGGGGTGACACCTGTGACACCTCTGGGGACAGCTCCCCTGAGATGTTCCTGCCAGCCAGGCTGGGGCTCACACGGGATTGGCTTTGCTGCTCCTGCTGTCCATCTCTTGGGAGCTGCTGATAACATCCCTCACTTTGGATTTATCCCGGAAAATAGAGAGGAAGATTTGCTGTGGTGCCCGTGTGCCAGGAGAGGGCTGGGTGTGGGTGCTGGCACTGCCAGGCCAGGGACTGTGCTGAGCGGGGAGCCCAGCCGGGGGAGGGAGAGGATGAGGATGAAGGTGAGGACACAGCTAAACCCTTCGGGGAAGGAGGACGGCTTTGCTGAGGCTGCATCCCCCTCTGCTGGAAAATCCAAGCAAAGGCAGCGGAGCCGCTGGCCAAGGGGAAAACCTGAGAGGAAAAGGGGAAATTAAAGTGCAAGGAACACAAATGGGACCTGCTGGGACACCGCGGCATCCACTCTGGGCTCTGCTGGGGCTCATCCCGAGCCTCTCACAGTGAGAGGGCTCCTTCTGGGGACAAGCTGTGCAGAAATTGGGGTACATCACCTTTGTGCCAGGCACATTCCCATTCCCCAGTGTGGGAAGGGATAAGTGAGGCAGGGGCAGCACCCAGAGCCGTGGCTCAGGCTGGTCCTGGTGATGTGGCAGAGGTTCACAGCAGGCAGACAATCCTGACTGGAGCAAACAGAGTTGCACAGGCAGGCTCAGTGCTGTGCTGCTGGGTTCAGAGCTGCTCCAGTGCTCCAGAGCCTGGGTGGTGCCCAGGTGTGCCCAGGGGCCACGGCTGATGGGCATGAGCTGCAGGATGCCTGGTGGGACTGAAATACACAGGGCAGCCCGGACTGTGGGCACGGGGGTTTGTGGGGAAAGGGGCTGCAGCAGTGTTTGGATATTGCCTGGCAGCTGGGAGGGAGCCCTACCCCAAAGCAGAGGCTGCAGAAATGCCTCCCCTGGCCTGGCACCATGTGCATGGTCCCTGGTGGGCAGCTCATGGCTCAGTCTAACCAAGAAGTCCCTGCTGTGGCCTTCCCAAGGTGCTGCTGCCCCTGAATCTGCTCATACAGGTGTCTGTGCAGAGCTGGAGCCCAGGGCTCTGTGCCTGCCTTTCAGAGCATCACTTGGAGGCTGTTGGTGCTCAGGCTGGAGGAATGGGTTTGTTTCCGTGTAGGTTTAAAATCTAAATTACAGAAAGGGTGAAATGTGGTGACTGGGCTGGCCAAGGCCCTGACTGTGCACTAAATCTGCAAGTGTGGGCCTGGCTTTTGTGCAGGGGGCTCTGCAAGTGCCAAGGTCACTGCTAATAAATCTGACTGGAGGACCAGGAGAATTTTATTTAACTTACTGCTAACAGCAGGCTCCTTTTTACCTATCTTTTTTTTCCCCCTGCTCCCTTCTGCTGATTCATGCTCCTGCTCCTTCAGCACTGGGAGATGCCAGCATTCCTAAAGGTCATCACTTGCATGCAGCAGCTCCTGCTGGGGAGTGTTTGCCAGCACCTACGAAACCGAAATGCTGAAGCGACTGCCATCATTTATATTTTCCCTG
Organism: Loriotus luctuosus; assembly: GCA_035582745.1. Taxonomy (NCBI): domain Eukaryota; kingdom Metazoa; phylum Chordata; class Aves; order Passeriformes; family Thraupidae; genus Loriotus; species Loriotus luctuosus. The sequence continues at coordinate 1,209,456 of JAWWEY010000029.1, read as the reverse complement.
GCAGTGACAGACACTTGCACAGCTTGCCAGCCACCAAGCTGCCACGTTTCCAGCCCTGGGGACTGCTGCAAGGTGAAGGAGGTGTGTGGAGAGTGGTGCCTCCCAATGAAGCTGACACCAGGTCACCTTGGGATGAGGATTCTCACCTGGGCTCACCTGCAGGCAGTCCTGGAGACACCTCAGTGTCCGAGCATGCACCCCCTGACTCACACCCCGACCCTCCTGCAGGGCTGGGATCCCGTGGCTCTGGGAAATGAGATCCTGCTGCTCACGTCAGGCCTCACGCAGGAGTCACACTGCTGCCCTGGCTGCCTGGGGAAGCAGGGCTGGGCTGCCCTCCCTGCCACCTCCCGCCCCTCTCCTCCCCACCTGGTGCTTTCCTGGGCTGCACATAGAGGCAGGATTTCATGGCATGCTGGCAGCATGCAAACATCTCTGAGGAAATAAGTTATGGTTTAATTTTCACGGTGTGTCTCTCTCTTCATGGCAAAGGAATATTTCTGGTTTAGCTCAAGCAGTAACAGCACAACTGACACGTTTATTTTTTCAGGAAAGAAGTGAGGAAGACACAGAGAAATCCTTCCTTTGCCTCTCGGGTTATTTAATGACTGTTTATGCTGTGGCAGTACCAAAAATGCTGCATAAAATTACAGGAGGACAGTTTCAGGCTGTGGCAGGTTTAGGAACCAGTTATTTAATGTCCATCTCTTCAGAGGTGACCACTAACCTTACCCTTTCCTTTAAGAGGCTGTAACATAAGAAGACACAGATCTTGTATCTGCTATCATCTGCCTCCGTTTCTTTTGATATTATTTTCAGTGAGCCTTGAAAGAGCAGAGCTGGAAAGAGCCCCCAGCTGCCTGCTGGCACTGCAGAGTGAGGCTCCTGTTCGTCCTCAGAGCTCTCAGATTCCCCAGATCCAAGAGCTTCTTCTTCCCTCCACAAGGGGGGATCTTCACCTGGGAGGCACACACAGTCTCTGAGACATTTTATAATATTATTAAATTTTACATAATTTCTATTATTAAATCAAAATATTATCTATTTTATAATAATTTATATTATTTATATTATTTATATAAATTTTAATTTTATTTATTTATAAATTATTATAGCAATAATACTATTATTAATTTATAAATAGTTTTATTAATAACATATATTTATATACAATAGAATTTTTATTATGTAATCATTTATAATTTATATACATGTATTATATATTGATAAATATATAATTATATACGATATAATATTTTATTATAATATTACAATATATAATATATATTATATAATGCATAATTATATATTACATATTAATATATATTATACAATATATAATATTATATGTATTAAATACGTACAACATAAATATATATATTATGAAATTAAAATTTACATAATTTTATATTATAACATTTTATAACCCAGCTGAATCCCTGCAAGAAAGTCAAGACCCAAACGAGCAGAGGGCACTACCAGGGCCTGTGTGTTTGCCTCCTTAGAGCACAGACTGTGAAGGAGCAGGAGAGCAGAACCTCAGAGCAATATTGTCACTGTGTTTTGGCTGCAGCTCCTCGCTGGGCAGCAGGGGAGGCACCACACAGCAGGATCTGTAACTCATCAAATCAATTAGCTCCTTTGTCTGCGGGAGGAGGCGTCAGCCAGACACAAATTAAAGGAACGGCCGGTAAGATATTCTGCTCTGAGAGGAGCTGTCCTATTTTCTCACACTAATGACAGGCTCCGAAATCCGTGCACAACTTAGCTCGTTACTAGAACTAATTGGTGCCAGGCATTCCATCCTCTCTGATAGGGCTAACCATGGGGATGAAATTTTCTGAGTTAATGAACCAGGGAATGGATTAAGAACTTTCAAAGTGCAGTTCATATCTCAGCTTAATTGAAGGAGTATATTAATTGGCTTTTTTTTTATGGATACAAAGGAAAGCCGTGTTTTGGGGTGGAAAAGCACAGGCACAAATGCCTTCCCTGTCGCTGGGCAGCTGGGGATTCCTCATTTCAGTGTGGCAGAGCTGTGGCATTTGAAGGCAGCTCTTTCCCCAGCCCTGTGAGCCTGAGGAGGGATGGAAATGGGATTTATTCTGTGTGTGCAGCACTCGCTGCTCCTCCTGTGCAAGGCCCTGTGAGCAGAGAACAATTAGTACTATCCTGTACGTTCCTTGTGATTTTTTTTCTGCTACCTCTCCATTTTGTTCCTGCCTGGCCTCACAGTGCACAAGCCACTGTGTAACTCCCCAGAGAGCTGGAGCCACAAAATTTGTGAATTTGGGCTTACTTTTACTGGGAATTGAAATAACCCCAGTTACAGGGACAAGAACCCTGGTAAATCACCCAAAAAGTCCATGCAATGTGTGTTACTCCTTCAACTCCACTCGGAAATGCTTCCTGCTGGAAACTAAAGTGACCTCAACTAAGCTATAAATGCACCTAATGGAGTGGTTTGATCAGTGTTACCTATTTACATGCTACTTATCTACTCATATTTATTTGGCTCAAGCAGAAAGTCAGTTTATCAAAGGCCATGCAAAAGGCAGGAACTTCTGGAGAACATCTGGTTTATGTGAGGGTAACTGGGAATCACGAGGTGAAGCGGGCTGTCCCTTCAGTTTTGGAAGTTCTGTGAGCACACAAAACGTTTTGTATTTCACTTGCTTAAAACGTACTTGGGCTAACTGGGAATATTGCAGTTGAAGTTTTTTTAATCCTAATTCCTCTGCAAACTGGGATTGGATTTATGGGTGGCCCTGAGGGGCCCTCACAGCACCGTAGGGATGGCACATGAGGGGTGAGGGTTGACGCCTTCTCTCCATCCCCACCGTAGTAGGCAAGGACGAGAGGACACAGACGGAATCTGTGCCAGGGGGACGCTCAGGTTGGACATCAAGAGGAATTTCTTCATGGAAAGGGTGGTCAGGTGTTGGAAGAGGCTGCCCAGGGTGGTGGAGGAGTCCCCATCCCTGGAGGTGTCCAAGGAATGACTGGACGTGGTGACGAGGTCTGTATGACAAGGTGGTGCTGGACTCGATAACCTTGGGGGTCTTCCCCAATCCAATGGAGCCTGGCATGGAGAGGGCAGGGCAGAGCCTGCTCCATGGTGGGCTCAGGGGTGTCACCACTGCCCACCCTGCTCCATGGCGGGCTTGGGGTGACACAGCCCTCCTCGCCACACCCACCATGGCAGCTCAGGGTATCACTCCTCACCACACCCACCATGGCGGCTCAGGGGCGTCACACCTTCCTCACCACACCCACCATGGCGGCTCGGAGGTGTCACACCTTCCTCACCACACCCAACATGGTGGCCCTGCCCCGCCCCGCCCTCTCCCGCCGCGGGTCCTCCGGCCGCCAGGGGGCGCTGCGGGTTGGGGCGGGGCCGGTGGGGCCGGGTGACCGCGGCGTCACGTGAGGGCGGCGGGGGGAGCCGGGCCCGGACGAGCGCGGCTGTCCCGGAGCGGCCGAGAGCAGCGCCCGGCACGGCCCAGCGCGGCTCGGCACGGCACAGCCCGGCCCAGCCCGGCCCGCAGCGTCCCGGCCCGCCGGAGCCATCGCCCGGCCCGACCCGCAGCGCCCCCGGCCCGGCTCGCAGCGTCCCCGGCCCGCCCGCCCGCCGCCACGATGCTGGCGCTGCTGTCCCGGCTGCTCGACTGGTTCCGCTCGCTCTTCTGGAAGGAGGAGATGGAGCTGACCCTGGTGGGGCTGCAGTACTCGGGCAAGACCACCTTCGTCAACGTCATCGCGGTGAGCGGGGCGGGTGGGGGCCGCGCCGAGCGGGGCCGGGCCAGGCCGAGCCGGGCCGCGGGGATGAAGCCGGGCCGGGCCGGGCCGGGCCGGGCTGCGGGGATGGAGCCGGGCCTCGGGGATGGAGCCGGACCGGGCCGCGGGGAGCAGCGTGTGAGCCCTCGCTGGGGGGATGGCTGAGCCTCGGGGGCTGCCGTGCCCCTGTAAACCTTTGGGGACACGCGGAGCCATCGATCCCACAGCGGGGTCGGCCCACAGCGGGCTCTGAAGGCGCCTTTCAGTCAGGGCGTCGGTGTGGCGGGGCTCTGTTAGCAAATGTGGAGATAATATTGTGGGTCTTCAGCTGCCGCTTCCCTTTGACTGCTTTTCGGTAGTCCCAAATCACTTAAGTGTTAGCACCCATTAGCACCCACTCACGGTTCTCTCGAATATTTGCTTATCGATTGCTGGAACCCATATCAAATAATCTCCTTTCTCTTAAGGTGTAACTTACCTAAGAAGTACAGCTCACAAGCCCATCAGCAGCCCATTCGCACTGGGGCCTGCTGATCTGGTGATGTGCCTGGAGCAGGTAAAGGAAGGGTGTGGGAATACTCCTACACGAAGCATTTCCATTGTTGAACAAGATGAAGAGTGGCTTTGCCTAAATGGCGTGTTCAGCTTCATCACTGTCCTGCTCTAGTGATGAATGGGGTGGAAAACATTCCAGGAGGCAAGCTGGACTTTGGCAGCTCCTGAAATGGGCAGCCAGGGTGTCTTGGTTTTTCAGGGAGTGTGAGTGACCTGAGTGCAGTGCATCTAGAATGAGAAAGCTGATATCTCCAGCTTTAGAGTGAGCACACCTTCAGCTTGTCTCTTGATTTTTGAGGCTGTGTCCTTAGCACCATGGAATACTTATTTATTTAAGTGCCAGTTGAATGAGTTAGTGTCTGGGAAAAGGGCTTTCATTCTCTTGCAGTTATGCATCATCCTTGCACACTGACAAACATCCTGGCAAACCATAACCAAGCCATCGTGTAGCTCAGGTGTGAGCACTCAGTGGGCTCCTGATAATCGTGGAAAATGGGTTACTTCATGAAAGGTAACTTCTCTGGCTTGTTGTCAGCTAAAAGTTGCTGGAGTAACCCAGGAATGCTAGGAACCTTTTCTTTCACACTTGGACACTACATCTGGGCTTGGATTTGTAGAAATGGAGCTCCAAGGGTTGTACAGACTCAGTCTGTGGCTGCTGAGCTGGTACTGTTTGGAGTGTTTCTGCAGCTGGGGGCTCTGGGGAGGCTTTTCATCCTCTGGAGTCCTCCTGGTGATGGCACTTGACAAAGAAATGCTTTGCCTCTATACAGTAGCAGCAGCACAAGTTTGGGGAGTTATCTGTGAAACTCACTGCAGGTATGTGCAGCAGTCAGAGCTGTAGTAGCTGCACATCACTTGAGTCCATCTAAGTTGTCTCCAGTGGGAGAAGTTTCCCCAAGTAAAGCTGGAGTCTGTTTCCAGCCTCCTCTGCGGGGGTTGGATCTTGCACGGTTTCAACCACATGTTAGGATCACACCCAGGCATTTATCTGAGTGAGTGCCACTCAGGGAGCCTTGCAAAACCCCGGGCAGGGAGGAAGCTGCTGAGCATGCTGACACAGCCTCCTTAGCTGGTTTAGTTTGGAAGCATCAGGTCACATTTCTGAAGTTTTTAATTAGGAAATCTGGTGAGTCTTTACACAAAAAAGCAGAGGGAAAGGGTTTGCCCAGGTCTGTATTATTGGTTTAATCAAAATAATGGCATAAGCTTCAGTTTCCAGTGCAAAATCACTTTTTAGAGCAGTTCAGTCCATGGCATGCAGAGCTGTTTTCGTATTTGCTTCCTTGACTGACTTTAGTTCAGAGTCTGCATCTGGGGATGAGTGCAGGAAAAGAACAACTGCTCTCTGCAGGCCAGTTAATGGTTTGGGTGGATGAGGCTGTTGGGATTCCTCAAAACTGAAATGAAAGGAATGACACAGCAAGATGTCCTGTAGGACAGCTCTAAAGGCTGGAGTGCACACCTGGAGCTTTGTGTGGCTCAGAAGGTTGTGTGCTGCCTAACAAAGGACTGCTGCCAGTCTGACAACAGTGAGTTTAATCCAATATAAATGTCTAATGTAATCTCTGCCCATCCAATCAGGCATATGGAACTAGAGGGAAAACTCAACCAGTTACACAGGGAAGCTGGTACAAGGCCTGACTGCTGCTGAAGTGGACAGGCCATGAGAGGCAGACAGTCCAGTTCTAGAATAATCCTTTTCTAGATTGGTGGTGGGTTTTGATCATGTTTATTCCTCCAGTGTAAACAAACACTTGATTTGTAATCAGGCTAAACAAGGGCCTGGAGAGAGGGCAAGAGGGAATGGATTTGAACTGAGAGATGGAAAGGTTAGATTAGATATTAGGGATAAATCCTTCTCTGTGGGGGTGGGCAGCCCTGGCACAGGTGCCCAGAGCAGCTGGGGCTGCCCCTGCATCCCTGGAAGCATCCAAGGGCAGCTTGGACAGGGCTCGGAGCAGCCTGGGACAGTGGAAGGTGTCCCTGCTATGGCAGGGGTGGCACTGGATGGGCTTGAATGTCCCTTCTAACCCCAACCCTCCTGTGTTCAGTTTGATTAGGAGGTTTAAAGCCCAACGCTAGCAGTGAAATCTCGTTAGAGCTGGATTCAGCTAATGCAGCTTCTGCTTTTCTAAGGCTCTGCATTAGTCACTGTCTCTAATTAGATATTAAGCATAAGTTTTCCATGTGTGTGAGTAAACTTGCTCACAAGGGAGGATATCATTTCTTCCTGGTCCTAATTTCCCTAATGTGGATGGCCTGTGGCTCTTATTCAGAGAAACTGCATGTCATGCCGGGATCGCATCTGGAATTGTCGGCTCCTGAGCCGAGCCCTGGAAATGCCCATTATTTACAGCCTCTGCAGGATCTGGTGGTGTTTGCAGCTCGTGGCCATTCCCTCAGCCCAGTAGCTGGAGCTGGGAGCCATGGCTGTGCTGCTGTGGGGAGCACGAGGGGCTGCTGGGGCTGTGTGAGGCCACTGAAACATGACTCAAGTAAGCTGAGCCTGCCCACGGCCCTGCAGGCGTGCTGCTGGGGAGCAACGGGGCACCCCTGCAGCTGGGGAACAACGGGGCACCCACCCCTGCAGCTGGGGAATGGGGCACCCCTGCAGCCTCCACAGCCAATTGCATGGAATAGTGGCATGCGCTGGTGTCTCTGTAGAAGTATTTCCTGACGCCTGGTAGGTTGATCCTTGATCCAGGTGTTTGCCACTGAAGCTCATTAGCCTGATAGTCAGTGAGCAGAAATCTGGAGGAGTGGGAGAAGTAGGACTTTTCTGATACAGTTATCAGGTTCAAGAGCTAAATTCAACCTGTTTGTGGTGACAGGGTAAATAAGGTCCCTCTTTAGGATTTGTGTCAGAGCCTGAATTAGTGTGGTTGGTTTTTTAACTTTGGAATATCTGGCAAGTGTTGGAATGAGACTGTGGTTTCTAGAGAGAGGCAATTCCTGAAGTACCTCTCAAGGAAAGATTCGTTTGGCCAGCTGGGAGCTGCAACTTCCTTCTGTTCTCATGGCTGTTAGAAGTAACTTTGACTTAAAGGAGTCACTCCAGAGAAGCGCAGAAAAATATTGCTCTAAAGAGCTCCACTGCTGTTTTGATGCCTTTTGAACCACCCAGGCAGGCCATAAATCCTGTGTGTTGTCACATCATACACACCGTGGCTAAGGGAGAAGGCTGATAAAATTTGAAGTGTTTCTTAATGGCAGAAGTCTCTTGAAATGCATTGCATCACTTCATTAGCTAATAAACCTCCTAGGAGGTGACTCAGACCCTTTCTTTGAGGTCCTGCTGGCTGTACCCTAGATGGGCTAAAGCAGGTGACTGAAATCAGAATCTCCTTTTTCCATCTTGGTCCTGAATTTCTGTAGAGCACTTCGTAAGCAATGGCAGAGCTTTAAGTGGTAACATCTGGAAAAGGACACTTCCTCGAGTATCACAAACATGAAATGTCCTGAGCTCTTACAGGACTGCCTTCTAGACAGACATATGCCTTCTTTATGGTTGATATTTCCTAACCAGTCCATGCCCTTTTAAATATTCAGTTAAACTCAGGGCTGGGGAAATAAAAATGTCTTTTCATATACCACTGTTTTGGTTTCTGCAGGAATCATTCCTGGAAGTGCTGGTGGGAAGCCTTTCAGGGCTTGAATTTTCTAATCTGGAGTTCAGGCTTCTGGTCATGATCACAAGTGGCTGGAGTGCTGAAATATTTCCTGAAGAAGGAAACTGGACTGTAGAAAGTTGATTTGTCCATTTATGAGGCACTGCTTGGTTGAGGCTGTGAGTGTTGCAGAGGAGGCTTAGTGTAGGGGTAGCTTGATATAATGCTAAAATTGCACTGCTTTTTAAATAATATTTTTAAGCAGACATTTTGGAGACATGCAGCATTTTTTCTTAGTGCGAAAAGAAAGAAATTTTTAGGGATGAGCAGCAGGGTCTAGTGTAATATTCTGGTTCAGGTGGATTGGGAGTGTCCTGGCTGGATTCCATACTCCAGTGGTGTTGTTTCCTAGTTGGTTAAGCTTGTTTGTGATCTCATCTAGCTGGATGAAAAGTATTATGATTAAAGATAAAACAATCTTTCCTGTGTGATAGCAAAATCTGTATGAAGAAATTGGTCCTCTAACAGTAGTGAATCATGTCAGCTTTATGAGATGCAAACTAAAGGCTGCTCTGACCTTCTCTGATGATACAAAGAATGTCCTTGTGGAGGCTGTGGAATCAGAATCAAGCTGCTTAGGGGGCTGACAGTCCCTAGAGCTGTCCAAGGCCAAGCTAGACAGGGCTTGGAGCAATCCGGGGTAGTGGAAGGTGCCCCTGCCCATGGCAGGGGGTGGAACTGGATGGGCTTTGAGGTTCCTCCCAAGTGAAACCACTCAACTATTCCATAACTCCCTGAAATTTGAGTTTCTGGCTGTAGCTTATGGTTTTGGAGAGGCAGATGAAGAAACCCAAATGTGTTTGGTTTATGGTTTGACTCAAGACAACTGGAAATGGTAGGTTTAATAAGGTTGTTGTAATATTAATTAAATTATAAGACACTAAACTTGCATCCTTTATAGACTTCTGGAATGTCAGGGCATGACAAGTTATCACTTGTCCAAAGCTTTCCTCTGGGAAATGAACTGTACCTGTAGCTGGCTTGTTCAGAAATGCTGCAGTCTGTGATTTAGTGCTGCCACTGATACAAGGTGAGCTGAACCCAAACTGATCCATGGAATAAAGTCCCTTAGTTCAGTCTGGAGGTAGTTTTGCTGCTTCGAATAATAAGTGCTCATCCGATTAAGTGGGTTCATGCTGCACTAAAATCTCATGTTTGGGTTCTCCAGGAGCTTTGAAGAGAGCAGCTCTCAAACCAGGAGGCTGAAGGATTTGTTCTGGGGGTTCTTGGTGCATGTGGCCTCTGTTTAGTCTCCCTGGCCCTTATCTCCCACAGGCTTGGAGTTAACTTTGTTTGGTGACCTTCGGTTTGTGCTGGTGCTGTGTGGTCTGTGTGACCTCGGGGCTGAGGCCTCCAGCAGAATCCCTGCTGGGACAGCTCCTGCCCTTCCAGGAGCCCTGCAGGGAGCTCAGGGTCTGCCTGCTGGGCTGGGCTCCAGTGCTGGAAACAAGGCTGCTGTCCTTGATGAGTGTTTGAGCAGTGCTGCTGTGTGTGACAGCAGCCAAAGGCTTTCCCATTGGGAATTGAAAAATATTACTGTGCATATCGAACTTGTTTTAAAGCTGATGTTTCAGGAGAAAGCATCTTATTGTGAGCACACAGTCATAGCACCGAGTACTTTACTCTGGGAGGGAAGGCTGATTCAAACCAAGTGACTGCTAGTAAAAGTATGTTCCTTTTGTGCTGCTCCTCGAGTAGCTTTTGCATATGAATGCTCTAAGTTGAAGCTGAATTCCTTGCTTTTTTCCTCTGAGGAGGTAGTAAACAAAAGCCCTCTAAATTCTGAGTGTAGAGAACAGTTTCTGGGCCAAGGCAGTTGAATGTGGTAGCAGAATCCATCAAAGGAGATCACTGTCTGCTGCTGAATTCCTTTACAATCGTTTTAACCAGTTTTTGACCAGTCTTAAAATAGAAGGGGACTTCCAATAGCTTTCTCTGGGTCCAGTGAGCAGAGGAACACCCACACTCATGTCTTTCAAATGAAGACCTGAGCTGACCCATGTGTTCGTGTCAGCTCTGGATCGTCCCTCTGCAAAGCAGAGAACAGCTGAAACCCAACTGAGCGACTGCAGGTTTGAGGGTTTGAGGTTTTAAGCAAGTCAAAACAAGTTAGGGGATGTGCAGTGTGGGTAGTGAGCACTTGGGAAGGAATGAGATGCAGCAGCTTTCCTGAAGATTCTGTAAAAGTTTCCCTGTGGTGGGTCACAGTAATTTCAACATTACATTAAAGATGTGGCAAATGAAGTGTTGCTCCAATCTGCAGGAATCTGTGTCCTGAAAGAGCAGTGGGAGAACATGAGATGGGTACTGCAATTAGTGGGATGACTGGCACAGGGAGTGCTGCAAGGGAGGGCTGTAAACTCCTCACAGGGATGGGCAGGGAGTGTTTGGGCAGCCTAGAGCGTGATGAGGATCACGATAAGGTGGTTTATGGGTAGGAATCAGGCCAGCAAGGCAGGTATCCTGGTGGGACTCTCTTCTAGACCACCCAGCCCAGGATGAAAAGGCACCAAAATCCTTCTTAAGCTGCTGGGAGAAGTCTCACTGTGGCTAGGCCTTATTCTCATAGGACACCTCAGCTTCCCACATGTCTGCTGGAAATAAACCCAGCAGGGAGGTGATGAGTCCAGGAGGTTCCTGGAATGTGTGTTCCTATTGATAAGAACAGCTCTCGAGAGAAGGATCTGGAAGGATCTGAGTGGGAATAGTTGGCAGCATCTGGGGTGAGGCTCAGCAGCACAGAGATGGAGGCTCAGGGAGTGCTTGGGAGACGCTGGGATAGGAGCTGTGGGTGTGGGGTGTGACTGTGGAGGCAGGAATGTGGAGGCAGGAATGCTGTGGTGCTTGAGCAACTGGCAAGTGACCCTTCAGAGGCAAGATTGGTTGGAGGAGCTGAACTGAGCTGCCCCAGGCGTGGCAGCACGGCTGACCATGGGCTCTGAGTTGTGCTGGTCACTCTGGCTGCAATGGGCAACTCAGGCCCTGGCATTTTGGGCAGGAATGGGCAGCTCCTGGGCTGGCATTCCCATTGGGCACCCGCCCTGCCACGTTAGAAGGGGTAAAGTGGCTTCTGAAGCAGTGCTGCAGGGCCTGACCCAAGCTCCTCGTGCAGCCCTGGTCCTGCTGCCCACACTGTTCCTGATACAAGCCAGGAGCTGTTGCCCTTCATGGCCACCTGGTCAGGCTCAGTTGCTCCTTGCAACCTGTGGGCAGTCAGGCCCTAACTCTGGGGTGGTGTGTCTGCTTCAGAGATCCCAAAAGGCTTTGAACCCCAGGGACCTCCTCTGGCCAGTGTCAGGGGGGAGATGCAGACTTTGCTGCTGTGATACCAAACTCTGATTAAACAACTGAATGCTTTGGGATCAACCCTAGTTTTTCCAAATGTGCTTGACTGTCTGGTTCTATTACACATAATGGATGTAGTGAGCTTCATAATGGCCACTGTGGCTGATTCACCTTCTGCCAAGCAGCCAAGGGAGAAATCTGTAGTAGTGTTGAAAACTCTTGTTATGGCTGCAGGAGCTAGTTGGGAACTTGGCTCTCAAGCTGCTGCAGATGGAAGTGTTACAGACAGTAAAACATCTGCCACTGGAGAAGCTCTCCAGTGCAGTGCTGTTTGCAGCAGTTCTGTCCCAGCTGGGAGTGATGCTGGAAACAAGCTCAGATCCTCTGGGGCTGCATTTGCCGCTGCTGCACACGTTGGACACTGGCCCTGCAGGAAGCTGACCCAGCAGGTCCTTCCACTTTGCAGCCTTTCACACTCCTCAGGGAGTCACCCCATACCTGTGGGTTGGAGGCTTCCTCCACAGGAGTGATTTATTGCTGCAAAGGCTGGCCAGAGAGCAGCTTGCATCACAGGGAGCCCTTCTGGATATTTCTAGCTGCCAGGTAACTGGGAGATCCCGACGGGCAGGCCTTGGCTCCAGCAGAAGTAGGTGAATGGCTCCTTCCTCCCCTTGCCCTGGCTGTCCATCTGCTAAGCTGTGCAAAGCACTTACCCAGGTGACTTTGCTCCCCTGGCTGCCTCAAGGCTTGAAAAACGATTTCAGTGCTTGTAAGAAATGAGTTGTCTGATTTCACACAAGCTCCAGTACACATGGATTTAACATCCACGACTTCTTGGCCATAAAACCTTCAGTTGGAAGGTGAAGGGTTAGAAAAAGCTTGTGATGCTTTACTATGTAAACCAGTTGTGTCAGATAAGCACTAAATTTAACTTTCTCTTTTTTTCTTTTTTCCAGTCAGGTCAATTCAGTGAAGATATGATTCCTACTGTGGGTTTCAACATGAGGAAAGTTACAAAGGGTAATGTTACAATAAAGGTATGTTGCCATTGTTGACTGTTTTCTTTAGGTTCTAGTTTGAAATTTACATGTTTGCTCTGTTTTGCTTCCAACCTTGAGGCAAATATAGAACACTGAAGAGGCTCAGCTAAATCTGTCGAGTAGCTTAAGAAGACATTTATGTTTATTTATGGAGTTTCTGAAATGAGAATCTGTGTGTGATTCCCAGGTTCATGGACTAGTTAAAGCACTGTTGTGATAATGTTGTCTGGCTTAGATCTCAGTGTTTGAGGCCCAGAGATGCTGCTTTCCTGCTCATCAGTTTTCTTAGGGGAAGGATTTTTAAGTGAATACATTGTGTTTTCTTGTGTAGCTCAGTACGTAACCTTCATACATGGATGTTGTTACATCTGGTGCAAGGTGCTCCAGTTTGCACCTCCTGCTGTTGGGCCCTGAGCTCTGAGCAGCTGTGCAGGGGATTATTCCTGTTTTAACATGGGAGGGATCAAGCAGCTGCTTAAGGAGAAAGGAAAAACTGTAGTGATTTGTTGTCTTATCTTTGCCTGACATGTTTAAACACAGTGCATGGCTAAATTGTCTTTCTCCCCTTGCCTTAAGATTTGGGATATAGGAGGGCAGCCCCGATTCCGGAGCATGTGGGAGCGATATTGCAGAGGAGTTAATGCTATTGTGTAAGTGTCCTTCCTTCAGCTCTGCTTCCTTCACACGGCCTTCTCTTCTCTGGGAGCCCCCCTAACACTGCATGCCTCACTCTGTAGTTCTCCTTGTGGTTCTGTACCTGCACTGCAACCACACTGACCTTGTTCACCCTTCAGTTCAGGGCTCAGGATGGGTTATTTTATCAGTGTCTGATCTGGAGTACTAACTCCTCCCTGTCTGAACTGGGTGGCAGTGCTAACTCAAAGCATCTTCCTTCTGCTCTGGTCTTAGAATATTTTTTTTTAAAGAACTTAATTCTTTGCTCAGAAGTCCTAGCTTTGTTGAATGCCTTGTTGAATATGCCCAAAGCTGGGCAGTGTAAAGGAAAGAGTGATTCTGCAGGAGCTCAGTATCACTGACCTAACCTGAAATTCTCTTTAAAGCTACATGGTAGATGCTGCAGATCGTGACAAAATAGAAGCCTCTCGGAATGAGCTGCACAATCTTCTAGATAAGCCCCAGTTACAAGGAATCCCTGTAAGTAACATCACCTTTAACACCATTAAATGTCTCTGAGGATGTGCATCACTTGAGCAACTCTGAAGTCTACCCTGAACTCTGAATTATAAGGCCTAACCTTACTGGTCAGTATAAGCATGGACAGTGCCTGCCCCCAGTGCCTTAAACCCGTTTTTGACCTTCAGTGGTGTTATTTCACTCAGTGCTCCCAAAACATAATAAATACAATTGAAGCCGTAGTTTAGCTGATTCCACAGTTTGAGTTTGTGCTATTGACTAAAGGCTAACCACAGTGTAGTACAGAAGTGTAGAGTAAGTTTGAGGAATCTCAATGAGTGTGCTGCAAATGTTGTCAGATTTATCAGTTGACGTATTCTCTTGCTTGCTCTTTGCACAGAACAGTTTATTTGTACTCCCTCTTTCCCTGTGACTAGGTCACTCTTCTTTCTTGCTTTGGTTTAACTGTGAATATCTCATTTTATTAGATTTAATAGGCAGATGCACACTGCTCATGAGACTCCCTTGAAGTTTGTTGGTTTTCTGGTTTTGGTTGGGGTTTTTGTCTGTTTGTTTGGGGTTTTTAAAAGCAAAGCAACAACCATTTCCTTCTCTGGATTTCAGGTTCTAGTACTTGGAAATAAGAGAGATCTTCCTAATGCTTTGGATGAGAAACAGCTAATTGAAAAGATGTAAGTGGAACCCTTGCTAAAAATTTATTTACTCAATAAATTCACGTGCATAAGGTTGTTATTAGATCAGGAAGCTTGCATTTATGAGTGGAAAACCCAGCAACAGCAGGTAACTGAATATTGCACAGAACAAGTTGTGTGGGGAAGGGGAAGAGGAGCAGCTCAGATTGTTGGTAAGAGCCCTTGTGTCAGTGAAATGTGTGCTGACCTGTTCTCTATTTCCTAGGAATCTTGCTGCTATTCAGGACAGAGAAATCTGCTGCTACTCAATTTCTTGCAAAGAGAAAGATAATATAGGTAACTATTAACCCAGACCACTGAGAATTATGATGTGCTGTCAGACAATGGACTGGGGGGGATTTTAAGTTCTTGAACAAACTTCCTGTCTTCAGGAAACCAGGAGCAAATCAAAGACCAGTGTGTGAGTGCATAAGTTAAATTCAGTAAAACTCCTGATGGCAGTGAGGAAGCCTGACTGGTGTTAAAGTGTTAGGGGTTGTAGTTACCAAAAATGCCAGTGCCTGTGAAATCTGCTCCTTTATTCACTCAGTTTGCAGGAAAGACCTGACTAGTCCATTGGCTGGGCCTGAATGATTTTATACTTCTGTCAGGTGCTCTCACCTCTGCCTCACATGGTCAGGATGCCAAATACTTGCAGCAAGTTTTTTCTCAAGTTTATTCCCCAAGATTATTTCCCTTGAAATAATCATCTTCCCGTGCTGTGTTATCAAAGCAATTTGTGTTGTGGCATCTGCCGGTCCCCTGCAGCCAAACAGTGCCTTTTTCTGGCACAGACATCATATGCCTCAGAACTTGAGGAGTTCAAAGCAGAAACCATGTCTTGTAATCTCTGGTATTTCCCATAAGCTTTGTGAGTAAACTGAGTAATCTCAGCTGAGTGAAAACAGAATTTAACAATACTTTCCACCCTTTTCCTGATGCCTTCTATGACTGCCATGGTTAGATTAACACTGGTGCATTGCCAGGGTAACAGGAGTTTGCTGATGAGGAAACTTCAGGGTGATGCTCCCAGGAGAAGCTCTAAAGGATACCAGGATGGCTTTATAGGGAAGAAAGCTTCTTTCTAGGAAAACAGAATAGTCTGTGGAGCAGTTGTGGCTTCCAAGAAACCTCTGTCACCTTAGCATCAGTTAAATGTTCAGACATGCTGGATGGAAGCAGAGATTTCCTTCTGTGGAGATCCCCACAAGGCTCCCAGCACAGCTGAGCACCGCTGGGGCTCTGGGGAAGGGGCTGCTGGAGGGGAGCCAGGGCCTTTCCCTTCCTAGGAGAGCCTCTTCCAGGCAGAGAGGAGCACAATGCCTTCTACCACAGGGTTAAACCAGCTTTGTTCTCATCAGGGCAGGAGCTGCAGGCTGGCTGAATAGAGCAGTGCTGATCTAAAACTAATTTTTGGAACTATAGTGAAGTGTCCCTTGAAGGAATATGTTATTCCTAGAAATGGACTGAACTGAGGAACAAGGATGTGTGGGGCAGTGCCTGTCATTGTTACCTAGAGGATACTGAACAGTTACAGGATCAAAGCATGGACAGCAAACATCCAGAAAATCATTGTGTTCATCTGCCCTGGGCCATCCTCTAGAAAAGGACTGGGATATTCCTGTCCTGTGTCTGGGACACTGGAATACCAAAGCCTTATCACATACCAGTACAGACACTTGAATGTGGAACTTCTCTTCTCTCTCCCTGTAGATATCACGCTTCAGTGGCTTATTCAGCATTCAAAATCTAGAAGAAGCTGAAGTCTTCCTGGAATCTCCAGTACCAGTTGGCCATAATCTCAATTGTCCACTTCCCTCCATGATGAGATACTACCCCAAAATCCTGTATCAAGAATCTGCCTTTTCACGGTTCATTTCTCATGTGCACTGCTGAAGACTTGTATTCCTATTCTGTCACAAAACAACTAGAGTTGTCATGATAAAGTCAGCACAAATATTTATTTTACAACCATCTGTGGTGGGAGGGTTGTGGGGGGGGCTTTTTAAAGAAATATCTCTACCATGTTAACTATGATGGTACACTCTGTTCTGGTTTTTCAGGGCCAGGTTTTTATATGATTTTCAGCAAGTGTTTTATTTCTAGTGTTTAGTGGCTTGAAGATGCTGATGCTTGACAGCATTAAGATTCTGTAAGATGCCACATACAGTAGTTAGAAAACATTTAAGCGTGAATTGTGGGATACTGATTGATCTCACAGATGCATGTGATGTGTGTATGTAAGCAGAGAAACGGAAACTGTTTGCAGAGGGGAGCACAAGGCATAGATCAGCATCACTAATCTACAGCTGAGATCCTGTCACTTGAAAAAGAAAACTCTTGTGATGAATTAGGAAAGTCATCTGTTTAAAATCATTCTGTTGCTTCTGTTTAACATTTATGTGGGGGATGGGAATGGACTGTTCTGTCAAACTTTCAAAAATTGGAGTATTCCAGCATGAAAACAAATTGCTAGGAACATCAGGCTGTGTTCAAATACATTTTTCTATCTCCAGATAGTCGTGGTCTCTCTCTGAAACCAGAACATGCATTCTGAGCAGCTGCATGACACCCAAATTACTGATGCTCTTGTATCGAGGCAGTTGTTGACCTTTAGCACAATCTGTGTGTAATTGTCAGTGTCTCTCCTGCTCCTGGAATGGCTGGGCACAGTTTCACCTGGTGCTATGGAATACCTGGGCTATTGTGACAACTCTAGACCCGCCTGCTTTCTCGATGTAACCATGTGCAAAGCCTGTCACATGCAATGAAATGTTTTGCTGTGTCAAAGCACAAGAGAGCCAATGAATCGATCCTGTCTCTTGACTAGCTCCTGCAGCTTAGGGAAGTGTGTATAAACTCAAGACTGTAACGTTTCTGTAGCTTTACTTTCTCAGTGACTTCAGCATATTTAAAGGGACAGCCTGGTTAAGACTGGTTTGTTCATCCAGCAGTGTCAGTGTAGCTCCTCGTGTGTGCAGATCCATGTGCAGCTGCTTGTGTTGCCTCACACTGTGTGTGACTCCTCACCTCACATGGTTTGCATCCCTGGAGCCCCGGGCTGGGAGCAGCCTTGTCCCCTCGGTTCTGAGAGCCAGTGTTAATGCAGCCTGCCATGGCCTTACTGTCCTGTCCCAGCTCTGGCACTGCTGCACAGACACTACACGCTGCCTGCCTTCAGTCTGAAGTTACATTTTAACTTTCTGTCCCCTTTCAGTTCTCTGAAGCATGGTTGCAATTAATCCATACTCTGGTGCTGTAGAGGAGAGGGTGTATTAACTTGCTACTGTAGTCCCGAGTTCTCCAGAACTGCTACAGTTACTTTTATTTAGCAAACTTGCTTGTGCCTATCATGAGGAAACTAAACTAGAATGTGTGAATCTTTGTGGGGGACCAGGTCACTGTTTAGTTAACTGGCCTATAGCTAAACTTGATGTGTTTGGTGTTTATCTACTTCACTGCTTTCAGCGTTTATGGCATCCAAACACTACCAATTGTTAACCTGTGCATTACTCTCTGCATGTGAACAACTTATACAATTACTGAACTTTGTAAATATGTGATTTTTTTTTATTTAGGTGGATGCATATGTTGGTTTACTGCTCTTCAGCTTTATTCAATAAACTTATGTTTTGAGGGTTGTATTGACACTTAACTGCCTGACTTGAGTTGGTGTGGCTGAAATAATGGAAAAATACAATGGGATGTTTGTCTCCTCTGCCAAAGATTCCAGTGGGGGAAGAAGGATTGGTAAATACTTGAGCTGATTTATATTCTGTGGTTCAACTATTCCAGTGAAATGCTCACAGAACTACCTTTGAGGCCTGGGGCTTGCTCACCTTACCTGAGCAAGCTCGGATAGTCAGTCTGAGCAGATTGCAGGGCTTGTTTATGTGTGTGAAAAGCACTGGTCAGCTGCAGGGTCTGAAGCAGGGGCAGCCTTCTGGAGCTCAGTTTTCAGGAGAGAGAGAAATGCATGTGTCTGCAAGCTTGGTTCTTGTGTCGAGCCTAGAGTAAAACCTTTGTTTTTCTACACAAGTGTAAGATCTTGCAGTGCCTGATCATTCACTGCCAATTAAAGCAGAAGGATTCTTATCTCAGTGGAAAGTGAGACTTTTGTTGACTGACGTCTTGAACAAAATCTTTGCTGTGATTTTAACCAGAAGTTTCAGTTTGACTGATCTTCCCAAAGGTTTTTGTTGTATTAATTTCTCTTAGGACACTGATTAATTAATAAGTGTCTGTCAGCATCTTCCAATTAATGGTACGAAATTGGATGGCTTATTTCAGGCTTGTCTCCATGTAAGCTTTCAGACTTACTGAGCTGTGTCAGGTTAGTTTTTAGTCCTGAGTGCAGGTCTTTAAGCATCCTTCATGTGTAACTTGGCTGGTGGGAAGGACTAGTGACCTGTTAAAAGATCCTGTGCATATTTCTTTAGGAGTTTCCTGCATGCAAAACAAGCTCCCTGCAGTTCACAATCAAAGTAAAAGGTCTCTAGACACAAATGTGAAAACAGTGTTAGTGCACTAAGCCTTGTCAGCCTGGTTGGTGTGATAGCAGCACCAGTCATTCAGTAAATCAGCTGTGGGATGAACTGCCCCCCAGCGCTTTGCTTGATGTGGTATCTCAGTACCACTTTCTGTTTCTAGGTGTGAATAGCAGGGAGAGGCACAGGAACCCCCGTGATGTGTGTGCTCTAAAAGGTACATTTGCAATACTCCCCTAATACCCCAGCTGGGTTTCACAGCTGGTGTGGCACTGCTCTGCCAGCTGCCCCTGGTTACTGCTGTGGCAGGAAGGAGCCCTCAGAACTGCACTTGTGGTTCTGGGCTTGAGTAACTTGCCAGGTACCTTTTCTTTGAAAAGGGAAATGGAGGAATTGCTTCCTTCAACAATCAACACCTTCTCAGCCTTGGACTGAAAACAGTATTCATCTGGCACTTTATGTCCAAGGTTAAATCTTTTCTGGCCTAATAAAGGTGTGGAGCCCAGCACAGGCATTAGCAGTGGTGTTTGCTGAACTTGAGTGCTGCAGCACTAGAAATGTAATCTCACCAGGATTACTTGTCTTAGGCTCTGTAGTGATGGATAGTAAAAAGAGGCTGATTAAATTTCCCATTCTCTTCACAGAAGTTGCTTTTGGAAATGCATTTTAGTTTATTGCATTTGACATCAATATAGCCATACTTATGTCACATAGTCATGAAGCTCCCCTGATGCAGGTCTTGACTTTTGGCATGTTCAGCAAAGCAGCTCTTGTGAAAAGGCAGATGCTGTGTGGTGGTGAATACCTGGGAGCTGGACAGCAGTCCTGCCTCTGTGAGCTGGTGGATGTGGGCACTGTGTGCTGTCCTGGGGTTTAAATCAGCTCTCAGCCCTTGGTGGTGGCTCTGATCAGTGCAGGTGCTCCTGGAGCAGCAGAGATGAGATGAGGAAGGGTTGTGCTTGCCCCCACAGCTCTGCTGCAGGAGAGTTTCCTTGGAGTGTCCCTGTCCTCCTGCTGCAGTGTGGGTGGTGGCTCCTTAGAGTGCAGTTGCAGAGCAGGGGAGCTCCCGTCACCCAGGGACAGCTGAGGGCTGGGCAGCTGCACTGAGCAGCTCCTTCCCACCACTTGGCAACAGGAAAGATGCACAAATGTGGAGCTGTTCCATCATCTGTGGAACCAATAATCCAGTTCCTCAATGATTTATGCTTTCTCTTTGCATCTTGATGGTAACAGGTTGGAAAGCTTTTGGGTGCTGACAAATCAAACTGCATAATCTTCACTTTCTGGTAGAAGTAAAGGCCAAAGAAAATGCCTTAAACTGTCTGTTGAATCTAGGAGTGTTGTGCAGGGATCTGTAATAACCTGAGGCATGGCTTAGCAGGATTATCAAGCTTTGAACTCCCTGAGGTTTCCCTTGTCGTTTGTGGCTGTGCAGTGGCACGTCCTGGTTTGCTTTGTGCAGGAACTGTGCTCCCCCCGCATGCCCACACTGCTCCCCTGCCTCGCTCCTGCACTGACCTGACAGTGTGGATCCCAAAAAGGGCTGCAGAACAGATTTAGCTGTGTTTCTAAGGTGACATGGACAGTGAATCGTGTTAAAAGAGAAATAATGTGTGTGAGTGCCTGAGCTTCAGGGCTTTAGCTCCCAAAACGTGAGTGCAAACTTGTCTCACCAGGGCATGACCCTTGAGAGAGGGCTCTGCTGCTTCAGGGCTGCAGCTGCTGATGTTCAGCATGGCTTGGTGAAACAGGGGCTTTCTCTATGTGTCACTCCAATGGCAAACACAGAATGGCACTCACAGGGGCTTTGCACATACTCTGTAAAAGGAGAAGTGAAATACTTGATGTTTTTATTTCCCTCCCAGTGGAAGGTGGGTAAGTAGACCTTTGTGCCAGGATTAGTGCCTTTTAATTATGACATGACAGGTTTTATTCTGTTAAAGGCAACATGTATCATTGTGATAATTTTGAAGTGCTTCAATAAAGTGTTGTTGAAAACCACTTTTTTGCATATTCATCTGTAGTAGGATAGCTGATTTATTATTGTTAGAAATACCTAAGAACCCTCATTACCGAATTTAAATTTACCTACGTAACTTCATCAGGAGAATGACTGTAAACCTTGTGCTCAGTGGGGGCAACTTTGAAAGGCCGGGCTGTGAAATTCCCATTCCTGATTGTTTTTGTTCTGGTACTGGAAGCATTGGTTGGTCTCATTTGTGTTTCTCTCTGAAAAGACCCATTAGGTTGAACCATATTATTCAACAAACGGAGCAAATTTGTCAGTAGAGGAAGAAAAAATTGTGGTGTGTGAAATTTAAAGCTGAACTTGGTTTTCTCAAGAGTCTCAAGAGTAAGTAAACTGTTAAGGTGCTTTTGTGTAATTGTTTTAATTTCGGGTGTGGATACTTCAATCTTTGCAGCAAGAAGGAATTTTCCTCTTTTTAGAATCAATAATGAAGTCCCTATTGGTTTGGATAACATTTAAAAGATCCATGAATTCTGCAGACTGAGGAAGGGAACTGAAAGATTGTCCAGGCTAGAGGATTTTCTCCAAAGTCAGCATCCAGAAGTCTGGATGGACCACTGAGTTGTGATACTTGTTTGGATTTATTCATTCTACTGTTCCTGTTGCAATAATTGGAAAACAAAGACCTGACTTCTGAACTACTCTCCAATACAGGCTGGAGACAGATCATTATTGTCTGCTTGTCTGTCTGTGCACAATAGTCCTTTATTTTTTTTCTTGTGCAGGCATTTTTCTCGTTCTGTCCCATTTCCTGGTAACCAACCAGGCACTTTGGTAAAAGGATGCAGCAGCAGCATGGAAGGACAGCTCAGCTCAGTGACAAGTTACCAGTTCACAGCCAGTGACTTGGATGCTGCTGAGGTTGCTGGGGTAGCTCAGAGCTAGGTTTCCTCTGTACTTTCCCCGGTTGTGGTTTCTTTCTGTTCTTTTGCTTATCTTCAAGAGGTTTGGTTTTACCAGTACTGCTGGAGTGTGTTCACACATCCACATCCACACCTGGCATCTGTCAGTTCTTCTCTTTCTGCACCTCTGTCCCCCAGGGCCACCCAGTGCTGCGGTCACACCTGGCGCTCTGCTCGCCACGTGTTGTCCTGTCACTGCTGGCACTGCGGGATGGAAATCCCTGCGTCCATCTCCTCCGGGATCCTGGCCCGGGAGCGTGGCTTGGCTTCCTCCCACCGCAGGTCCCGGGAACGCGGCTCCTGCCCCGCCGGGCCCCTTCCCTGCCGCGCTCTGTGCTCCGGGCCGGCTGCAGGAGCCGCGGCCACAGAATCCCGGAATCACTGCGGCTGGAACAGCCCTCCCAGTCCAGGGAGTGCCAGCTGTGCCCGATGCCCGCCTTGTCCCCGGCCCAGAGCACCGAGTGCCACCCCCAGGGATGGGCACTCCAGAGCTCCCTGGGCAGTGCCAAGGCTTGAGCCCCCTTTCCATGGAGGAATTCCTGCTGCAGTGCAGCCGCTGTCACCGGCACCCCGGGGCCTTTCCGGGAGCGCTGTGGCGCGGCAGTGCCCGCAGGGCCCGGCGCCGGGCAGGGCCCACAGCCCGGGCCTTGTCTGGGGAGGCTGCGCCGCTGCCCGGCCCCGCCCTGACCCTGCGCCGGCCGTGCCACGACAGCCCCGCGCACCCCGCCCCTTTAACACCGCTGGGCGTTGCCTTTGAGTGACGCACCGTATACCCAATGGTCGGAGGTCGGTTCCGCCTCCGTGCCGGCTTCACCAATAGCAGCACGGAGTGGGCGGGCCTTGCGCCGCTCCCAACCCTTGTTTCCCTTCTGCTCTTAAAGGGGCCGCGGTGCGGCGCGGGAGGCGCCGCTGCGCTATGCGCGGGCGGCCATGCGATGGCGGTCGGTGGTGCTGGGGCTGCTGCTGCTGCGGCTCGGGCTGCAGGCGCTGCTGGCGCTGCTGCCCGCGCTGGCCCGCGGGCTGTGCCTGCACCCGCGCCTGCCCTGCCCCGGCCCGCGGCCGCCAGCCCTGCCCGGCCCGCCCGCGGGCGCTGCGGGCCGCGGGGCCCGGCTGTGGGGCGCGGCGGCGGGCGGCGATGAGTACGAGCGGCGCTACAGCGGCGCCTTCCCGCCGCAGCTGCGGGCGCGGCTGCGAGACGCGGCCCGGGGCATGTTCGTGTTCGGCTACGACAGCTACATGGAGCACGCCTTCCCCCGCGACGAGCTCGACCCGCTGCACTGCCGCGGCCGCGGGCCCGACCGCCGCGACCCGTGAGTGCGGCCGGGAGCGGGCCCGGGGGGAAACGGCTGCGGGGGAACGGTGGGGAACGGCTGTGGGGGACCGGGTTAATGAATGTGTGCTTGGGGGACCGGTGGGGAACGGCTGCTGGGGCCCTTCGGGGTGGGCACGGCGCGGGGCTGGCATCGCTCCCTGTGTGCCTCCCTGGGGGTCAGCCTGGGCCCAGCCTCCTCCCGCTGCTGCCCAGCCACAGGACAGTTGGTAATGGCCATAAGCTAAAGTACAGCAAGTTTCACCTCCGTATGAATCGTGGAATGGTTTGGGTGGGAAGGGACCCTAAA
>JAWWEY010000029.1:1165591-1186258 GCA_035582745.1 Loriotus luctuosus | reverse complement strand
AGGGACACCTCCCACTGTCCCAGGCTGCTCCAGCCCCAGTGTCCAACCTGGCCTTGGGCACTGCCAGGGATCCAGGGCAGTCACAACTGCTCTGGGCACCTGTGCCAGGGCCTGCCCACCCTCCCAGGGAACAATTTCCTGTTAATATCCGGTATAAACATATTCCCCTTAAGTTGGAAGCCATTTCCTCTTGTCCTGTCACTCCAGTCCTTTTTCGTATTTGTCGTAGTCTCCCTTCAGGTGCTGGAATGAACTTTCCATAGTGGTGCAGAGCTGTGGAACAGCTGCCCAAGGAGTCATGGAGCTTCCCCTTTTGGAGACATTCCAAACCTACCTAGATAGTTCCTGTGTCACCTGCACCGGGTGACCCTGCCTGCACAGGGGGTTGGACTGGATGATCTGCACAGATCTCTTCCAGCCTTAACAATTCTGTGATTCTGCTCTTCCAGCTCCAACCTGAACATCAATGATGTGCTGGGGAACTACTCCCTGACGCTGATCGACGCGCTGGACACGCTGGCGGTGAGTCCTTGCTGTGGGGACACTGCCCTGGCCACCCTGGGACTGCCCTGGCCACCCTGGGACCTGCCCTGGCCACCCTGGGACTGCCCTGGCCACCCTGGGACCTGCCCTGGCTGCAGCAGCTCCCCAAGGCTTGCCCAGCTCGTGCAAGCAGCTGGATCATGAGCTAACACCTGGATCATGAACTAACAGGTGGATCATAAACCAGCAGTGTCACATGGGGGTAACAGAATGAGAGTGGTTGGGGATGTCAGCAGAGATTTCCAGAAGGGACAGAGGAAATTTTGGAGCTCATCTCCAAGTTTCAGACGAGATCTCTTTGGGATGTGCCCAGGGTGGGTGGATTTGAGCTGGAACTGCTGTGAGTTGCTGAGAGGTCCATCAGGAGGAGGGTTCATTGTGTGCACAGTGGCTGGAAGAGCTCTGGTTGTGTCACTTGGCAGAGAAGGCCTGACTGACACACAGATCTGTGTGAAGTGGTGAAAAGAAGGAGGGGAAAACCTGTAAAGCTGCTTCTCACCTGCACTTCTGCTAAAACTGGAAGATAATGTGAGGAGCAGCTCATTTCTGTGTTAGTGCTGGGGCATGGGGTCATGAGAAAGAGCTGGGCATTTTCAGAGACAGCAGCAGGTTTGACTGTTCTCATCTCTGCAGCCAGGGCAGGTTTTGTGCCTTCTGGAGTGTCAGGGCTCACTGATGTGCTCGAGCCACAGGGATGTGTATCTCCTCTGGCTCTTTGGGATATAAAACCCTTCCCATTCCACCCTGGGCTGCAGCAGTGGTGAGGAGCTGCTTGAGCAGGGCAGCTCTGAGCAGAACTGAAAGCAGAACTGAGGGAAATGTTGGGTTTTGCTGAGAGAGAAGTTTGGGATCTGTGCTATGTACCTGGTAACAGTGCCTTCCTGTCCTCCATCACCAGTGGGGCAGTGCTTAACTTCTTTTCTCAAATGTAAAGGTTCTGGTTGCTAAATCTCTCATGTTTCAGAAGCTGCTGCATGGGGCAAGCCTGTTCTGCTCCCCATTGCTCAGACCAAAGACATGATTCTTCCCCACTGGGTCTGGGTAATGGGGGCAGCTGGCACCTGGTGCTGTGGTTAAAAATTTAAGTATGTCTCAGCCTTTTCATGAGCTCAGGCAAGCAGGAACCTCTGTTTTCCTTACATATTGCTGCTCCCCAAAGCTCAGGCTGAACTTACATCTGTCTCTGGATGCAGTGGAAATCATGTCCTAGGTTAGACCTGTGGGAAGCAGGCACAAGGAACTGCTGGGTGTGCAGTGCTGGGTCAGGAACCTGAAAGGTTGGACTGGCCTTTGGTCAAATAAACATTCGATCAAACTTCATTGTTCTGCAAGCTGTGATATGTTTTAAGCTAAGCTTAACTCTTGCACTGATAGTTCAGGCAGTTTGAATACTCAGTGTGCTAAATCTGACTGCTGGACTAGGATGTGAACTTGCCATTCTCTTCCCCAAGCCTCTTCTGAAGCAACAATTGTACAAACTAGCTTTGTTTTTCTGTAACAGGTAATGGGAAACTCCTCAGAATTCCAGAAGGCAGTGAGGTTGGTGATTGACACAGTTTCATTTGACAAAGACTCAACAGTCCAAGTTTTTGAGGCAACAATCAGGTATGTGGTGCTGTGTTTCTGTCTTTAAAGGTTAAAGATTTGGTGTGTGTAATTCAAATCATTGATTAGGAGGTCTTTGGCAGGCTTTATTCCCTAAATGGTTCCTCAAGTAAGCTGTTTCTTAATCTCCTATGAAAATATTCCATCCTTTCATATAGGAAACAATTTTAATCAGTCCCGTGTGACCTGGAGCAGTGAGGCAGGGGTTGGCTCTGTGCTTGCAGACTCTGCTTGCAGCAGAGACTCAGATCTGTGCCCAACAAACAGCCCTGGGACAGCTTTTCCCTGCTGTTTTTGGTTCATGGACTTCTGCTCATTTTCACTTTCATTTTAGATGAAAAAGACTCTTCTGTGTTGGAAATGGGTTTAGATACTGTCTGATTTTGAGTGCCTCAAGCAGTGTTTATTCCTGCTTCACTTGGCTAGGCTTTCTTTTTTCTGAGTACTAAGTTTATGTAACACCCTTCCTGCCATTTGCAGGGACAAGGAGTCTTCACTCCTAAACAGATTTGTTCCAAGAACTCCTGGGTTAAGTAAATTTTGCAGAACCAGGTTTTGGAACAGTGGCTGACAACAGCATGACTTCTACATGTGTTCACTACTGCTGGGGGAAATCCAGGTCATTTTGTATAGTGCCTGTAAGGAGCACAAAGTAATAATTCTGTCAGACATGACAGCAGTAAGGTGTTTAGGTGAAGAATGAGCTTCAGAACAGACTGAAAACCTGAATTTTCCTTTTCCCACAGGGTTTTGGGCAGCCTGCTGTCTGCCCACATCATCATTACAGACACCAAGCAGCCCTTTGGTGACATGACCATTAAGGATTATGACAATGAGCTGCTGCATTTGGCTCATGACCTGGCAGTGAGGCTGCTGCCAGCCTTTGAGAACACCAAAACTGGCATTCCCTATCCTCGGGTGAGTGGCACAGCAGCCCTGGGGAAACAGGCTCAAAGCAGAGTTTCACCTGTCCTGCATCTTAAATTTTGTGCCATTTTATGTTTACTTGGGGTTTTGAGCCTGCCCTAAGTTACTCTGAAGTGACACAGGGGGAACTGCCCTGAGTTTTGGTGATGGGGATAGTACAAGTTGCTCCTTCTGTCTAGTAAATGTTTTCCCTGGGCTGATTTTCACTGTGTTTATTGTTCCCTGTGGGTCAGGAGTCATTTGTTCCTGTGCTGGTTGGTGGAGCATTGCCTGCCCTGTGTCACACAGCAGCAAACAATAGTGTCAGTAACAAGGAGTACTGTAAAGGCAAAGAGCTGAGGAAAGTGACTCTGTTGGTGACTTGCTACTAAAACAATTCTATTAGAATAAAGCTTTTCTGAAATATTTATCATACTGGGCTTGGGATTTGTAATTTTCCTGAAGACTGCTCAGTGGGTTCTCAATACTCTGGGATTCTTGGATGCTGCAGCCTCTTGTTTTAAGCAGATGCAGTTGGCAAGGAGGAGGATGTCACTACTACTGGAACAATCCTAAACTGTAAAACTATAATTAGCACTTGCCTGGCTGCTCTTAATTTCTGGAGACAGCAGCACTGCTTTTCCCCCTGTAGAAATGTGAATTTTCACTTCCCTTCAGGGCCTGGTAAAGCAGCTGAGGGTGCTGAAACTTCCCTTCAGCTCCCTTTTCCATGGGGAAGGGGAGGAGCATCCACTGAGGAAGCTCTTAGTTTCACCAGCACAAACTGAGGGGCAGCAAAGAAGGAAAAGCCTGAATGTTTAGTGGAAAGCATGAAAAAGTGAAGTTTGCAAGGGTTAGCAAGTACAAGAGAAAATGAGGCTTGCCCACTTTAGGCATGATGTTGTAGAGCTGGAAGAAGAATGTCAGGAATTCTACAGGAAAGCTTTCCAAGTGTGCTGGTTTTGTGTCTCTGCACATTCCATGCTGCACATTGTGCACAAAGCACCAGAAAGGCTTGTGCTAAAGGTGAGGGTGCAGCTGGGAGTGCAGCCTGCCTGTCCCTGTCCACAGGTGAACCTGAAGAAGGGGGTTCCTCCAGACAGCCACAATGAGACCTGCACAGCAGGAGCTGGGTCCTTGCTGGTGGAGTTTGGGATCCTCAGCAGGCTGCTTGGAGATTCCACGTTTGAGTGGGTGGCCAGGAGAGCTGTGAAGGCCCTGTGGAGCCTCAGGAGCAATAACACTGGACTGCTGGGTAAAGTCTGGGTGCTGCTGTGTCCTCGTGTGTCCTCACCTTTGTCCTTCTGCTCCCTCTGCAGCTGTTCAGTCACGTTCTCCTTGTGTACCCAGGGCTTGTGTTGAACTAATGGCACTTTGGGGCTTTCCAAGAAAAATGGAGTCTCTGAAAGACTCTTTAGGGCACAAGTTTTCAACTCAAATTTTCCACAAAACTGGGGACTGCAGCTGAAGGCCCTGATTTGTGTCCCCATTAATATAATTCAGATTGGCAGATGACTCAAAGTACTTAAAATAACTGCATGTGTGTGGGTGTTCCTCAGATGAATCCACCACTGTAACACTTCATCTGATATTAATCTTTGATTCTTCCTCCTTAGGAATTTCTGAACATGTAATATTCCCAAGTCTTGGCTGGGGTGTTTCTCTCTGATAGACTCAGCAGCCTCAGACTAAACTTGTTGTTTGTTCTGAAAGGAAACGTTGTGAATATCCAGACTGGTCACTGGGTTGGAAAGCAGAGTGGACTGGGAGCAGGGTCAGATTCGTTCTATGAGTACCTGCTGAAGTCCTACATCCTCTTTGGGGAAAAGGAAGACCTGGACATGTTCAACTCTGCTTATCAGAACATTCAGAACCACTTGAGGAGAGGGTATGTGATTCCTGTCAGCATCAATTCCTTGAGCAGTGAATCCTCCAGCAGGATCTGAAACACATCTCTTTGTAGTGCTTTGTGTCAGGCTCTAGAAAATCTGTTCTCCTTTTTACTGTAAGAAGCAAAATCTCCTTTCCATGGTAGTCTCCTCATTCCTCAGCAACTGATGGGGTGCAGAGAAGCCAGACTGCTTCCTGTCCCATTTATAAATGTTAAGGCTGAGAAAAGTCTGGCACTGCAAAAGAAATGTATTAAATTGGCTGCTTTGTTCTTCTGAAAGCCTCATCTTGCCTAGCATGACTTTTGGTAGAAATTCTGCTGGCAGAGCTCTAAGATAGGATCCCTGTATGAATTAACATCCCTTTATGAATTAACTCCTCTGAGAGCATGACAGTGTTTGGGTTCCTTTCACAAGGAGCCCAGCAGAGCAGAGCAGTGGCTGCCTGCCTGAGCTGTGGCAGTGTGCTGTGTGCTGCCCAGGCACAGGCACTGCCCTGCATTGTTCCTGCATTGTTCCTGCATTGTTCCCTGCAGCAGGGAGGCCTGCAATGAAGGAGAAGGGGACCCTCCCCTCTACGTCAACGTCAACATGTACACGGGCCAGCTGATGAACACCTGGATTGACTCTCTGCAGGCCTTCTTCCCTGGGCTGCAGGTGAGCTTTGCTGCTGGGAAGGGCCCATCCCAGTCCTGGCCTGGCAGTGAGTCTGAGTCCTAAGCTGAGCTCCCACCTGTGGCTTTGCAAAGAGTTCAGTTCAGCTCTGCATTAACACAGCCATGTGGGGAGGCCTGGCCTGCTCTCTGCCAGATCTGAGGCTTCCAACTTCCCTCTTTAGCCTCAGCATTTGTATTCTGTGCTGTGAGGCTCTGCTAAATCTTTTACTGCAAAGAATGAATACATTAGTACTTTTGGGGGGTTGTTTTCTGTGTGTTGTATGGGAGAAGAGTTGTTTTAGGTGCCACAGTCTCATCTTTGCTGGCCTGCAGCACTAAGTGTGTGTATCTCTGGCTGCTCTGGTGCCCAGGTGTTGATAGGAGATGTGGAAGATGCCATTTGCCTCCATGCCTTCTATTATGCCATCTGGAAACGCTATGGGGCTCTCCCAGAGAGGTACAACTGGCAGCTGCAGGCCCCAGATGTTCCCTTCTACCCACTGAGGCCAGAGCTGGTGGAGTCCACATATCTTCTGTACCAGGTATCTGCCTTCCCTGAGCTGCACGTCATGGCTGGGCCAAAAAGCTTTTGTTCAGAAAGTCACTTTATCCCCCTGACCTCTGGCCAGCTGAATTTTGGCAGCCCTGGATCTGCCTCTTGTCCTGTGGAGTCTCTGGGCAGGCACTGCAGTGTTGTGCAATGTTGTTGCTCTGCTGTTTGCTTCAAAAACAGCCTTTTTTTATAAGGCAGGCAAAAACAACACTAAACCACCTTTTCTAAAAGCTGCTATCAGATTTTTACAAGGCAGAGACCTGTGACTGCTCAACCAAAATTGTTGAAGTAAATGTAGCAGCTTTCCTTGCAATACTGCCCAGGCACAGATACAATAAACTAAAATAACTGTCTGCCTACAAGGAAGGCATCAGAGAGTTTGGATTTACTGCAGGTTTTCTAGGATTTGCTCTAAAGCAAATGTGAGAAGCTTGCACTGGCTAATCCAAGTCATGCTCCCATAAAGATAAGTTTGCTGTGATACACAAGCCTCTGGTACCAATAGGCCTTTGTTGTGTTATTTTTACAGGATTTCAAAATTGCTGACTCTAACTCTTGTCTGTCTTCCTTATTTAGGCCACAAAGAACCCGTTTTACCTTCATGTGGGAATGGATATTCTGCAGAGTTTGGAAAAATATACAAAAGCAAAGTCAGTCTTCAATGTTCTTTTCTTCTCTCAGTGCTATATATCTATATTTTATTATACAATTATTGTATAGAATCCAGTCTGCCACATGTAGGTAAACCAGAAAACCCAGCCCTCCTTGAAAGCCACAAGTGATGATTTATTTATTGAGCACTTCTTTCTTTCCCATCTGAAAATGAAATTATGGTCCAGTGGCAACTTTATACCTTTGGAATTTTATCACTGCCTTTCAAAATGCATTGTTGATGATCAGCTGCTAAAAACTGCTGAAAACAGTAGTTGGGATTTTTCCTAGGGATCCTGCAAGATTATTTCTCCCCTCCTGGTGTTTGGCTGAACTGAGGGATGGCCCCTAAGGCAGATGCTCTTGGGTATCAGCTTCCAGTTCAAGACAGCAGCAGTGAATCCTGACTTCAATACTGAGTAGCTGAACTTCTTGCAGGGCTCAGGGGGAAGACAGTGAATTTTTGTTCCTTATTATTAATAATGACTCATTTCCTAGACAAATGTGTGATGGCTGGCCAGGTCAGACATTGCTGGTGAGTGGGGTTCAGGTGATCACAGACCAATAACCAGTGAGTGCTGCACAACACAGCTGTTCCCTTTGAGCTTCCCCCTGGCAGCTGGAATGCTCTGAAGTGAGGGGATAACTGAGAGCAGGAGAGCTGCAGCTGAACCCAAACCCTGTCCAATGTTGCAGGTGTGGCTATGCCACGTTGCACCACGTGGTGGAGAAGACCAAGGAGGATCGAATGGAGAGCTTTTTCCTCAGTGAAACCTGTAAATATTTGTACCTGGTACGTGTGTGCTCCTCACTGCCAAGGCACTGCACAAAATGGCACAGGAGGGGGCAGGAGGTTATTAATTATTAATTAGAAATTGGGTTGGGGGCAGGGTATCATTAATGACAACCTGCTGGGCTCTGGGGTTTGTGTATGGGGGTGATTCAGGCTGAGCTCTTCTTCTTTTACCTCACCCCACTCCCTGAGCTGGGCCAGCTGCCCAGGTGTGGTTCCTGCACCTGGAGAGCTGCAGATCTTTGGGAAGAGGCTGGAAAGGAGAGGGAGCAGGACTGGAGGGAGCTGCTGCTCAGCTCTGAGCCAAGTGCTGCTTGCAGCCCTCCTGCCTGGGGCAGCCTCTGCTTTCTCCCCGCTGGGCTTTGGCACTCACAGGAGAAAGCATTTGGGCTGGCATTGCCTAAGCCCCTTTTCTCAATCTCCTTTAGTGCAGAAAACCGAATAAATCTGTGACTGAGTGGATGCCAGCCTAGAAATGCCTCACAGAACAGCTTAGAAAAATAAGGAAATAAGGGCACTTTCAGCTGTGTCAGAAGTTTTTCTTCTGCTCTCCTCTTCTAACTACTCAGATCAATCCCTTGCATTCAGACTATTTATTTCCATTTGCTCCAGCAAAATTTAGCACTAAAAGGTATTTTTGTGTGATCCTTCAAAGCATGAGTACCTGTTCCCAGCTGCTTGTTACTGGGAGGTGAAGGATGGGGCACACCTGCAATGCCTGTCTCTGCAATCACTCCTTCATTTGTTTGATGAAGAGAACCCAGTGCACAGGTCTGGCAATAAGTTCATGTTTAGTACTGATGTAGTACAGTCCCTGTCTCTGCCATCTCTCCTGCAGCTGTTTGATGAAGAGAACCCAGTGCACAGGTCTGGCAATAAGTTCATGTTCACCACTGAGGGCCACGTGGTGTCTGTGGACGAGCGGTTCCGGAGCTCGCTGTGGGAGGACATCCTGCCTGCGGGGGAGGACAGCCTCAAAGCCAAAGCCTCCGAGCTCAAGGCAGCCAACTTCAGCTCCAATGTAAGCAACACGCTGCCTGGGCCTGGGGAGGGGCAGCCAGGACACACACTGCTCTAGAGAGTTCCCTTTAGAAATGTCAAACACCCAAGGAGCTCCCCTGAAAAGCACTTGCAGCAGCAGCATAAATGGGATCATGTGTGGGATGCTGGTGAAGGTGAAACGTGTCACCTTTGAAGTGTTTTGCAGCAATTGTTTTGTTCCTTGTTAATTTACTTCCAATTATTTTTCCTTTCCCCTTTTCTTTGCCCTTAAAACTCTCCAGTGTTGCTGTCAGGGGCAAAGGGAGAAGCAGAAGGTCGTCTAAACCAAGCTTTGTCTTTCTCAGTGTGGTTTTGGGGGATGTAAAAGGGGACCTTTCCCTGTAAGGCCTCAACTGACCCCAGAACTGTGGCTCCAGTGCCCATCACCAGCCAAAACAGATCTGGTTTAATCACAGAATGTTGGAGTTGAAAGGACCTTAAAGATCACCTCATTCTGCACTCCATGGGCAGGGACACCTGCCATTAGAGCAGTTCTGGACAATTTAAAAAATATCTCCTGGTAGGCTCTGGTGTGGCTCCTTCCCTCCTCCCCACAGAGCTCCAGCAAAAGAGCATTATTTTAAACGTTCACAGTTGTCATAGTGAAGGAAATCTCAGTTGCACAACAAGCTGTGCTCTGTGTTTGGAAGCTGCAGCCTGCACTGAGGAAACACTTGCTGCTCATTTATGGGATTTGTGTTGCAAGTCTGCAAAGAATGAGGGAAAGTTGGAGGAAAAAGTCTTACTTGGTACAGTTTTCTGTCCTGGGAGGGTCTGAGAGGATTGCAGAGGGGATGGGGTTGCCTTGGTTTGGATCTGAGTTTTTAAAAAGATGTAAATTTTCTCAACAGTGTAACAGAGTCCCTGATGAGAGGAGGTACCTGCTGCCCCTGAAGAGCAACTACATGAGACAGATCGACAGAATGGTGGGACTGATCTGAGGGACTCTGCAGGGGAACCTGGGGGAGCTTGGCATCCTCTGCAGACATTCCTCCCCTTCAGCTGCTCCCTGCAAGGCTGGGTCCCCCAGGTGTCCCCCAGGTGTCCCCCAGTGTCCCTGGGCCTGTGGCCAGCCCTGGACACCCAGGAGATGGAGCTCCGAGCTGGGGTAACCTCCCGTGCCACCTGAACAAACAGCTCTTGTTTCAAGACTTCTTAGGAGAAATGTTGTTGCAAATGAAGGCTGAATCTATTTGAAAAGAAAAAGAAGGCAAATTGGCCTGTGCCACTTAGCTACCTCCTTGTAGCTGTGTTACAAATGTCCCTCTAGAGCAGGGTCTGCTATTTAATTTGAAATGATCTCGGGGCTTGGGGAAGGAGTGGGGAAGTGCAATTTTTTACACCAAGTTGAATTATTGAATTTTTCTGACTAGCAATACACAACCTAAAGGTCTACTCAGGTAGGAACCCACTGGGTTTGCTGAAACAAAACTGCTCTGTGGACTCTTGGAAAGATCACTGCTGGTGGTGTAAGAACTGCTGGTAGCTGTGACATCCCTCCCAGCCACAGCTGATAGAAGCTGCAGGGCTGTGAGAGCCTGTGGCTGCAGAAACCAGTGATCAAACCAATCCAGGTGCCTTTTTGGAAGGGAAGGGGGAATTGCAGAGCCACTCAGGCAGAAGTTCCCAAAGTTTCCTTGTTTGCCAAGTTTTAGTGCCTTTTCAGGAGAGATGCTGCTAAGAACTGCTGTCACAGTACATGAAGAACAAACTATTTCACATTCCTGACAGGATTCATGTGTTAGTGCCTTAAGTTCTCTTCACTACCAGGGAAAACAGAGCTTCCTTGGGAAGATGGAAAAGTATTTCTGATGAGCAGGTTGCAAAATACAGTGGAACCCAAAGTCACTTAAAAAGAGGTGTTTGGAGTTTTTTTGAAGATACTGGAAAAATATCTATGAACTTTCAGGAAGAAGGCAGTTAGGGGCTTGAGGGATGACAACAAACTGAGGCCAAAACAACTATTTTAAATATACCAAGTTGGGGGTTTTTTTTGGTCATTGTTTATATACTTCTAACTTTTGACTACAGTTGAAGTAGTAGAATGTTATTTTTGGGTTAATGACTTTTAAATTGAGGCATAAATACGAGGGCAACTTGATCTGCTGTATTTTCACCTTCTTACAACAACATTGGTTTTCATAAACCACGTGTTGCAACTCAAAACATTTCTAATAAATATGAAGTTTGTGCTGGAGAGGTTATCGTTGGAATCTTTTGATGTACAGATGCATCTCAGGGACTTTGTTGTAGAATCTTCTATTCCATGATAGTTGAATCTTATATTCAGGCAAAAAAAAAAATCATCAAGTCTTCTTAGTGTTATTATGTATGTTTGAGGGGCTGAAGGGTTGGAGGGGGGAGAGGGAAATAGGTTAAAATTTCCCAAAATATTGCAATAGAATGGGTTGCCTTGGTGTTTGAGGCAGCTGGTGATTCCAGCTCCTGTAGCATTGGCTTTGCCAAAGGTGTTTCTGCAGTGTCTGAGTTGTCTGTTTCAAGGGAAGGCAGGAGTTGGAGGTGTTGTGATGCAGAGGGTCAGGCAGTGCTGCCAGTACAGGGTGAGGAGGGCAGGAGCATGGCAGGGCAGAGCTCTGGGCTCTCAGATGCTGCTCCTGGGCCAGCCGGGCTCATCCAGCCCTGCAGTGAGCAGAGGTGAGGGAGCCCAGCCCAGCACCCCACACTGGCTGGGTCAGCTCACAGGGTGGGCAGCACGTGGGGACTGCCAGGGCAGCAGGAAGGACAGGACAGACACACCCTAAGGGTACTGCTGGCTTTTCCTGCTCCAGGTTTGTCCCTGGCTCCCAGTTTGGCTCCCTGGGTGTGACTCTGGCCACTCTCCCCATGATTGTGCTGTCTGAACTCCTGAACCCAGGGGAGGGTCCCAGCCCAGCACTGTGCACAGAATCCATTCCAGAGCTTTCCAGAGAGAATTCCAGGACTGTGAGGAAGTTGCACAACTGCTTTGCCATTGTGTTTTCCTTGTGATTGCCAGGAATAATGAAAGGTGGCTGAGAATGAGAGCAGCCCAGACAGGAATTGCAGCCTTCCAGGCAAACATGCTCAGCTTCCCTTGGGAATTGCTGTGGAATTTCTGCTGCCAGGTGATGTGACAGTCATCTTTCCATAGGAATGCTTTTATCCTCCCAGAAGCTGCTGGTAAAAGACTCTGTTCCTTCAGGAGCCAACTTTCCTTCCTCTTTGTTCTAAAACTGCTTGGATACGTTTTTACTCTGTAAGGACAGGGCACCTGTTGTGCACTAAAATGAACTTTTGTACAAGTCAATGGCATCAAAATGGAGCTGATAACAGTGCTGGAATCATTTGCTGAAATAGACTCTTGTATTTCTTGGTATCATGTGCAATATCAAGTTTTCTGAACTGAAAGTGCCATGTATGCTTAGTTGTTATTTATCCATGAAGTATTTAACCAAGGAAACTTGGAAGAGGACCAAATGTGCTTTCATGAAATGTCCTGAATTTTCAACACTTGGCTTGCCTTTTGCAAATCTCCATTAAAAATAGTGTGTTTGACTACTCTGATGTGTGTTTGTCCTGTAGGGGATCTCCCTGCACCTTCTGTACACTGGGATTTCATCTGGTTAGAGCTGGGACAATCCCATTTATCCTTCCTGCAGGAGAATAAACCCATCCCAAAACAACAGGGCTCTTCTCCCCTGTTCCCTTTTTCTCTCCATGAGGGTTTGGGGGCAGCTGAGAGCAGGGATTGATGTGGGGTAATCAAGTGTGGCAGTTCTGGCCTCATGAGCAGGTCCTGACCTCCCTGCTGGATTCCCAATCCTTTGTCCAGCACATGGAAAACCTGGAATTCTGCACCAAGAGCCTTGCTGGGCTCTCTCCAGCCCATGGAGAGCCAGCCTGGGAAACAGCTCGTGCTGGGTTTGAGAGCAGGAACATGGAAATGTCTGTCTGAGAGCTGTCTGACCATCACTTTGATTTATTGGCTCTCCTTTGCTGCCTTTCCCTCCTGGATTTGTTTTCTGTCTGATTGGCACTATCTCTGTGCAGTTTCCTGGTTTGCAGTGCTGGTGCAGAGGCTGTTGGGCCTGGCAGGACATTTGCTGTGTCTGAATCAAGCTCCAGGTTCCTGGAAATGTCTGTTGAACACTGGGGATGGGGATTTTGCAGTGGTTTTAAAGTTCCCCTGGGTTTTTGGATAATGAGATCTTTGCCTTGCTTTACTTTTGCTGCATTCAGACTTCTAAGAGTCAATTCTAAAGTGAGTGTAAAGGGCTGAAATGCTGATTTTGGGGCAAGCCCCCCAGCTCTGATGGTTTTTTCCCTGTGGTTACACATTTAGCAGTGGAGTCACTGTTTGCTGTCATTCCTTAGCTTGCCTTGCTGCCTCACCTGCTCCCAGAGGGTTGAGCAGCTCTGAGTGCTTTGCTTGCAGCTTTTCCAGCCCACATTTAAGAAATTATCTCCAAAAAAAGCCACTCTGCCATTGTTGCTTTCCTGGGAGACTGGAGTGGAATAAGATCTCTTGTGAGGCAAGATTTCAAATCCAGAGATGTGATTGAAAACTCACCTTTTCAGGGTGAAATAGCTGGGTTTCCGAGCAGGCCAGAGGTGTGTGATGCTGCAGCTCCGGCTGGCTCCAGCAGAGCCCTCCCTTGTGCCACGGCTGAGGCTTTGCTGAGCGCTGAAACCCCGCTGGCCCCGGCGCTGGGAAAAGCAAATTTACAGCTGGGAAAACGGGATCAGCACTGCCCAGAGCATCTCCGACAGGGAAAGGGACACGGCACTTCTCATTCCTGGAGAGGTTCACCTTTATCCAGGCTTGGAACTGCTTTTCAGGAGGGATTTTGTGCCCCTGATCACCTCCTGTGTGGTTTATCCACCTAAAGACACCGATAAATGTTCCCTGGAGCTGCTGTGTGCCCCTTCAGCCTCGTTTGTGCCCACACTGATGAGAGGCCACTGCTTTGGAACCATTTAACTGAAAAGCACCTTTTTTCCCCAAAGATTTTTGTGGCATTTTGCAGGGCTGTGGAGGAGGAGAGCTCAGGAGCAGTTCCAGCCCAGCCTTGGTGATCAGGGCTGGATTTCCTGGGCCCAGAAAGGAGTTCCAGTCTCCATGGGGAGCAACTGGTGAGACTGGGAATGCCCCAGTGCCCCCTGCCCTGGGGACAGTGGAGATGGTGGGGGGAACTCCCTGGAACTGGGATATTGTGGGGGGAACTCCCTGGAACTGGGATATTGGGGGAAGAACTCCCTGGAATTGGGATATTGGGGGAAGAACTCCCTGGAATTGGGATATTGGGGGAAGAACTCCCTGGAACTGGGATATTGGGGGAAGAACTCCCTGGAACTGGGATATTGGGGGAAGAACTCCCTGGAATTGGGATATTGTGGGGGGAACTCCCTGGATCTGGGATATTGTGGATTTGGGATATTGTGGAATTGGAATATTGTGGATCTCCCTGGATTTGGGAGATCATGAGTACAACTCTCTTGGTTTTGGAGATTGTTGGGAGAACTCCCTGGAATTTAGAGATTGTGAGGAACAATCCTTGAAATCTGGAGATCATGGGGAGATTTCCCTGGAATTTGGAGTTAGTGGGAAACACTCCCTGGAATCTGGAGGTTGTGGGGAGAATTCCCTTGGCATTGGAAGATCACAAGGAGAATTCCCTTGGCTTTTCCATACTCGAGGCAGGTGCTCTAAAATACAAAAAACCCAGACAAATTAAGTGAGGGGTGGAAAAAAAAAAGAATATTTCAGTTTATTAATACTTCTGAATAATTGAAATGACTCGCTGGGTAAGGCCTGGGGCCTTTCCAATAATGGCAATCTGCATACTGTTAATTATTTATAATGTTCACTGGGGCTAAGTCATTGCTAACATGAATGGCTCTTGGAGAGCTCCATGAATCACCATCCTGGTGCTGTGACAGCAGTGGCACCAGCGTGGCTCTGGCACTGAACTTCGTGTGGAATCCAAACCTGTGGCCTGAAAAAACACTGCTTTTCCCCCTGCTGTGTTCCAGAGGAGATGGAGCTTTGACAGCAGCCTTCAGGAGGAAAAATTAACTCTAGAAGGAGTATTTAAATAAGCATTTTTAATAGATCAAATATCCCCGTGCTCGCAGACGCTGCTTAATGAAAAAACAAATTATGTGGGAGCTACAGATTCTCTTTTTTCAATATTTATGTGCAAATGATTCCCTGTCCTTTCCTTTTGCTTCCCTGCCTGCAGCTGAGTGCACCACGGCAGAGCTGGGATCTGGGGGAGCTGGAGGAGAGCAGGCAGGATAATTACCCATCATTTGGTGGCAGAAAAATCAGATTCAACACAGCTGCTGTTGTTTGGGATTTTTTTTTCCTTTTTTTTTCTTTTTTCCTCCCCTTTATTTTCCTTCTTTTTTCCTCTCTTCTTCCCTTCCTTACCCTTCCTTTTTCCATCTTTTTTTTTCCCTTTCTTTATTTTTCCCCTTATTTTCCTGGCTGGGAATGTGTGATAAGGAGAAGAGCAGGAGGTCTGATGTCACATCTGGGATTCCCTGGAGTTCAGGCTGTTTGTGGGAGCTCAGAGATGTTGGGACCATCCCCTGTGGCTCAATCCTGGTTGATCACTCCCTGCTCACCCTGGGGATGAGGAGATGGAGCATGGGGCAGAGCAAGGATGGCTCCCTGGAAGGGGTTAGAAAGTACATTTAAAACCTCAGAAATGCCATTTAAAATGGGTTTAACTCATTATTTTACCTTTATTCCTGCACTTTGTCTGCTGGACTGGCCATGATCATCACAACCCCAAAGCCATGCTCAGCCCATCCTTCCCCTCACTTTTCCAGCTTTCTCTCCAGATTTACCCTGGGATGATTTCTCCTCAGTGCAGAGGAATGCTTCAGCTCAGTGATTAATTAGTATTGCTATTAATGCAAGATGCAATTCCATTGGACTAATCGATCTTATTGGTCAGGCTTTAATTAATTAGGTAATAAAAGCAACCCTAAAAAAACCCCTTTGAACGCTGGTTAATGAAACCCATGGATCTACTTATTAAGAATTAAAACCTTTCTCTCTTTGATACTTCTCTGCTTTATTAAACTCTGCTCCATTGCTTTGTGTGGTTTGTCCCATCAATAACGAGGCTCTTTCTTCTGAATTGCTTGGTGTGAGCCAAGAAATCTCATATTATCTAATTAGGGCCAGCTCTGCCTGCATAATGAATACAGCAGCAGCAAAAGCCACTCGTTCTGGGCATTTTGTGGTGGTATTATCATTAAAAACCTCCTGTCTCACCCACCCTACACCTGCTTAAATATAAAAACCAACTCTGTAGATGAAGAGCTGGTTGTACCCCTGGGGCAGCTCCAGTGGGACCCAGCCTGCCTCAGCCCCCGAGGGGCTGGAGGAAAACCCCGTGAGGGATTTGGGTTTTGGGGTTTTTGTTGTTGTTGTTTGGTGGTTTTGTTTGGTTGGTTGGTTTTTCTGTTTGTTTTGGGCTTTTTTTTGTTTTCTTTTTCCCTTCCCTTTCCCTATCCCTATCCCTATCCCTATCCCTTTATCCCTTTCCCCTTCTCCCTTTTTTTTCATTTCTTCCCCCCCCCCTCTTTTTTTTTCCTGGCTGGGAATGTGTGATAAGGATAAGGAAGGAGGTCTGAGGGGTTTTCTGGGATTCACTGGGATGGAATTTCAGGGAATTCTCTGCAGGAGCACCTTGGAGGTTTTTAGGAAGAATCCAGAGGTTCTCTTTCTGAATTTCACCCTCTGTGTAAAGACATTTCTGGCCACAGCATGGAAGGAGCTGTAATTCCCAGGTTTGTGGCTGTGTCCTGAGGGATTCACTCCTGCTGCTCCCCTGCCTGGCTCCTGCAGCTTTTCCAATCTGGAAATCCACAGTTTGCCAAGGCCACGCTCTGCCCGTGGGGACAGATGGCAACAAGAAGTGCAGGAAAGCTTCTTTCAAGAAACAACAAATTCAGAGAAAGTCAAGGAGGCACAAGATGATTGTCAAGATGTAATTATTGCAGGGAATGAGAGGCGGGCAGGCTGCCTGAACCTGCCTGCTCAGGGTTGGATTAACATGGAGCATTTAATCATTAGGGAGATGGAATTAGTTCACCCAGACTGATCTCTAAGCTGAACTGGAAAGTTGGACACAATAATAACTCCATAAACTTCCTCAGAATAATGATTCTCCTGGACAGTCATGCTGAAGGACATCACCTTGTGGGGCTCTGTTTCCAGGTGTGCTTCACCTGGGAGGAAAGGTGGAAAATGGAGCTGCTGCTCTGGAAAGAGTGAAAATGTTTTGTTTCCCATGCTGAGGCTCAGGCCTGGGGGGAAGGTTTCCTGGATTTTCAATGTTTCTGCTTTATTTTTTTAATTGAAGGTTTTGGTTAGGGAATATTTAAGGGAAGTGTCTTTCTTCTCTCAGTTTTTAAAGTCCAGGCAGGAGCTGTGATTTTAGCAGCTCCTCTTCAGTTTCCAATCCCAAGTGTAGTTGGGTTCAACTGCCAGAATTTGTCTGAGGGATGGAAAAAATGGGATAATAATTGAAGAAAATGCTTGGGAATTGTAACAATGAAATAATGAGAAACAGGGGAATGCAATTAACAAGTAATTATCAGAGGGGTTTTGCAGGGGGTCAGGACCTGCCCTTCCAGCTTCTCCTGGCTTTGAGGGACATTCCATAAAGCCTTTTTTGGTGTGAAATGTTGTGAAACTGCCCCTCATCGCTGCTGCTTGTTGCCATCCCTCTGATACAGGTAGGCTTGGCTGGACTCTGCTTTTCCCCACCTAAAATTTGGGAACACTGCTCTGAGCACGGCAGATTTCAGAGCCTTTCACTGGCTTGGGTGTTTGAAATGGGGGGAGGAGGTGCTGGAAATGCTTTGGGAAGATGGGGATTGGTCAAAGGCTGCACTGGTGGTCTTGGGAGTGTTTTCCCAGCTCAGTGAAATGAGAAATGAAGAATCCATCAGCCAAACTGGGGGCTGTGATCCAGGGAGCAGAGCCTCCCTGGCAAGGACAGGGACTGGAATTCAGGGCTGGCCTCACCTGGGAGCTCTGTGGATCAGGAGAGCACTCCCAGTCTGAACTGGGAGCCCCCCAGTTTGCCAGGGATCCATTGGGAGCACGGCCTGTTGGTTGGCTGAATTATCAAAGTGATTTTCAAACTCCTCTAATGTGCAGATGTTCTGTTTGTCCTTGCAGTTTACTGTAACAAAAAAAGTCGTTTATAACCTACAAATGACTCCAAGTTTTAAAAAATGAATGCAGGAGGATGCAGAGCAGGGCTGGGGAATGGGGGCTGCTGCTTGCTGGGATCCTCCATGTGAAAAACGCCAATCATTTGTTTTCAAAATTTGTAAAAGTTTAATAGTAATGAAAATGGTTATAAAAATAGTAATACAATTAGAGTAATAGGTTTGGACAAATTGAATTAGGACAATATGAGACAACAAAGAGTTACGGACATCTGGGTACTTTTTTCTGGGCAATACGAGCCCGAAAAAGGACACCCTTTAATAAAGGAATAACCCCTTAAGAATAATAGCCTGTTGCATATTCATGCACTTCATACATGATGCATAAATTCCATTCAAATACAGGATTCTGTCTGATTTTCATCAACTTCTTGCTAATCCTATAGTGCCAGAGAGGTGGAAAGAAGTTCATTTCTTCTGATAAGAGGGCAATAAATTCTTTTCTTCTGAAAGATTCAGGTGTCCTGTGGCTGCTATCTCGCTGCCAGTTCTTTCTTTTAAACAAAGCATCTTACATAGCATAGTTCCTATTTTAACTTTTTTTTTTATAACCTAAAACTATGTTTAACACAATACTTAAGAGAATTAATACAGCATTACTTTCTAACACAACACACATTCATTTGAATATCTGCAAAAAGCCAATCATAAAATACATGCATTTTTCATAGCAGGACAGAGCAGCTGTGCAGCCTGCAGCAGCAGCAGCTGCAAATGCGCCCCAAGCGCTGCTCTGCCACAGCTCCACTGCCTCGATGAGTGAGCTCAGGGAAAAAGGGAGCGTTTGACAGCCCGGAGGAGCTGCCAGGCACCTGGGCAGAGGAGGCAGCCCCGGAGTGCTCCAGGGGATGCTCTCGTGTGCGGCTTTCTGCGGCAAACAAAGCCAGCCTGTAGCTGGCTATTGCCTGATGACTCAGAATAATGACACTGTGAGCAGTAAACAGTTTTAATTTATACAGGTGACATTTAAAATGCAAATCAGACCTTAAGATAATTGCTGGAAAGAAGGGAGCCTCTGTTGGTTTAGGGAATATTTCCAGTTTCTATGGAAATTGTTTGTGATGCAGTGAGAGGGAGGAAGGAGCTGGTGCCTGCCAGGGCTTGGCTGGAGCTGCCCCTGCCTGGCCAGGGGAGCTTCTGGGGCAAAAAGTTCTCAAACCTGTTGGAAAAAGATCATTTTTCTTTCTTCTTGACATTGCAAATGCAGGTGGACTGAGATGAGGTGGTGTCCCCATAAATGTGAGTGCCTAAATCTGCTGGGCAGGGCAGGGTTAGCTGGGGTTTGGGAAGGAGCCCTGAGCAGTTTCTGCTGCTCAGTGGCTTTTTGGGAGCTCTGCCCTGACCTCCCAAAGCAATCATTTCCTCTTTGTGCTCAGAGCATCTCCTGGGAGCCTCAGCACCTTTATCTGGTTTAGAGCAGATTTGTGCTCTCTGCACAAACCCCAATCCTGTTTGCTGCTCTGATCCATCTTCCCCTCCTGGAGCTGGACTTGCAGCCAGAGGCTTTGGGGAATTACCTGAGCGCATTTTTCCCCGGTTAAGCTCCCACAAACCCTTTAAGTGACCTGCTATTGATCCCTTTGTGCTCAGCTGTTCCTGCTCCTGCTCACCCTGCTGCCTGGAGATGCAATCTCCTCCTTCCCGTGGGTGGGAATGTGGAACTGCAGCTCTGGGGTGCTCCCACCCTGCCCTGGAAATGCAAGAGCTTCTTCATATGTTTTTCATTTTAACGTTACCTTTTATTGCTTTGGATCACCTACCCTGGAACTGGAGCAACAGGCTGTTCTGCCTGCTCTATCTTTAATTGGGCCTTCTTAGCAGGTTTAAAGAGGTTTTCATACTCGGGTTAATAACCTGCAC
This sequence comes from Loriotus luctuosus, assembly GCA_035582745.1. Lineage (NCBI taxonomy): Eukaryota > Metazoa > Chordata > Aves > Passeriformes > Thraupidae > Loriotus > Loriotus luctuosus. Next base: position 1,166,524 of record JAWWEY010000029.1, on the reverse strand, counting down.
TTGCACTTCACTCGAATGTTTTTATTCAGTGATCAGTTGTTGGTGCAGGTTTGAGGACTCAGCAAATCCCTAAGTTATTTATAATAAATCCTGTAACCACCTGATAGCTATTACAGACTCTTTAAAATTAATGCCACCCTCATTTGCTGCTGTTTGTAACAGCCCCAGTTCCTTAAGCACTGATAAATAATGCACAAAAACCAGTGTAAGGAGCAGACTGGTGTCTTTATGCACCTTGCCTGTGCTGGGGCTGTGGGCAGAGCTGGGCTGGCTGGGAGGAAGGCTCTGCTGCCCCTCAGGGCCAGGGAGGGGCTGCTTGGTGTCCCTGCCACCCACAGGGGATGGGGCAGAGGCTGCAGAGCCTCCCACAGCTCACAGGGGAAGGGTTTGGAACTTTTCAATGGAGTTTTTACCAACGAGGGAGGTGGTGCCTCCCTGCATGCCAAGGTCAGCCTGGAGATGCTGGAGCAGCCTGGGATGGGGCAGGTCCCTGGGGCAGCCTCTGGCTGTGTCTGAGCTCCTCCCCAGCTGCCCAAAGCTGGGGTAAAACTGAATCCCAGCAGTGGAGTGTGGTGGTTGCCACAAGGGTTTCGGGGTGAAGGAAGAGACGAGATCCTTGACTCCATTATCAGAAGGCTTGATTTATTATGTTATGATATATATATATATATACTACATTATAATATGCTAAAAAGAAAAGAAAAGGAGAGTTTCCAGAACCTGCTACCTAACCTAAGAATACAAAAGAAAGAATGATAACAAGGCAGCTCTCTCTGACCGTCTGAGAGAGTTCTCAGTTCTGGATTGGCCATTATTTCTAAACATTCAAGATGGGCCAATCCAGACTGACCTGTTGCATTCCACAGCAGTAGATAACCTATTGTTTATGTCTATCTCTGAGGCCACAGATTCTCAGAAGGAAAAATCCTAAGG
>JAWWEY010000029.1:1143998-1161931 GCA_035582745.1 Loriotus luctuosus | reverse complement strand
AGGTTGGTAATTTGCTCCATGGGTCACAATCAAACCCACAACTGTCTTGGGCTCTGTGCCAGGGTCTCTGAGCCCCCTGGCAGGGTCTGGCACTCCAGGACAGCCACAGGGATGCCCTGAACCCTGACAGGTCTGGTTTTGGCTGTGCTGGGAGAATTGCTCAGCTCCCCACGGAGCCCAACCTCAGCAACCCCGAGGGAAAATCCATCCCTGCCCTCAGCAGTGCTGCCCTGCCCTGGCAGCACCTTGCACAGGCAGCTCAGCTTTATCCCAGGCCAATAATTCACATTTATTCCCACTTGCCATTCAGTGTTTGCAAGCCCCAAGGGATCTCTACCCCGAATTAATTGGCAGAAAGTGGCAGGTGTGCTGCTGCAGGCCCAGGGCTTTGGCTTGGAGGGATTTTCCCCAGCCCCTGGGTGCCAGGCAGGCAGAGGGGTGGAAAGGTGAGGGAACAATCACAACTGGCTGCTTTTCCTTTTCCCCTGCTCTGGCAAGAAGTCCTCTGCATCTTGTAACTATTCCCAGGGGAGAGCATGAATGCTGGAGCCAGATTAAGTCAGCATGAGCAGAATCACATTTTCTGGGGGGTTTGGGGAGGCTGTAGCTCATTCTAATTATCCGGAGGATGCAGCCAAATTGTTTAAACACCCTGTGAGTGTCAGAAAATGAGCTGCAAACTCAAAAAATGAAGACATAAATAGTGATAACAGGCTATTCCAGACTTGCTTTCAGAAATGGATGCCTGGATTTTGGAAAGGAGTTTTATAAGGGCTTTATAAGCCTTATTTAAAAGTGATTTTTGAAAATCCTTTTGAGTAGTTGCTGAGACTCATCCACTGATAATTACGTTGGTGAGAAATGAGAATCAGGAGGAATCTGCTGGAGCTGTGCTGTGCTCTGGGCAGGGTGGGGAGGGGTGGGAGGGATGCTGGAGCCTGGTTGGGAACACACAGGTGCTCAGAGGGAGCAGGGCTGCAGGCTGGGCAGCCTCTCCTCTCCTCCCTTCCATGAGGAGCACAGAGAGAGCGGAGCAGGAAGGTCACAGGCTTCACTAAATCCCAATTATCCCTTGATTAAGCCCACAGCAGGGATGAAGTTTTCAAAAGCACCGTTTCTGCAGGAATTCCAGGGATTTTGGCTCTGTGGTTCTGCAGTTTCATCCTCAACCAGGGGCCGGGCTCGGGGCTCTGAAATGTCTGAAAAACCAGATGGTACCAAAAATCTGCCCCCATTCCTGCCATTTCCAAAATCTGCTCCCATTCCCCAAATCTGCTCCCACCCCCAAAATCTGCCCCCATTCCTGCCATTTCCAAAATCTGCTCCCATTCCCCAAATCTGCTCCCCTTCCTGCCCCTCCCAGAGCTGGAGGAAAGCTTTTTCACCTCCCTTTTCTTCCCTGCCCCGGGCAGGAAACCTGTTCAGCTCATGCAGTGTCAATAATCCTGTTTATTTAGTCTGGGATTTCAAACTCCTCATCATTTTTGCTTCTCCTTTCTTAATTTTTTTTCCTTTTCCTTTTTTCCTCAATCCTCCTTTCTTTAGCACTGAGGAATCTCCAGAGCTGTTCAGAATAAACTCCAACCTTTGTGCCCGAGGATGAAGCTCTGAGCTCCTGGTCCCTTTCTGCAGGCACTTGAATTCCCAGGGAATCAGCCCCTGTAAAAGGGATGTTGGATGGGCCTGGCTGCACTTTGCTCTGTTCCAGGCCCCTCAGCTGTCCCAGGAGCTCTGTGCCCACAGGATTTTGGGAGAGATGAGAGATTTGCTGTGCTGGGGCAGCCCAGGCAGGGTGGAATTCCCTGAGCTCTCCCTGCTGGAGGTTTCTGCCTTGGTGCTGCTCATTCCCAGTGCCCAGGCAAGGGGCACAGGCACCCAGCCCTCCTCTGCCAGCCCTTGGAGACCAGCCCCAGGCACACCAAACCTTCTCTGCATTAGAAAGAGCAGAAAGAGCAGTGGGTGATAGGGACCTGATTACTCAGGCTGACTCTGTGCATCCTCCAGTGCCCACAGCCTCTGCCTGGCTCAGGGAAGCAGCACCCCATACAAATAATGGCATTTGCATGTTTTTCTAGCAGGAACTGCCCAGAGTGGTGTTTTGGGCAGGCTGTTCCCCTTCTCCCCTGATTCCTGCTTTGTTAGGCGCCGTAATTCCATGGGATTCTTGAGGCAGGAATGAGATCCTGCCCAGGCTGGCAGCACCAGCTCCAGCACTAATGGAGCAGTGCAGGGCTCTTAATGAGCTTGGGTTTATTTACCGCTGGGGAAGATGGAAACAAACTGAAAAACCTCCTGGCACTCTTCTCACAGAGTTAAATAAATAAATTGGCTGCACACTTAAATGCAATAAACACATACAAATACAGTTAGCACATGGAATAATACAAATTATCTCTGGCCACTGACGCCGCTGATGCCCAGGGAGTGCAGTCAGCTACTCAAGGAGCATCAATGCAAATAATACAAGAATGGTAATTATTAGAGCAAATAATTACAAGGGCAGTGAGAGGACAAGGGGGAATGGTCTCAGCCCGACCGAGGGCAGGGTTGGATGGGATATCAGGAGGAAACGGGGCTGGATGGCAGAGCCAGCGGCAGTGCCAGCTCCTGGGCTGCCTGGAGAGGGAGGCACAGCCTCAGGAACAGCAGAGCCCGCCAGGCAGAGCCCAGCCCTTCCCAACCCCCGGGGTGGATGGGGAGTGCCTGCTGCGGGCACTCACCTGGGGCTCTGTGTGTGCCATCCCTGCCCTGCCAGCCCCACAGGGGCACCACAGCAACCACCCAGGCTGGGCCTGCCCATTGCCCAGCCAGCTCAGCCAGCCGCGGGAACTGCAGGAACGGCAGGAATTGCAGGAATGGCAGGAACTGCAGGAATGGCAGGAACTGCAGGGATTGCAGGAACTGCAGGGATTGCAGGAATTGCAGGAATTTCAGGAACTGCTGGGACTGCAGGGACTGCAGGAATTTCAGGAATTTCAGGAATGGCAGGAATGGCAGGAACTGCAGGAATTACAGGAACTGCAGGAACTACAGGAATTGCAGGAATTGCAGGAACTGCAGGAATTACAGGAACTGCAGGAACTGCAGGAATTGCAGGAATTGCAGGAACTGCAGGAACTGCAGGAACTGCAGGAATTGCCCCCTTTCTCCACCAGTTCTGTCCAGTTTGGCCGTCCCAAGGCTGCTCTCCAGAGAGGTGACAGCAGAGTAAGATGTTCCCGTGTAAGGAACATCCTCACCCCAGCTTTGCCTCTCATGCCCACGGCTGCAGCCAGAGGGAATGGGATGGGATGGGATGGGATTCATGGGCAGCAAGGTGAGGTTTGTGTGGGCAGCCTAATGCCAAAAATAATCAGTGCTCCCTGTGATCATGTCCTGCTGGTCCTTTGATAATAAAAGGATAAAGCAGAGCTGTTACATGGAGAAGGAAAAGGAGTGGAAGGAGGGTTTGAACAGTGAAGATGGCTTTTTAAAATTTAAAAAAAAAAGTTGAGATCAAAATATTTTTGCTCAGTAATTAGGAATTTCATTTTTCCTGTAGCTAATGGTGTTTGCGAGGCAGTGCCTCGCTGGGTAATTTTTAATTAGAGGCTGGGACATGGATTCAAGCTCCAAAACTATCTTCTGCTTATGCTCATCCATTTTCTCCACTCTTTCTGCAGATAATGAGTCCTGCCTCCCTTCCTCACTGTCAAATTTGAGTTCGACCTTTTTGCTTGTAAATAGATTAGAAAAAATTAATCCCAGGCTGTAATAAGGTCTTTCATTTTGCTGTGGGGAAGGTTATTTATGCTTTTAAGGCTTGTTCCAACCTAATAGGTGTGAAAGGAAGAGCACTTAAGCTCTCCAGTGCTGACAAGGATGTTGGATCTGAGAAATGGAAGTCACAGTGGGTTCATCTCGCTGCTGCTTTTTAAGATGAATATCAGCACCACATGCATGAACTGGAAGATAAATCTCGAGAGAGAAAGGAAATGCGTTTTCCACCATTGCAGATGGAATTACAGCTGCACATGGCTGAGGGTGAGCAAAGGTGGGGAGCTGGGATTTCCTGGATTTCCTTGCAGCTGGGTGCTGGCAGTGGATGGAAGCAGCTGGTGGGTGCTGCATGCAGGGTCCCCAGCCTGTAGGGCCATTTCCCCAAAATGTGTGAAGGGATCTCTGCAATCAGCTGGTCAGGGTGACTGAGGGGAGAGGGGCTGGTGCCTCTGCAGGAATGGGGTGGGAATGGGCAGGAAAGGTCCCAAAGGGCTGCCCTGAGCTGGGTCAGATCTGCTTTTTGTGGAGGGGGAATGGGAAAAGGGAGCAGGAATCCTCTGGGGGATCCCATGCACTGAGTGCAGCACCTGGCACTGCAGGACACGGAATAACACAATGAGGACACCCAGCTTTCTGAAGGTAAAAAGAGAATTTTCAGTTTCTGACTCCAACATTTGTAGGTTTCCAAAAGTGACAGTGGATTGGAGGGTGACAGTGCCACCTCTCCAATGGCACTGGACAGACCAACAGTCCATCAAATTTCTCTTCTTCCATAAAGGAATGCCAAACAATGAGTTATTTACAGAAAGTGTGTCAGAAAGTTCCTTACAAGAATGTAACATCAGAAGGCTCAGAAAAGCTTAAAAAATCAGGGTGACACAGCCACAGCCTCTGGCTCCATGCTCTGCAGCTCAGATCTGGCTGGGGAGCAGAATGGGCTGGGGCTGGCACACCTGGGGCTGGCACCCCTGGAGCTGCCACCTGGGGCTGGCACACCTGGGGCTGTCATTGGGGTTGCCACCTGGTCCTGTCACCTGGCCAAAGGTGCCTAAGCCCAAGTGCTGCCCCAGGGCAGGGGGAAGCTGGGAGGAGCAGAGGAATTAGTGACAGATGTGAATAAAGCCTGGCCTGGCTGAGCCTTGCTTGGGGTGCTCATTGCACCTTCCCGCTGGGCTCTTTGTTTCCTCACAGCTGCTCTCTTAAAGAACACATTTGTCCTGCACTGCCCACCAGAAGGTGGAGGGAAAGGCAGCTCTAAGAGTGATCCCATCACGGGTAAGCCCCAAATCCTCAGTGAGAGCCACCAGTGCCCACCCAGTGCCCCTTTAACCCTTCTTGCTGGGATCTGTCTGGGGGAAGCTGCACAGTGCCTTTGGAAAGGTGAAACTCTGCAGACTCGGGTGACTCAGGGCGTTTGAAATTCGTGTGGGATGGTGCCTCTGCTGCTGGGGACGAGCCTGGAGTGCTTTGCTGGGCATTGATAACATCACTGAATGCCCAGGCAGAGCGAAAACAGGCACTGCTTTGTCTGGGGTAAGAAATGTATTTACATCTTAACTGAGTTGTTTAGATGTTGCTTAAATTATAATGGGTAAATTGAGGGTGCTTTATTAATATAATTGATGTCACCAACTGGAATTTATAGCTACTGGAGCAGTGACAAAAAGTAACTTATAATAACAATTAATACTACATAATCTTTGAGATTACATTGAATAGGTTTTACATCCCTTCCAACCCAAGCCATTCCGTGGTTCTGAAGCCTTTAAATAATTTGCTGACAGCCTGTGGGCATCCCACCCTCGGGATAAGTGAGATATGGGGCACTCCATGTTCAGGAATAAACCCTGTGGAGTCAGAGCCCTGGGACAGGCTGGCTGCTGCCACTGGCCCAGCTCACACCAGTTTTGGCTCCAGCTGTGCCCAGGTTGTTGCTGCTTTACCACAAAAATGATCTCCAGTCAGGCAGGGCACAGCCTGAGGGGCGGCTGAGCCCAGAGCTGAGCCCAGCTGGGCTGGACCCAAAGCCCAGCCTGTCCTCTGCTCCTGCTCTCCTCTCTCCTGGGTTCTATTTACACCCACATTGCTTGATTCATTACAAAACTTCTCCCCTGGCAGGGCAGGCATCTATCATTAAATCAAAATCTGTCTGGAGACAGAGCAGAGACTCCAACTTCAAAGCCTGCCAGGCTTTCCGTGCAGCTCTCCTTGCTGCCTGCCTGGGAGGCTTATTGGAAATGATGCAGGGAGAGGGGCAGGGAGAAATGAGTTCCAAAGTCCCCATAATGATGCCCTGGAGTGGGTGAGCCCAGGAAATGCTCGGGGTGCAGCAGGGACAGGGACAGAGGCAGCTCCATCCCACTGGGGGAACAGAGGCAGCTCCATCCCTGCACCCCAGAGGGAACCAAATCCCCCAGAGAGCCCAAACCCCAGCGATGCTCCAAACCCTCTGGGGACACCTCCCACCCTCTCAGTCTGCAGTCCACCCCAGGAGCCCTTGTTTTATTACCAGATTGTCTCTCTGACTCGAGAAGGCTGGGGGCACAAAGATAACACAGCTCTATCTGCCCTTTCCAGCCCTCTGCCAAAAACATCCTTGCTTTGTTACCACAGCCTGCAATCTCAGCCATGCTGGGCTTAAAAAGTGTTATTAAAAGGCCATTTTGCCTTGAAACATTTCCACTTTTATAGCCTTAAGCAGGCAGGTCTGTGTGCTCCAGTTGCTGTGGTCAGATGCTGGGAAATGGGAGGTGATCCAGTGTCAGAGTTTTCCAGTGCTGGGTAAACACAGCTCAGACCCCATCAGGTGGGGGTCAGGAGGGTTAATTCTGAACAAGTTTTAAGGGCTCATTAATTCAACCAGTGATCCAAAATGTATTTTTTAATGTACACAAGCCTTCATGTGTGTTGTGAGCTGCCTGGTATAACTGTGTGCAGGTTTGATTTGGTTTCCATGGAATGTCCTGAGCCCAGGATCAGATCACAGGGCTCAAGGAAGCCCTTCCATGGTTTTGCTGGGACTTTGTGTGCTGATAAACAGTGGGCAGGCAGGTTCCAGCAGCACTGTGGCAAAAAATGGAATGGCTTTATCATGTTTTGAGAGACTAACAGGCAGTCAGACACTCTGATCTCATTAATGTCTGCTTAATTAGGCTCAAGTGGATGATTTCAGAGCAGGGGGCCCAGTGGAGGTGGAGTTGATAGCAGAGTTATTTAGAAAAGGCAGTGCCCAGGTTTGCCTTGATCCATCCCCTCAGCACACTGATGGAATCCCTCCCCATGGGCAGGGAGCAGGAGAGCCTGGCTCCTTCAAATGATCCCTGCTGATTCATGAGCCAGTCCTCAGCTCACACCAGAGGTATAAGATATTTATTCACTCCTGGCTACTTGGGCTGTCCCCAGGTTCACCTTGGGGGATTGTGCTCTCACTGAGGGTTTTGATAAAAAATTGAAATGCCCTTTTTGTTGTCCTGCAAGTCATTATGTTCACCTGATAAAAATGATTTCACACCTAACTCCACCCATTAATCAAAAAGGTCAGTACAATAAATAGTTTTTATCTTTCCTGCCAGAAACCTTTCTTCCCCGTGCTCTTAGGAGCTGAGTGCAAGAGGAGATGTAGACAAAAGAACAGGATCTCAGAGACTGGCTGATCAATGCCATGCAGAGACAGGAATTATTGTTGAGAACTTTGGGGAGAAATGGAGTGCTCTGATGCCAGGGAGAGGCAATATTGCCTGAGTTTCCATCCTCCAGGCACTAAAGGGGAATGAAGTAGCTTCATTCATCTTAATAAATTCATGTCCAGCAGCTGGTTCTGAATGAGATGGATTTGCCTTTTCAGGAGATCTGTAGGTGTGAGAATATTTCCATATAAAATATGTATATATCCCCCACACCAGTGCTCACAAACCTGGCACTCCTGACTTGTTCCAGTGTCTGCCTGCAGAGTTTGGAGCTGGAGCTTTTGCTGCTGGGCTTTGCATTGCTTGTCCTGCTCAGTGCTGGCTGCAATTCCCCAGCCCCAGAGCTCCTGGTTTTCCAGGCTGGGCAGGGATGTGTTCCTGGGACAGCTGTGGGAAGGTGGGATTGGCTTTCCTGGGGATCTGCACCTCCTCCTCGTTCCATGGGCTCTGTCCTGTGCTCCACTGATGTTTGCTCACCTGCAGAGACCCCCATGTCCCTCCCCTGCAGTTCCTGGAGGGCTGCAGCAGTTTGGACACGCAGAATGTCCAGCCAGGGCTGCTCCTGCAAATGTCACAGGAAATAAATCCCTGGAGTGGCATTTACCTTTGTGATTATTGCCTCTCATCCTGGCACGGCGTGCGCGCTTCCGTTCCAGGATCCCGTGTGACAAGGAGGAGCTGGGTTTGCACTGCAAACGGGTTTTTAAATGTCCTCACATCCTCCCAGGGCCTCTCCAGCACGGCTGTGCCCTCCTGGGAAGGGAGCAGCACCTGCAGCCTCTGCTCTCTGCCCAGCTGCCTCCCTGAACGTCTGCACCCCAAATCTGCGCCCCAAGTCTCCCTGCTCTGCACCCCAAATCTGCACCCCAAATCTCCCTGCTCTGCACCCCAAATCTGCGCCCCAAATCTCCCTGCTCTGCACCCCAAATCTGCAGGAATGGCAGGAAAAGAGGTCACCACAGATGGGAACAGATCTCCCCTTGGTGCCCTGGCTGGGTTTGTTTCATTTCATCCCACAAACCCAGCTCAGGGCTGTCTCCAACCTGGAGTAACTTACTCAGAGCACGGAACTCGGGGTCAGTGCAGGTGTCCTGATGGGCACAGTGCTCAGGGCTGCACCCAGCTCATCTGAGAGCAGCCTGCTGCTGGCAGTGAGACACCAGCTTGCACCCAGCTCCTGAAGAACAGATGGGTGTTTGGCTGTGTGGGGCAGCCTAGCAAACAGATTTGATTGAGTGCACCATGCCTGTCTGGTTTTAAACTTGCATTAGCAGGATCTCAGCAAGGCAGACTCCACAGAAAGCCCTCAGCGAGCAGGGCACCGGGCAGGAGGTTACAGAGCTCTGAAAATTATCAATTAATTCTCCTTTCATCCACAGGGGCAGATGGGGATGAATATTTATTTACTTTGACAGCTTTTATTAGAGGGGAAAAAGGTCTTCATTATGTGTTTTGATTTCACAGCACAATCAAGGAAATTAGTACAGTGCATAAAACAGTAATTAAGGCTGCTGGGTCTGTGGGGTTGAGGAATTCACACTGACAAGGCAGATCTTCCCCTGTGCAGGGCTGCTGCTGCTCCTGCAGAGCTCCAGGCTCTGTCCAGGCACCGAGGTCATTCTGTAGTGTCAGTTCATCTCTCTGCCAGCATGGATTGGGGGTTTCACCACTCAGGAGCTGTCTGCAGGTGCTGCCAGCCTGGGGAAAGGCTCCAGCTGTGCCCTCATCACCTGGGCTGGGAGCTCTGCCTGCACCTGCCAAAGTAATGGCCAATTTACAGGTGTGTGATGTGGGCTCCTGCATGCAGGGCTGACCCAGCTGGGCTGGGATAAACGGAGGGACTGCCCCTGCCTTTGCCCCACATGTTCATTTATTGGGGTTTGGGGGGCTCCCTGTGGTTCCTGGGCTCGTTTCACAGATGTGATGTGAGAAATTCCTGTGTGGTTCCACAGGCACTGCTCAGGTCCTGCTGAATATGTGGTAACTATATTAAGATAGACCATATTTATTAATTAGCTTACATATAAGTGTATTTATAATTAGATAGCTTCCTAACAGGAAAAATGGTGTTTTAGCAATCATCTGGAATCAGACAAAATAGGGAATTATCCCTGTAAAAAAGAGACAGTTGAGATCAGATCCTTTATTCTTCTGGGCAGTGTCCCTTTGGGAAGGCACCATATGTGGTTTTTAATGTTGCAGTGAAGTGGGAGAGAGAGGAGGAGGGGGTTGCCCTCGATTTGGCAAATCACAGGGCACCAGCATGACCTGTTTTCACAGCTGAGAACCTTCGGCCTGCAAAGTTCTTGTTTAAAGACTTTATCTCACTGACCAGATGGTGCAATTTGTCTGCCACGGACATTTGGGAATATCTGCTGAATTTTGCATAAGGACAAGTGTTTTAATCATCCAGTGTCTTGCTGTGCTAATCTCATTTGTCTGCAGTGACCAAGCCTGCTGCCATCCCTGCAATCCTGGAGCTGCTCTGGGGGGGCTTTAGTGCAGCCCCCTCCCCATCCCTGGCTTTTCACTGCCTGTCCCTGGGGAATTTCCTGGGGTTTAACTCCTCCCGTTGAGGGGGAATGAAGCACCATGGAAAATGCAGCAGATGTGCAGGAGCTGGGATATTTGAAACCTCTCTGCCAAGTGAATCCTTTCTTCAGAATGAATTCTCTTAGAGATGGAGGCAGCACTAGGGCAGAGGAGGAGCTGGGAAGCTCCTGGATGCAGAGGAGGTGGGTGCATGCCCAGTGCCCCTGCTCAGGAAGGATGCAGGGAATTCCAGGATTTGAAGAAGTGTTAAAACCAGCACTGAAAGTCATTCACCTCCCATGCATTACCTGAAGGAAAAACTCTTCCTGAGCTCTCAGGTGCTCTCCCAGCTGTGGGGATGGGCTGCAGGGATGGAGGGGCTGGAGCTGGGAGCATCCCCTGGCCTGGCTGGCACTGCCAGTGCTGTGCTGTGCCAGCTGTGCCAGCTGTGCACAGAGACCCCAGCCCTGTGTCCCCAGGCATAAAGGAGCAGCAGGTCTGTCCCACAGCCCCTGTGCTGCCCGTGGTACCCACCTTGCTTTGGGATGCACATTCCAAGGTTTATTTTTTATTTTAGTTTTATTTAGGAGGTTCAGGATGTGGTTTGAGCCTTGCTGCAGTTTAATTGCTGGGGTTGCCTGGAGCAATTCCTCTGCACTGATACAGCACAGGAAAGTGGCACCCTCAGAGCAAACCTATTTGCCCTTGATTGCAGTGGGAAGGTTTATTGTTTACTGTTTATTGTTTATTATTTAATACTTATTATTTAGGCTGTGTTTGTGGTCGTGCAAGGCAGGGAATCCTGCAGCTCCCCCCACATCCCAGGGCAGCTCTGTGCTCACCAGGGGCTTGTGGAGCACCTGTGAGGGACACTGGCCATGGGCTGTGCTGGTGGTGGGTGTCAGAGCAGCTCCCTGTGTGCCAAATCCATGGAATCCCATGGCTGAGGATGTGTTAAATGTGCTGTTACCCCTGGAAACTGTGATGGATGATGTGCAACAACTCTGGAGCACAACTGAACAAGCAGGCAGTTAATTACTGCAATGATAACATGTTATGGGAAGGAGCTGCACTCGTGGCCATTCATTATGATGATGAATTTCCCACAGCTCCTCACTGGTCATCTGCACCACTTGCATGACAAATGGCCAGGGTCCTGTGCAGAGGGAAATCCCTCCCCTGCCCTGCCCTGCCCTGCCCTGCCCATCCAAGGAGGAGGTGTTGTTGGTGTGACAGTGCAGAATTGCTCCAAGTTCAATATTTATATCCATTTGTACCCATCACTGACATCAGAGAGGGCTGGGACACTCTGCAGAGCTGGCTTTGAGAGAGGAATTTATTCTGGGCTTCTTCTGACCAGGCAAATGCATTCCACTGCCCTGAAACCCTTGGAGGGCCGAGGCAGGGAGAGGATTTGGCAAATTGTGCAGAGCACGTGCAGTGGCAGTGGCTGGGAAGTGGGAGCACTGCTTGGTGCAAGGCCCTTGACCCTTGCTGGGGATTTGCCAGCACTAAACAGCTGGCACAGTCTGTTCCACGGGGGTGATGGGTGCAAATTCCCAGCTGCTTGCAGGCAGGGTGGCATTCACTGCAGGGAAGGTGGGCCAGGGCCAGGAGAGGGCTGGAACCTCTGGGTGCCCCGTGCAGGAGTGCAGCAGCAATTGGGTGTGTGCCTGCTGGCACCCAGGAGAGCAGAGGCACCACCAAAGCTGGGCTTGAAGGGAAGAAATTGAGCTTTTCCCAATAAGGAGCCTGATCACAATATCAGAATGCTTCGTTAATTAGAGCCAGCCTGTAATCAATAGCTCGGCTTCCTGCTGCACTGAGGTCCTGGTGCTCAAAAAAACAAAAAGGCTGCAGTGATGTGATGTGCAAACCTAAAGGGATAAATATTTTAGAGAGCATATCGAGCTCTGCGGTTGGAAAATCAAGGTGAGACCTCCTCAAATGCTTGGCTGACCCCCTGCCCTCCTCATCCCTTGGGGACCCTGCCCCTCTCTCCTTGTGCTGGATGCTGCCAGGGGCAGCTGCTGGGCCAGGGCTGTGTCTGGGCTGGCTGCTCGTGTTCCCCTTCTCCTGCAGGGTGTGCAGGGTGTGAAGCTCATCCCCTGAGCGTGCAGGGTGTGCAGAATGTGCAGGGTGTGCAGCTCATCCCCTCACAGCAGCCCCTTCTCACAGCCATTTATTTCTGGCAACCAGCGTGCAGAAATTCTGAACCCAAATGATATTAGCTCAAAAATGCCCCTAATGTGAATATTCAAATGGTATTAGCTCAAAAACGCCCCTAATGTGAATATTCAGCAATGGAAAATTTTCTCTCTTCTCGTCCAAGCTGAGGGACATTGAAAGTCCCTGGGTTTTGTCACTCCTGCACCCAGCCCCAGGTCTGTCCTCATTTCTGAAGGTCAGCACCTCCAGCCCTGGGCAGGTTATTATCCCAGGCATGTTTTATTCATGCTAATGCTGCCACATGGAAATTATCTTTTTCATGTTAATGAGGAGTAATTTGAGAAATCAGAAATCATAATTTCCTTGAGAAAGGCTGGGGGAGGCACTGACAGGAGAGGGAGCAGTGGGTGACACCTCAGGGGGTCACACCAGGCTGGGGGAGCTGGGGGGCTCACCTGGCAGAGCTCAGAGCCCTCCAGAGCCTGAAGGGGCTCCAGGGGAGCTGGAGAGGGACTGGGGACAAGGCATGGAGGGACAGGACACAGGGAATGGCTGTAAGCTGAAAAAGCAGGTTTAGATGGGTGTCAGGGAGAAATTCTTTACTCAGGGAGTGCCCGGAGCAGCTGGGGCTGCCCCTGGGTCCCTGGCAGTGTGGCAGTGCCCAAGGCCAGGCTGGACATTGGGACAGTGGGAGGTGTCCCTGCCATGGCAGGGGTGGCACTGGGTGGGATTTAAGGTCCCTTCCCACCCAAACCATTCTGGGATTCTGTGATCTCAGAAGTTTTGCTGGTTCCAGATGAATACGGAGTGTTTTTCAGTGTTTTCCAGATTTCTCAGAAATCTGACCTTTCAGGATCCATCCAAAGAAATGTTCTGTCTTTGATCTCTCCTTGTCCAGAGTAAGAGGGAATTTCTGCAGCTTTTAATGTGTTTTATTTCTCATGCTTATGAAGAAAAAAAAGCCTTTTTGAACTCCTTGTTTGATGAGTGAGGCTCTTTAAAAAACGACTGAGATTAAAACAGAGACAAAAACACTGTGGGCATGATTTTGAGCCTATTGCAGAGGGGGGGATTGAAAACCTCTGTGGGTGTTGAGTGTGGCACTTGGGGACGTGGCTCAGTGGTGGCCTTGGAGTGCTGGCTTTGACCTTAAAGGTTCTCTCCAACCTAAACAATTCAATTCTGTGATTTTGTGATCTATCAAAAGGAAGAGACAGAATCTCAGCAGTCCTGTGGGAGATGGGGTTGGGTTGGTGTCCTGGGTGCTGGAGCTGCTCAGGGACACGTCCTGGCCCTGGGGACACGTCCTGGCCCTGGGGACACAGCCTGGCCATGGGGACACGTCCTGGCCCTGGGGACACAGCCTGGCCATGGGGACATGTCCTGGCCCTGGGGACACAGCCTGGCCCTGGGGACACAGCCTGGCCATGGGGACACCCCCAGCCAGGAGAGCTGGGCTGTTCCAGCCACAGTTCCTGGCTGCTGAGGGACTTTGCCCAGAGACACAGCAGGGCTGTGCATGGATCCCTGTGCCATGGATTCCCTGTGTTTCAGGATTCCCTGTGTTTCAGGATTCCCTGTGTTTCAGGATTCCCTGTGCCATGGATTCCCTGTGCTGCAGGATTCCCTGTGTTTCAGGATTCCCTGAGCTGCAGGATCCCTGAGCTGCAGGAGATGTTTCCAGCACTCCTCTCTAACCAGGCTCCTGCCTCCCAGCACAGGGATGGTGCTGCCTGCAGGCACTGCCATCATTTCCACCACTTGCATGGCTGCTGAGGTGCTTTCTAAATTCTGACTTTGTTTTCCACGAGTCTGCTGCTCCTCTGCTCTGATTCCTCCCTTTCCTTGGTAAATACAGATTGACAGCTGCAGACTCTCTGTGCCTCCATCAGCACCTCCTTCTGCAGGAACTCGGGTGATTTCTGGGAGCTTTTTGTCTTCCCCAAGTCTCATGTCAGACAATAAACAAAGCCAGACAAACTCTTTTTCCAGTCTGGAAAGGCACAAATAAGCAACCTGTACTTGTTAAATTAGGCACTATAAAAATGCTGAGCTTTAAATCGTTGTCCCAGTAATTATTGTCATCATTGTGGTTATTAGATGACATAAGATTTTATTGCTGATAATTTGGAGGCTTTGATACATTTATTTGAACTGACTGCTCCTTTGGCTAAGAATAATTGCTTAAATTTCTCTCTTGGGTTTTTGCTTCTATAAAAGGATTGTTGACCTTGAAGCTTTTGCTTTGTTTTGGATTCTTGTTCAAATGCAAATACTGAGAAAATACCTAGAGAGAAAAAAATGTCACTTTTCCCAAGCAGAACATGGAATTTGGAGAGCTTGGACAGAGAAGCCAGGTTTTGGGTTGTCAGAGACCCCCAGCTTCTCTCTTACTCCCTTTTTAATATGATTTTAAGAGTAGAAGGTAAGGTTTGCTTTTCCCTAAGCAGCTGTTGATGTGTTTGAGTGCTGTGGCTGCTGAAGGTTTGCTCTGGGGGTGGAAGGAGGTGATGGATCTTGTGTGGAGCTGCAGGTTCCATGGCCAGGAGCCTGCCCAGCCCGTGCTGT
Source organism: Loriotus luctuosus (assembly GCA_035582745.1). Lineage (NCBI taxonomy): Eukaryota > Metazoa > Chordata > Aves > Passeriformes > Thraupidae > Loriotus > Loriotus luctuosus. Next base: position 1,147,217 of record JAWWEY010000029.1, on the reverse strand, counting down.
GTTTGGGGCATGGATGCTCCTATTCAGCTGTGGGAGAACAAAGAGAGAGTTAGGAAATAAATTAAGGAGAAAAAAAGAGCTGGGTAACAGCAAGTGACGGTGCCAGGCAGGGTGACAGACTCTGGAGAGCTCTGAAATGTCATGGCTTCATGCAGTGTGCAAATAAGGATGAAATTGAAAATCAGCTCTTTTAGGAGAGGTAACTCTTAATTTGCATGAAATAATAATCAAATCATTATCAGGCCACCTTAAACAGCCCCACTGAAGGTCACTTAGCTGCACAGACAGCACCCAACAAGCTCTGTCTGGCGTCACTTTGGAAGGAGAAGGATAATTACCCGTGGGATCTGTTAATTTCTGTGTCCATTAATCAGGTGTGTGTTCCCAGCTAATAACTGCCTCCAGTCTGCAAACACTGACAATGTTTGACTCTCAGATGGTTTTCCAGGAATGAACAGGTCTGAGGCTGAAGCTGGGAGAAACTGAGGCAAAGCATGAACGGGACACAAAATTCCTCAATAATTCAAAGTTCCTCAATAATTCTCAGTCAGGTGAGTGGGATTAGAGAGTCCAGTGCTGAGGAGTCTCCTTGTGGATAACAGGCAGATGAGTCAAAGACCTTCCATCCATCATTTAAAAACACCTTTTTATTGTGGGAAAGGGAAGAGGGCACCTTTGCTGCAGAGAGCTGGAGTGTTGAGAGCTGAGCAGAGACATCCCAGGGCCACTCTCAGAGCTGTCAGTGGTGACATTCTCACCGAGCTCCTGGCCAGGAAAAGGTTGCAATCTTGGCAGCACAAAGGAATAATCATGTCTGGTCAAGTGTGGCACAGAGGAGCTGAACTCCAGCAAAGGGGAAAGCCACCTGTTTGTGGATGATTTATGGCCATGGCAGGAGAGGGTCAGGCTCAGCTCCAGAACCAAAGCTGGAGTAAGCACTGAACAAATGTTTGCTGTTTGTACTCACTGATTTAAACTGCATAGCCTCTATTAGGCTCAGACAGAAATGTGGGAGTTATCCCAGTAATGTGGTCTAAGCTGTACATTTTCATTGTTATTCTTCCTATTCATGCCTCAGATGGTTTTTCTATTGGGTTAATGGCAAATTCTCTTAAGTAATGACAGGGGTGCAGGTTAATTATTCAGTAAGTGCTGTTAGAGACAGCAGAGTTTCCTCTCCTGTTACAAAAAGGCTCCATTTCCCACCATGTCATTAAACATCCTCACTTAAGGGGCCTGAGAATGAATCATTGCCTCTGATTTAGGATCATCAAAAAGCACATAGCTGCTGCCTTATTTAATTGACTTGTGATTTAATGTTAATGAGATCCACGTGGCCCTGCTCTCAGGTGTTAAAGTGGAGCTGCTCTGGGGGTCTCTGTGCTGGGCTGGAGGTCTCTGAGCCAGTCTGGGACATCTCTGAGTTGTTCTGGGGGATCTCTGTGCTGGTCTAAGGGTCTGTGAGCCGGTCTGGGGCAACTCTGAGTCAGTCTGGGGATCTCTGGGCTGGGCTGGAGGTCTCTGTGCTGGTCTGGGGATCTCTGAGCCACTGGAGCCCAGCTGTGCTTGGTGGGGATGCCCCACACAGGTCCCAGGTGCTGGAGCTCCCTGGAGCAGCACATGGAGGTCTGGGCAGCCCAGGCTGCAGGATAAATCCCATCCCTGAGCAGGTGTTAATTCAAGACCCTGCATCCCTGTTTAAATCTGTGCTGGGTTTAGCAGCCAAAGGAAGAGTTGCTCAAAGGTTGGACCTAATGATTGAAGTCTGGGCAGGATGATCTTGGGATTGTTTTCCAGACTCCATGATCCCCTGACTCCCTGCAATGTGCTTTTCCTGTAAACAGGGATGCACTGGAAGCTCAGAGCAAGGTGTTCCCCCATGTGGGGGGTGAATTGTCCCCCTCAGCCCCACCAGGGCTGACCTGGGGGCACGAGGAGCTCTGCTCTGCCTCCCTTTGCCTCTGCTCCCCCTCGTGCCTGCACAGAGCTCAGGGGCTGCACGAGTGCTCAGGGATTCTGTCCTTCCAGGGCAGGCACTGCTTAATTAGCACTGATAGTGATAATAGTAATAACAATTACAGTAATAGTAATAATAATAATGGTAATGATAATAATTTAAAAAATCCTCTCAAGCTGCCCGTCTTCCACAGCTTAGCTGAGCATTATCCCACAGCCTGCCTGGGGCACTGGGGTTAATTAACTTGCTCTGGGCTGGTGCTGGAGCCTGAAGGGATCTTCAGTCAGGAGAAAGCCACAGCCAAACAGCAGCACTTGAGCAGGTCGGGGCCAGGGCAGGCACGGGACCAGCAAAACCACATTAAATGTGCAGAGCACCAGCAAATGAGGGGGAAAAGGGGGAAAATCTCTGAGGAGGAAGGTGGGGTTTTTGTGGGGTTTAACTCCAGGCAGAGGCTTTTCCTGCTCCTTTCCTCTCAGCTCCGTGGTGAGGATGGTTCTGCTGGGCTCCCCCAGCCCCATGCAGTGAGGTTTGCTGGCAGGAATTGTCCCCATTCCTCCCAATTTGTCCCCATTCCTCCCATCCTGGTGAGCAGTGACCAGTGGCACCTCCATCCCAGCCCAAAGCTCCCCTGGCTGTGCCTGGAGTGGGTGACATTCCACGGGATGATGATTTCTGTTTCCTCTCTGAGTTATTACCAAAGTGTAACATTTGTTCAGATTAACATCTCAGCCCCCTCTTCTGTTTTGGGGGGCCCTGAAAGCCTGGGTGATACATCAATGACCAAATGTAATTGCTTTCTCTAAAATATGGCTTTCCAAAAGGAAATCTGACTGGGATGCATGTAGTGAAGGATTTAATTTATGTCGAAGCAATGGGTCTGAAAAAGGAGGAGGAGGAAAAGTTGTGATAGGGAGGCTGAATTCATCTTCAGTTATGAATAATAGATGATTCACTTGGGAATATTTTTTGCTAGATTTAAATGAAATCTCATCAAAAACATTATAATTGGATGTATTTATAAACCTGCAAAGCCCACTCAAGGGGGTTCCAGTAATATTGACAATACTAGAGGTTAACCATGAACCTGGGGGATGGTGCTTGTGTCAAGGAATCATGGCATTCCAGAGTGGCTTGGGTGGGAATGGACCTTAAAGATCATCCCATCCCATCCCCATCCCATCCCATCCCCATCCCATCCCATCCCATCCCATCCCATCCCATCCCATCCCATCCCCATCCCATCCCATCCCCATCCCATC
>JAWWEY010000029.1:1112941-1128387 GCA_035582745.1 Loriotus luctuosus | reverse complement strand
TCCAGAGATGGTGATTCCACCACCTCCCTGGGAAGAGCATTCCAGTGCTTTATTATTCTTTCAGTGAAAAATTTCTTGCTGATATCCAGCCTGTGCCTTCCCTGCCGTAGCTGCAGACTGTGCCCTCTGGTTCTGTCAGAGACCAGCCCCACCTGTCTCCCTGCAGGAAGGTGTAGAGAGCAACAAGGGCACCCCTGAGCCTCCTCTTCTCCAGGCTAAACAGCCCCAGCTCCTTCAATGTTCCTCAGAGTCGGGACAGAAATGAAGGGATTTGGGACTGGGAAGGGTTTTGTTCACTCAAGAGTTTGTGATTGCAGCCACCTGGACCTCGTGTGGCTTCTGTGGGAGATCTTGGTGCTTGATTGGTTTTCTACATTAACCACAAGGAACTTTCTCATCGAACTTTGTTCCCACCATGACTTTTGCCAGAGCAACAACAACATTTGGTGGGGAATTGCTCAAGGGGGCTCTTTCACCACTGAATGTATTTTATTTGTGTCTGACAGCCCATGGCAGCACCTGTGCTTTGTCCCTGTAGCAGCAGAGGAGGAATGGAGCAAATTCTGTTCCCTACCAGCCCTGCCAGGAGTGCAGAGTGTGCTGGGCACCTCCTGCTGCTGGAGCCACCAGATTTACCCTGCTCATGGATGTTCTTCAGCCTCCTTAGTTGTAGAATTCATTCACAAAGCTCTCTTCAGGAGCTGCTGCTTTATTGCTGAAACAGCATTTGTTTTAGTTTATTTTTGAAGCACTCTAATTGTCCTGTGGGGAGCCCACAGTCTGGGTTTGCAATTCCCCTGAGATTTTGGGGTTGGTGTGAAGAGGAGCAGAGCCAGGGAAAGGCAGAGGTGGCTCCAGCACCTCATTCCCAGGTGCTCTGTCCCCCTGGAGGGGCAAGGCCAGAGAGGGATTTTGGATGCAGATGTTTCTGTGGCTTCCATCAGGACTCTGCTGTTACTGCATCAGGAGGAATTGCTTCCCTTCTGTTTGCTGGGTCTCAGCAGTTAAATGGAAACAGCCTGTTCTTATTTTCTTAACAAAAACAATCTGAGGCACTTCCCAGAAGGTAGGTATCATGAATAATGAAAGATTTTATTTTTAATTTCCAGAACAAAATAAGACTATGAAATGGTTAGGCAAAACACTTGAATCCAATTAGGAAACAACTCGGTGAAGAAGAAAACATTGACACTTATTTTGAGTATTTGATTCCCTACAATATCAATTTAAATGTAAATTGTGCTTTGGAGAAGAATGCTTCCATCAGAGGCTAAAAGCATGTGGTTTATGCTCGGTGTTTTACAACTGGATTATCTCAGACCTGGGTTTATAGTTACTGCCTGTGGGCAGAATTCCACCTCAGCACTCAGAGCACAGGCAGTAATGCCCTTGTGGATCCATTTTTTCAGCAGATTGGTGATAGAATCGTGTGATTAAATAAGAAATTTTATGATTTCTTTTCCCGTGGTAGATTGCAATAGGTATATTTAGGTTTGATTTTGGCTATAAAGTTTGTAGCCTGCGAATAAGTGGGGTAAGGAGCTGCAGGTTGAATGGTTACTGGCAGAATTGAAGTGCTGAGATCTCAAATATTTAAAGATGAAAGGTCTCGGGGGGAGCCTTGGACTGTGTTTAGTGCCAGGTGGGGAGGTGTGCTCATGGCTGTGTTTTATCAGCTCAGAGCTGGGCTCTGTTCAGCTGGACCCTTCCAGAAAATTCACTGTCCGGTGTTCCCCATGGCAGCTGCCTGAGATCCCTCTCAGGGGCTTCAGGCACCAGCAAGAGCCCTAAAACCAGCCTGCATCAGCCCTAAAGCCAGCCTGCATCAGCTCCTGCCTGGGATCAGAGCACCCCCAGGTAACCTGTGTTGTGAGAAGTGTCAGAGTGCCTGCCAGGAGATGCTCTGAACAATCCAAGGGACACGTGGTGTACCTGCAGAGGGAAGAAATGTCAAATAAAATGATGCTGACTGTTATTCCCAGGATCTAACAAGGCTTTTTTAAAAGTATCTCGAATGCATTTCAGACAAGCTGTTAGTGCAGGGCTTGGATCTCTTCAAATGCAGGTTTCTCACCAGCCTGGCTGGTTCAGGTCTGGCTTTCAGCAGCTCCATCCAAATATTAAAGGTAATAAATGGTCCTGTATGGCTGCACTTGAAAAGAATCTCTTGAAGCAGTGAAAATTTGAAGGTTTGGTGGTTTATATTCCACATTTCTGGTGTGAAATGTGAGCAGGCAATGCCATGGCAGGGAAGGTGGTGACCCCTGCCAGGAGCTGAGGAGCACCAGCCTGGCAACTCCTCACCATGGACATGTCCTGTGTGTTAGAGATGATCCTCACACGTGCACTCAGCCTTCTTTTATTTTTGAAAATAGATTTAGTTCTTCCGATTTTCTATTTTAATCAGTGCTTTAAGCCTCATTTTTCCTTGTGTGTTCCTCAACAACCTCGTGGCTGTTGGGTGTGGAGCTGAGCAGGGGCTGGGTCAGAGCTGTTCTACAGCCCAGGAATTGCCTTGCACTGCCCTGCTGCCACAGACACATTTTATGAAAAATCCTTTTGCTGGGATCTTTTCTCCTGAGAAGCTGAGAAACCACAGAGGAAAAGAAAAATAATGGTTATCTGCTGCTGTGGAATGCAACAGGTGCATCTGTGATTGGTCTCATGTGGTTGTTTTTAATTAATGGCCAATCACTGTCAGCTGGCTTGGACTCTCTGGTCAGACACAAGATTTTATTATCATTCCATTCCTTTCTATTCCTTGCCAGCCTTCTGATGAAATAATTTCTTCTGTTCTTTTAGTATAGTTTTAATATATCATTTTATTTTAATATATTATATATCATAAAATAATAACTCGGCCTTCTGAAACATGGAGTCAAGATTCTCATCTCTTCCCTGCTCCTGGGACCCCTGAGAACACCATCACACCCTGCAAACAGGGATTTGTCCCTTCTTATCCCCAACATGTGTTTGTTACACCTTGGATTGATGTGTCAGGCCTTTTTTTCCCTTTTCCTTCAGAAACTTTCCTCTGTCTTGGCATTTGGCAACTTCGCACTTCAGCCTTGTTGTTCTGCTCTGTTCATATTTTTAAAATGTGTGCTCTACAGGCAGAAAATAAATTCTGAGGTGGAGGGCACCCGTGTGGAACAGCCCCGTGTCAAAGGCAGATAAAATATCTCCCACTCACTGACAGCATTAGATTTTTGTCACCCTGCTAATGCTGCTTCCATACCACTCAGGAGGAGAAACTCTTTGCTTCTTGATTTATGGGCCCTGACAGGGAAGTGTCCAGGATGATTAATTACAGCCCTAAATGACAGTGCCCTCATTCACACCTCCCTGGCCTGATGATTGAAATTAATAAATATATCTGTGAGGCTGTGGAATTTGCCATTGCCTGTTCAAATATTGATACACTTGACGTGCTGGGAAGGGATTTAGCAGAGGCAAAGCCTTGCAGTCAGTACCTTGCTACATTTAATAGCAGTTGGTAGGGAGGGAAAGAAGCAGAAGATTCTGGAACTGATTGAAAGGCTATGAATAATTTTCAGTGAAAATGTTATGACATTTCTTTGGCAGTTTAAACCCTTGCTTTCTGCAAGTATTTTGATGATTTTGTCTTTATATTTGTCATTTATTTTTGAAAATATTGGCTTTGAAAGTCTATAAATTATTTTTGGGGCTGTGTCTGGCACGCTGGGACTCTCACGAAGCTCTGCCTTGCCAAGAGGAGAGCACAGCCACTGGAGCATCCAGAATTATCTGTCCTTGTCTAGACACCTCCTTTTAGCCTTGTTTGGGGGGCTCTGATGGGATTCAGTGAATTGGGATGTGAGCAGAAGGAGCAGAACCCCATCTGGAGCCAGGGCTGGGGCTTTGGGGTGACTCTCAGGAGGGATGCTGGGCTCCCTTTCCCAGCTCCTCCAGGTTATTCTTGGAGCAGCCCGTGCTGGGGGGAGATTCCAGCTCCTGAGAATCTGCAGTTTGCACTAAAATTCTCACCAGTACCCCTGGGGTCAGTCAGGGGGTGCCTCTGCCTGCCTGGTGGCTGCAGCAGGGCTGAGGGGATCCCCTTTATTCTGTTATTGCTTTATTCTGGTGGTGGAGAACAGGGGAGAGTGAGTGCTGACCCCACAAAGCAGGAGCTCTGCAGGGCAGCCTGCCCAGGGATGCTGCAGGGGCTGAGGGGATCCCTCATTACCTGAACTTGGAGAGTGGGGTTTGCTTCTCTATCAGCATTGAAACCTTTCCTTTAGATCCCTTAATGTTGATTTTTTGCATCTGCTTCACTTCCAATTCCATCCATGCATTCACACGGGAAGCCCAGCGTGGAGCAGCCAACGTGGGGCTGGTTTGGGCTGCTCTGAACCAAACTCTGTTTTCAGGCTCAAAGTGTAAATCCCAGCCTTCAAAGGCTAAATGGAAATTTTTTGTGTTCAGACTGTTTTTTGCTGCATTCACCTGAATCCTGTGCTTGTCCAGGTCCTCCTCCCGTGCCCTCATGGAAAGGCAATGCTGCTTTTGGAGTTTGTTTCAACCATAATATTTTTGTGGAGTTTATGGCCAGCTTTCCTTTCAACTTGAACTCTCTGCCTCAGCCCCCTGTGTGCAGAGTGGAGATAATTTTGCTGCCTTACCTTGTCAGTTTAATTAATGTTGTGGAGCATTCAGATAGCGACAAACAGGCGAGAAAAGCCCAAAGGAAATGAAAAATTCTTTCTTGGGAGCAGTGTTTGGACAGTCGGCAGCAGATAAGGCTCGGGCACACACTGAAAAATGAGGCAACCCCGAAATATTAAATCCAGGCTGGTTTGGGAGGGAGGATTGAGGTGGGTGTGCTCAGGGAACAGTGGGGAAGGGCTGATGATGTAATTAAAGACTTGCAAATGAGGGGAAGGGCTGATGATGTAATTAAAGACCTGCAAATGAGGGAGCTGCACAGGCAGGTGGGGCTGAGAATGGGAAGACAAAGTTATGCCATGTCACTAATTTCTGTAATTATTGAGGGCCTTAAACGAGATGTTCTGGCTGGTTTTGCCCTGAGTTTGTACTAAAATCACCAAAACTACAAGCACTTTTATTTAAAAAAAATGAACCACTTAAATTTCAATTAGGAAAAATATTTTCCTGTGAAAATCTATTTTATTATTATTTCTGGGTGGCTTCTGATAGGAAAATGTGTTATGGATTACAGGGACAGATGTTCTACAGAAAAAATTACTTATTCTCAATTGAACCTTTAAAGAGAAAAATAAATGTAGGCACTAAATCTGGGGTTTTTGATTGGGTTTTCTTTTTATTAATACGAGAATATCCCCTGATGTGCCTGAAAACCCACCTGCTTGAGGATGAATTAATTTGGCTGTGATTTTGTGCTGGTGGCATCAGGGAGCTGATGGTCAGTGCTCTGAGGCTTCCAGGAGGAGATGGGATGGGCGGTGCCACCCGTGTGAGCTCCTGCCTTTTGCTGGCTGCCAGGGCTTCCAGAAGCTGCTGACAGCTTCATTCCCACACAGGGGAGGGGGAATTGCAGCATGATTTGGTCCAGGTCATCTGAGGGTAAAGCTGAACATCTAAATTCGTGTCGGGAGCCCTCGGTGTGGTGGAACCCACACCCAGAGCAGTCGTTGTCCTTCATCTGCTGCTGAAGGGCCCTCCAATGCACAGGGCTCCTCCTGGAGAGGAAAAAAACCCTGAGATTAATTGCAAATTCCATTCGCATCGTCCCCCAAATGATTTTTAATTTCCTTTGAATGACAAGCAATTATGGCCCTTTTTCAGGGCTGCATCGGGAGATAAAATGTCTCTCAAATTCTTTCAGGTATGTTGTTAAACTGTGCTCATAATTGAGGGCTACAGGAATTAGTGTGAAGTCTAATTGTGAGTAAAGAATGAAATGAAAGATTCGGTAAAGCATCAGAGCTGTTGAATTGTTCAGGTTTGAACAGGTGTGGCACGTTCCTGCAAGGGCTGGGAAAAATAATCTGGGATAAACTGTGGGGGAAGGGAGTGAGCTTGTGTGCAGTGATTTACATTTGTCTTAGGGCTCTTGGAAAAGACAAAACCGAAATAAAATCTCCTGCTGAATGTCCTCCTTTTTCTGAGAGCCTTCCTGCTGCTCTTGCCTTCATCATTAACCGCAAGGAGGGGCTGGCTCAGTGTTGTTTGTGGGACAGCATAAAGCAATTTGCCATCCCCAAAATCCCAAAAGGATTTGGGGCTGGAGGCCATAAAAAACCCTTTTCTATCAGCAGTGAACCCCTGTGGGTCTCACCCCCTGTTTGCATCCAGCCCTGGAAGGGACAAATTCCAGGAGCCCCAGGGGAGGCTGCCACAGCACAGGGAAGGAAGGAAGGCAGGCTCTGCTTGGAGGGCAGATCTGAAACGCTGCTGGGGAGAATCCCCATCAGTCTGGGGCTGTTCACATCGAGTGGCAGACGGCAGGGAGGATAATTTAAGCATGGCTGTGTGCGTGTGAATGGGCTCGTTTGCATGGCGTTCCGAGGTCATTAATTGTTGCTGCACTCCAGCCTCCATTGGTGCCAGGTCATCTGAGGGAAGGAGCTCAGCAGCCTCTGCACTGGCTCAGGGAATAAAACTGACTTTTATTGGGATGAGGAGATCATCCAGGAGGGGCTAGCAATGAGTTAATTGTGGCTCGTTCCGTGGTGGAGCTTTTGGTGAATGGGTCTGGTGCCCACTGAGTGGAGCTTATGTACAAAAGGAATTGTTCCCCACGAGGGTGGGCAGCTCTGGCACAGCTGGGGCTGCCCCTGGATCCCTGGCAGTGCCCAAGGCCAGGCTGGACACTGGGACACCCTGGGACAGTGGGAAGTGTCCCTGCCATGGCACTGGATGGGCTTTAAGTTCCCTTCCAACCTAAGCTCTTTGTGATTCCAAATAGAATTTCTTGCCTTCCCTGTGAGTGCTTCCACATGTTTGACAAACAGCTCAGCAGCCTAATTCTTATTTTTCCAGTTCACTGCTGTTTCATATTGACAGTGTCCATCTCCCTCCCTTTATAGTGAACCTTTCATTGATTTATTGTGATGGTTCTTTAAATCCCTCGTGGAACAGCAAATAATCTCTTGGCATTTCACACACCTTTTAATTATAAATAAGTTCAAGAATGGAAAATCGCTCAGAAGCAAAAAACACCTGCAAACAAAACCTGTAGTTACATCTTTTAGAAGAGAAGAAGTGATTGTAAAGGAAGGGAAGAGTCTGGAGGATCATAAAGGAGCTTACTCCGAGTTGTTTATTCCCTGTGTGCCCGGTGTGATGTGTCAGTGAAGCTGAACTTGCATTTTATGGATTCCTCCCTGGATTGCCTGAGACACGTGTCCATAAAACCCTGCTGGGTTACAGCAGCCTGGGGAGCATCACTGCTGCTGTTCTGGAACTTTTTAATTCCCTGGTTCTTCCCAAACCAGCCTCACCTGTGCTTTGGGCCCTGCAGGGAGGTGGGGTCTGAGCCAGGGGCTGTAGGAAATGGAATGTCCTGAGCTGGAGGGGACCTGGGGGGTCATGGAAGGAGCAGCTGAGGGGGTCAGGAACAGTAATATCAACAATAACATCAATATCAATAATATCAGCTGCCCATGATTCAGCTCTGGGGAACTGACATGCAGGGAGCTGGCAAACAAATGCAGTTCTGAATTCACTTTGGCCATAATTGCACAGTACAGCCCAGTGCTGCTCACTTGGCTCAAATCTGCTTTGCTGCAGGGTAGATGAGGCACTCACCCACTGAGGCAGCACTTGAGCCCTTTTAATTGTTCTTTTAGAAACAGAATTTCTTGTTGTACCCACCAGTACTCCCAGTTATCCTGTGCCCATTCCCAAATGGGTTGGAACTCTCCTGGTTCAGTGGGATTCTGCTGTTAGGTCAGCAGCTGCTCCCTCTTCAGGGAAATCACAGGGAATTTATCTCTGATTTGGTGTTTTCCTGAAAAACCTGCACATCAGGAGAGAGAGAAGAGCCCTGTTATAACTGCTTAACAGATACCTCACAAAATAATTCCTAGATTTTTTATTTTTCCATCAGGAAAATGCTGTCAAAGAAGTTCTCAGTGGGACAAACTGCTCTTGCTGCTTCCACGAGCCTGAGCATCTCCCAGGAACTCTGAGTGAAGAGGGAGGGGAGGGCTGGGCCTGCAGGGCAATTACAGCAGAAATTCAGTGGCAGAAATTGTGGGGAATGGGGACAATGGGGGCCCTTTCCAGGTGGGGTGGCAGGGGATGTGATGGTGTTAGCTTTTGGAAACATAACCATGAAATAGATTATATGTCAGTGCTTTTATTGAAGAGCTCTGGGTGTCAGGGGTATTCAACCCAAATCTGATTCTGCTGTACATTCAAGGTTAACGTGTTTTTATACTCTATCATTATACAACTCTCATGTTAATAATTAACTTATATTGTTCTATTGTATACATAGATTTCAGTCAAGCATGGCCCCTCACGGTTCCTCCTTAAATTTCTAACATAGTTTCTTGTGATTCTTCTTATGGTTCTACAATAATTATATTTAATTACTAAACAATCATCCCATTTAACAATTATATCATTTATCATACTGCTTACACAGGCGCAGTGATCTGGCAAAACACAAAGCCTGACATTTTCAGAGTCTATTTTTAACATTTTTCCAGGGCCCCCATTATCAGTGGGAGAGGAGTGCAGGGCTGGTGGGATGGGCAGCACAGGGTGGACCCCTCAGGGGTCTCAGAGGGTCCCTCAGGGCTGGGTTGGCTCCTGCCCAGCTCCCCCCCCCGCTGCAGACGTGAAATGGACAAATAATTCCTGCAAAATTCTGCTTAGCTCTTTGATCTCTGCAGTTCCTGCCTGCACAGGGTCTCTGTTACACGTGAGATTCTCCAGCATTTCCTGTCTGTGAGCTGGAGTCAAACTGAAATTTAAAACTTGTGTTGTTGCCTTGGATGAGTTTCTCTCTCCTGAACAGCAGGTTTTAATCCCAGCCCTGCAGAGGCAGGCACAGTTCTGCTGTGTGAATAAATTCAGGGTAAATCCTGAAAGTCCACAAAGTCCTGTGTGTCTGGAGGGCCCAAATCCTGCCTCTCAAATCCCTCTGATCCCTCCTGTGCCTCAGTTTCCCCCAGCACATTACCTGCCCCTGTGGCTGGGGGGTGAAGTCAGCACTGTTTCCATGTGGTTTGAGCCCCATTCACTGAGATAAATGAGTTCCTATAGAAACTGCCTTGGTAAAATGACTCATGCCTGGGAGGTCCACAAAAATCTTTATAGACACACAAGGTAATTAATTAGAAATAGTCCATTACTGGGGAATTGGTTTAGGATTCAATTTTTAATTTGGTATTAAATTGCTTAGGGACTATTTTCTTTTACATTTTCTTATGTCCTTAGCTTGCTCTGTAATATTTGCTGCCCTGCCATTGGAGAGCAGCCCAACCCCTTTGATTCCCAAAATAGGAACAAATGGGACCCCCAAAGCCCAAACCTAACCAGCAGTTTGTACATGGCTGTTATTGGCAGGGCTGGGGTTGACAGAGCAGTTCTAAACTCACATTTTATTTAATATCAGTGATATCTAAACCAGCAGTTTGTACATGGCTGTTATTGGCAGGGCTGGGGTGGACAGAGCAGTTCTAAATTCACATTTTATTTAATATCAGTGATATCTAAACCAGCAGCAAAGCCACAAGCAGAACAGCCCAGCATTCCTGAGGAATCCTGACTCCAGTAAGGGACTGAGACTCTGGGGGGAGGCAGAGCAGGAGATGTTCCTGGGGGTGCAGTGGCTGTTGGGCTGTGGGCTCCAAGGCCACTGCTACATCCCAATAATGTGGTTTGGTTTTGTTTGCTCCTCTCCTGAGTCCTTGAGGGTCAGCCTGCTCCCTGTTGTGTTCCCTCCTCCTCTGAGCTCTTCATGTCCTGCTCATCTCCCCAAATCCAGGGCACACCTTTCCCCGTGGTGCTTATCTCAGAGATGAAATTCCTGTTATTATTAAATGACATTTCTACTACTCAGACCCATTTTTTGTAAGGTTTAGGGTGTTCAGAGTGGATCAGTGCCATGGGTAATGGAATTTACTGGTGGGACATACGGGCTGAAATGGCAAATATCCTTAAAAATACAGCCCTGTGCCAAAGAATTCCTGCCACAATGTTCTGTGCAGCCTGCTGATGCCAGGGGCACTGAAAGCCCTTCTGGAAGGGTTAGTCAGGGTAGAGCCAAAGTGCATGGAAATGTTTTGGAAAGAGCATTGCAGAATGCAACAATGTGATTTATGAATCAGTGGAAATGGAAGTGATAGGCCATATTTTCACTGAGAAATATCATAACTGTCAGGGAACAAAATTGTCTTTTGATTGTAGCAATATGCATTGAAATCACTGCTGGGGAAGTTCATCTCCTCAAGGTTATGGGATGTTTTTTTGGCTGAGGATACACTTGTAAAAGCTGTGGTTTTGTTGAGTTGTTTCCCCCATCTAAATTATTTAAGGGTGAAAGGAAAGGACAGAGACCCAGGTGCCCTGTGGGGTGTTCCTCCAGGAGAGGGGCCAGGCTGGGTGGCAGCCCCTGCCTGCTCCCTGCAAACCCTCAGGTCTGGGAATTGGTTTGTGTCCTGATCCTGGAGAGTCAGGGGAGCAAGGCATGGGGTGGCTGGAGCTGAACAGATCCCTGTGCTTGTCCTGCAGGATGGGACAGAACAGATCCCTGTGCTTGTCCTGCAGGATGGGACTGAACAGATCCCTGTGCTTGTCCTGCAGGATGGAGAACAGACAGATCCCTGTGCTTGTCCTGCAGGATGGGACAGAACAGATCCCTGTGCTTGTCCTGCAGGATGGGAACAGACTGATCCCTGTGCTTGTCCTGCAGGATTCCCTGCAGGGCTTTAAAGCCTCATGGATGTGGCACTGGGGACGTGGGCACTGCTGGGGGTGGCTGGAACTGATGGCCTTGGTAACTTGCTGGGGAGTTCATTTTTAATAGAAATAACTTATTTATATGCTTAGTTTATCACTCTAATTTAGGAGAATGCTACCCCTGAGCTGCCTCTTAAGCAGATGAACCCCAGCAAATTCATGCTCCCCTGGCCTTGGAGGGCTTTTCCAGCCTCAGTGATTATTCCATGACCAGGAGCAATCCTCTGCAGCACTGGGGGAAGTCCTGCAGCATTTTGTTTCGCAGGGTTTGTTTTTTGGAGGCCAAGGCAGAGCCCAGGACGTCCCAGCCCAAGGAGAGGGAGCCCCAGGGGATTTGTTCCCTCCCAGCCCCTGCCTCCTCCAGCCTGGGGCTGAGGGGAAGGGTCCAAAATCCCATTTTGTGCCTCACTGGCCGGCTCAGACCGGACTGATTGATATTCAACATGGAAATTGGATTCCCAAGTACCTTCAGGAGAGCTGCAAGGAGGCAGCTGGGCTGATGGGGAGATTATTCTGTGATATCAGTGATGATGGAGCTAATGAATTAGATCCAACCACCTACGGTGAAATCTGTTTGCTGTGTACAAAAATGAACAGGAAAATGAGGTTTTTATTAAAAATATCACAACTATTTTTTCCTTCAGCCAGAATGTGCAGCACATCAATACATCACCCATGCAGCTGTAAGGGCAATGCTGTTACACCGCAGACATTTCATCTAAATAACAAAGTTAATATTGAAATATTATTTTTACCAGTGGCAGGGTGGTTTTCAGCAGCCCATTGACATCAAATCATATGAACAATATGCACTCCAGCTCCATTTTTCACCTCCTCAGGCAGGTGGGAATTCCCTTTGGGTGCCATCTCTCTCCCCAGTCAGGGGTGCCCACCAGGTCCCCTCTCCTCCTGCAGCCCCCTTTGCAGGGTGCCAGGGCAGGAGAGGTGAGAACTGGTACTGAAAAGAGCATTGTGTGGTTTTTCACTGGCAGTTGTTTGGCTGGTGGAGGTGTCTTGATGTTTTTGGAGGATGTTGGTGGGAATTTGATGCTGTTTGTTTTGTCATTTTATTTAGGAATTGGATTTAAAATGTAAAATCATCACCAGAATTATATTTAAATAAAACAAATATATGTGTAGAAATGGGAATAAACAACTTTTATTTTTATATATTCGGTCTATATTTAAAATTTAACATGTAACATAAGTCATTATATATTACAATAAGATATTTTTTCATAAAGTATTGGAGCTGGGGGTCTCAGCCCCTGGCTGAGGAGAGATGAAGCAAAGACCTGGAGCCCAGGTTAATCAGAGAGAAACCTCTGTTTGCTGTTTAACAGAAATAAACCATCCCATGAGACAAACTGCCCTGCTGGAGGGGAGCACAAAACCTTCTGGAGGCTCTCCTCTCTGCCAGGGCAAGGTGGGGATGCAAATAGCCAGACAAGCCTCAGACTTATTAAAATTCCAGGAGAGGGATGAGCTTTGATCAGATAGAATCTATTCTCAAGCTCAGTCTAATATCCCTGGATGGCAGCTCTTTCCTAAATCTCTTTTGGCTTTTTTCCCCCTCTCTTATTTTATCAGGCAATTTTCTCATGAACTTTCTCCTTTCTCCCTGCAGGACCTTCAGCATGGAGAGGTTTTTTCACAGTGATGATCTTAAATAGAGATCAGCCGTGCCAGAGGAGGGGTTTTAACCCATCCTGGAGCTCAGCCTGCAGCAGCTCTGTCCCTGCTGCCTCTCGTGGGTGCACTGACTGGGTATCCTGGACATGCAGAACCTTTCCACCTCCTGGAGGTCTCACACCTTTGCTTTGTGCAGCTTTACCACGAGCAGCTGAAGCTGGCAGTCTCAAAAGGAGGATGTGGTTTTGCCCAATATTTGAATTTGATCCAACATCCCTGCCTGGTGGTGTTCCACCAAACTGCTGCTGCTCCAAAGGTGCTGCTGCAGCCACAGGGACACGGCTGGCTCATGGACCAGGCAGGAGTCTGGCTGCCATGGCAACGGCCTGAAATTAGGAATCAATTAGAGCTGAAAAAAGTGCTATCACTTCAGCAGGCTAAATGCTTTCCCCTATCTCCTCAGTCTCTGTAGCTTCTCCATTTTGACTTGCAGGTAATTGAAGTTTTAATTTGTTACTGTGTATCAGGTTAATGAAAGAAGTTGGAAATGAAGCTGAATTCCCTGGTGCCCCCAGAGTGAGTGCGAGAGCTGCAGCTGCCTGGGGAGGAGCAGTGCCCTCCCTGTGTGCCTGAATCCCTGCAAAACACAGCCTTGGGGGCTGCCTTCTGAACTGAACCTGGGAAAATGCTCATTATCAGCCAGGGAAGGGGCATCCAGGGCCTGTTAATGGCTCAGTCAGTCTGCAGAACAATTTGGGCTAAAAAAAAAAAAGAAAGGAATTTTCTATTTCTGCTGATTTCAGAAAAGGAGGAATGTGCTGAGCAGTGACAATAATTGGCTGTAAGCAGGCAGTGTTTGCTTTATGAACTGTCTGGGAGTGGGGTGTGGAGCACAGCTCTGGAGCAGCTCCCTGGTTATCCTTTCCAGGTTAATAAAGCCTCTGGCACAGACTCCTGCTTCAAAGAGCAGCTTGAAACTGCTCCAGGAGCTTGGATGGCCCTGCAGGTGCTCAGGGCACATCCAGGTGGAATTGTGGCATTCAGATCTTAGCCAAAACTTGCTCCTTGCTGCCTTCTTTATTTGGCATTCAGAGCGGGATTTTCACCTGCCCAGGGAGATCAAGTTCCACTGAAAATCAATGGGATTTTACACTTCTAATGACTGAAGCACTCAGAAATCCCATCTTTAGGGCTCTAAATGACTCTCTCATTTTCAGGAGTACTCAGTGGCTGTGGCTGGGTTTTACAGCTCATTTTCACCTGGGCCTGACTCTGCTCCTTAAAGGTGAGGAGGGTTCTGGGGGCTGTGCTGAGGCCACACCTTTGGAAGGGTTAAATGATGTTTTTAGAACTCTTGATACAAACCTAGAGCATAGAGGTGAAGCTCTGTGCTATTCCCTCATCCCTCTTTGTCAAGGCCTCAATTCCCTGCTTGATTTCCAGGTTCTAAATAAATCAGCATCTTTGCCTGCCCTCCCCAATGTCTAATTCAATATGGAGATTGCAGATCTGCTTGGTAACTTTTCATTGAGATCTGGGGTTATAATGAAGTTATTTGTAACTCCCAAATTGGCAGCATCAGAAGGAGTGCCAGTGTTTGAGCTGGCTGCAAACTGCTTTGTTTGCATCCCATCTTTTTATGCCAGCGCCTCCCTCTTTGGTCAGAGGCTGCCCTGAGAAGGTGGCATTGCCCATGTGAGACCTTCCTTTTCTGACTGAAGCTTTTCCAGAGAGAGCAATGCCTCAGGGAGTGGCTGAGCTTTAATCTCTCACATTTCTGGTTCCAGTCGCTGAACTCAATCTGAGGCTTGAAATGCCACACTAAAAATAACATTTGGGGCTGCTACAGCTCTTCTCCTGCCTATAGTTTTAACTTTGGCTGAGTTCCACAAACTTAATTTAACATCAGTATCTAGTCTGATGTTTTTTCAGGAATATTTTTCAATTGCTCCATAGGTTTAGAAAGTGTGTGGAGGTCAAAAATGAAATTCCTGCTGAGGTGATTATGGTGACATGATAAACTTGGTGGTAAATCCCAATTTATCTTTATGGCAATGAGATGACCAGGGCAGAGGGTTGGAACCAGAGGCTCTTTAAGGTTCCTTCCATCCCAAACTGTTCTGTGGTTCTGAGAAGAAAAAAATACATCTAACCACTAATGGGATAAGTTATCTGCAATATTTACCAGATAGTTGACAAATGAGATTAGGAAAAAGACCTTTTTAATTTAATTAAAATCCATATAAATTGTGTAATTCATTAGTGAAAATCAACTCTTGTCATCTTTGCTTTGGGTTTCCCATGATCTGGCATAAAACTGATGTGTAATGTAAATGTTTATACCTTGGTGGGTCTCGTTAAGCCATTTAAAGTTAAGTAATGTTTGCCTGTTTCAAAACTTTAATTAGCATTTAACAAGAAAGCAACAGTCTAGCCAATTAGAGATTTCAGCAATAACACACACTCACTTCCATTTTCCAGCAATTAATTGATAAGTAGTTTACTCTGGGCTAATAATTAAAAGAGAAAACATTCTGAGCAAATTGAAAGCATTGATGCAAATGAGTTCTGCATTTCTTCTTTTCAGACTCACTGACCACGGTATCTAATCTGCTGTGAGCAGAGGAAGCTGAATTATCCCAGCCCTGCCTGGGCTGCCTGACAGCCTTGAAGGGACAGCAGGGAGCAGAGCTGGGAATGAGGGCTGGAGGGATGGGCTGGCTGGGAGTGGGAGTGGGAGTGGGCTCCTCTTGATGCCTCAGGTTTGGCTTTTCTATTTTTCACTTTCTGTGCTGCTTCAGTGTGCGGGTCTGATCTTCGCATCAGGGCATGGTGAGCTCTGTGCACAGAGCAGGGAGACAAAACAATTCCTGCTCCAGCTGGGCACCAAGGACAAA
>JAWWEY010000029.1:1077228-1112730 GCA_035582745.1 Loriotus luctuosus | reverse complement strand
TGCCCAAGGTGGATCCATGGAGGAGATGCTTTGAATAAATCCCTGCTTTATTCTGTGACTCTGCCCAGCCTCTGCTCCAGGGTAGCCTGTACAGACATCACACAGACATCACTCTCCTTGTGCGTGGGACCAGGGCAGAAATCGTGGTGCTGCTGGGGCTCTGCACCCCCCTCTATCCCTGGGTCATTCCCAAGGGGAAATCTCCCCTGTGCCTGGATCCAAGGGCTGTGGTTCCACTGAGCAGCAGGCCTGGCTCCCTCTGCTCTGCCAAGAGCAATGGAATGTTTAACAAAGAAGGATCTGAGTTGGCCAAATCACTTGGTGCATTCTGGCGGTGGAAATTGAAGGCATTTTTCTCCAGAATGCAGCAGTGATCACTGGGAATAGCTCCTTACAAGCAGGAAATATCCCTGACTCCTGCACTCCAGGTGCAGCAATCTCCCTGGATGGAGGAAAAGGTCTCATTTTGTCTCGGAGTTCACCCATTTATGAGCTCTTCCTCATCTGGACGGGCAGCGAGGTGAAATTGCCTGAGCTCTATTAAGCTTTAAATACGAGCTATCCATCCATCCCAACAAAACCTCCTCAAGAGATTGTGCTTCTCAATTCCCCTCCTGCCTGCTCCCAGTGTGCAGGAATAAACCCAGGCCAGGCCATCTCCAGTGCCTCTCCAGCAGGATGGAGCTGTGAAACTGGGAGGTGACACCAGCAGCTCCCTGCGAGATTCCTGTTTGTTTATCCTCTCTAAAATAACAGCTGCTGCTTTTCCAGGGGGAGCTCAGTGTATGGGACCTCCTGGCTGTACTTGAAATACTTAATTAATACCTTTAATGTGAGCAAGAATTGCCCAAAATATTGATTTGAGTTTGAATTTTAATGCATTGTGTTTAATGCTGTGTTTTCCCTCACTAGGCTGGAGATGATGGAGAAATGAGGATGTCAGCTATGCTGAATTGCAGGTTTAAGGCTTTAAACAGATCCTTCTGCTTTCCCTGGAGCAGAGCCTTGGGAGAGGAGCTGAGAGCAGCCCTGGAGCCTCCTGTGAGTGACCATCCCCTGGTTCCCCAGGTACCTCCCCCTGCCCTTTCCTGGCTGTTTCATTCCCAGAAAATCCATCTGCTGCTTTTCCCTGCATTGCTGTAAATACAATTTCTCCCAAGGCTGCCGTGGCCATTCCCAGACCATCTGAGGCAGGACCTGTCCCTTCCCAGTTATTTAATAACCAGCATTTACTGGGATCCCCAGCAAGAGTCTCTGGCTCTCCCTGAAATGCCTTCTGAGCTGAAAACCAGATAATATTGGGATAACTTGGACATTTTGGGATATTTCATGTCAGAGAAATATGGTAGAACTGCACAATAAGTATTGGTTCCCATTTATCACTGCTTCATAATACTTTTTTATTAAACTTTATTTAATCCTCGCTGTCCAACTCATTCTGTTGTCTCTGGCTGTGCCAGGCTTTGATGATTTATTATCTCCTGTTAATAGATATACATTTGGAGCTCCAGAGGGGAGAGCCAGATTAGTTCCTTCAATCTTTTCCAGTGCCCAGGGAGGATTACTTTGGGGAACACTTGCCTGAAAACCCTTCCTAAAGCTCATTTCCAGTTGGAAGTGACTCCAGTGATGGGTTCAGAGCAACCTGAGCCAAGGGTTTGAGGAAAAGGTTCCAATCTGGGAATCATTCTAAAATCTCCATTTCTCCAAATTTGTTTTTTATTCCTGCAGAAGGACACTTTCCATAGGATCTGGGGTTATGGGGTTGTTTTACATGGAAATAAGGGCAGAGCAAACCTCATCCTTCCAGTTTTCCCCTCCTTCCCAGCAGCTGTTGGGAACACAAATATTATCCTGCTGTATATGCACAGCTATAATTTGAAATTATAAATAGTGCCTAATTTTACTGGTATTTACTCCACAGACATAAATAGAGCTCAAACGAACTGGAAAATAAAAATAAAAGAACGTTTCTATCTCGTGGAGATGTCAGTGCTAGGTTGAATTTATTTTGATCTGATTAAGTATCACATATAATTTTTCATCACACTGTATATTTAACAAAATCAGTCTGTGATTTAATATTTAGAAGAAAAATAGTGACAAATATAAATGCTATTTATTAAGCAGCAAATAAGCATGCCCAGTCACCCAAAAGGGTTGAATTTTATAGTGAGTGTGTGTCAAAGTAATATAAATAGTATGGATATTTCAGGTAAAAATGTATTTTTTATGGGTAGATTGAAAACTCCGAAGTTTGGCAAAATAATTATTAGCTATAATGCTTAGGAAACAATTTATTCAAGAAATAGAGGTCCTTATTTTTGGAGTTTTGAGACATTTCTTGAATTTATTTGCATGTTACTGATTTATTCAGATGTCCTTCAGATTCAAATGTCCCCTCTGTGGGGTGGGTGTTGTGCCATTGCCATGTGCAGTGAGGGACCCCTCCAAAAATCACCTGTGCTGGGTTCATCCATTGATGTGATAGCCCCTAAATGCTTTTTGCTCTTTTATTTTAAACTTCCTCCTTTCTCCTGGAGCCATGACTGAGGTTTGTGATTGTCATCACCCAGTGCAGCATTTTCAAACCCAAACCACGTCCTCCAAATCATTTCAGGGAGCAACTGAGACAATTTGTTAATGAGCTGATGTCTGGAGTGGCTCCTCATATTGAGTAGCACCCTAGAGCATGGAAATTTTCTTTATTCCTGGCTGTTAATAAGTTATTATTCCCCCATTATCATCACTATTATTTATTAATGGCTGTTCCAGTGCTTTGGTCATGCTCATCATCCCCTTTTCCAGCAGCAATTCTGGGCTGTTGACGCTGTCCCACTTTCCCTGTGTGGCTCTCCTGCAAACACAGCCAGAGGTTCCTCTGCTGCAGGCCAGGCGAAAAATCCTGATTTGGGCGCTGGTGACTTCTGGGGGTGGGATTTCCTGAGGCACGGTCTGAGCCGCTGCTGGGGGCTCGGAGCTGCTCCTGGAATCCCAGAGAGGCGCCGAGAGCTCGGAATGGCCCCGGAGCGCCTCTGGAGCTGTCCCTGGTCCTGATGGGCAGAACGGCCCCGGGCTCGTAAAGGCTCCTGGGGAGAGGAATAAATCGTTTCCTGAGCTGGAATGTAGAGGGGATGAGGCTTTTTTGTACTTTTGCACCTGCTTGCTGGTTTTTGTCACTCAGGAAGTGTGGTGCTTGAGGGCCCCAGGAGGAGGTGAGAGATGAGAATTTGACTCCATGTTCTCAGAAGGCTGATTTAGTATTTTATGATATTATATTTTAAAAATGATATACTAAAACTATACTAAAGAATACAGAAAGGAGACATCAGAAGCCTGGAAAGGAATGATAATGAAAACCTGTGACTGACTCAGAGTCCAACACGGCTGGCCGTGATTGGTCATTAGTTAAAAACAATTCACATGGAACCAATCAAAGATGCACCTGTTGGTAAACATCACCACACCACATTCCCAAGCAGTCAGATAATTATTGTTTTCATTCTTTTCTGAGGCCTCTCAGCTTCCCAGGAGAAGAACTCCTGGTGAGGGGTTTTTCAGAGAATGTCCTGGTGACAAGGGAGTGTCTGCTCAGCTCCTGCCCCTCTCTGTGAGCTGGCTGAGCTGTGTCCTGTTCAGGGCTCAGGGCAGAGCTGTGGGAAGGCAGCACTCGGAGCTGAGGGGTGCCAGAGCCAGCAGGGCTCTGGGCTGCTCCCCTGGCATCGTCCTCCTTGTCTGCAGGATTTCTGCTCTCCTCCAGCAGAGTGCATTGCAGCAGTGCTGTTCAGCTTTTCTGCTCTGCTCTCCTTGTTTTGCTCAGTGCACTGGTGTTGATTTTGTTTATTTTTATTTATTTATTTCCGTTGGATTGCTTTCAGGGAGATATTCAGCAAACACATAAAGAGCCGTGGGACTGTCCTGCCCATAGGATATGCAAACTCCAGCTGAGATGGGGTGGGCAGGAGCTGCTGCTGCCTCAGACAGAAGGAGCCTCTTGCATTCCACCTGTGGGAATCGTTTCTCACTGTGCTTTACAAGGCTGTGCCCAGCTGGGCATGGGGAAGGATGTGCCAGGAACCCCTCTGCTTCCAGAAGAGTGCTGAGGGACAGCTGGCAAATCAAGCAGTGTCCCAAAGGTGGTGAGTTCCTGTTTACATTTATGAAAATTCCCCACTCTTCTGCCTTCTACTGGGAATTCGCTCAGTAACTCAAAGCATTTGGTGAAACTCTTGAATTTCCACATCAACAGAGCTCCAGGGGAGGTATCCCCTCCTGCCCAGCCCTGCATGCCAGCACCCTGCCTTTCCAAGCAGAAATACTTGTTTAAATAGTTTGATTTGTCTCTGCTGACTCACAGCTTAATGGGATTTTAAATCTGTTTGTCTCAGTGCCTCGTTCCAGTGTCTGGGTGTTCCGTGGGCCAAACTCCAGCATCTCCCAGGACACTCAGCCCAAGGGCAGGTCAGGGTTCAGGGGCAAGGCAGGACTAGCCTGCAGAGGAACAAGGGCATGCATGGGGGAAAGGAGCAGGGGTGGTTTGTGCTCTGCAGGAACCCTCACAAGGCAGGAGATCTTCTCCCAGTTTTTTTCCACTTGACTGCACTGTTTTTTTATGGAGGGGAAAAAACCCAAGTACTTTTTAATGTACTGTGTTGTTTTTAGTAGCTCAACGCTCGCTGGATCTGTGCAGTGTTCAAGACCTCATGAATTTTTAAAAAAACCCAACAGAAAACACAAACAGAACATGTTTGTACCCAGGAGGGGTTTTCACGCCTTTTCTGACTCTTCTGTGAGTTCCTTGGGGTCACAGCTCCTCCTGCAGGAATGGAGTGCTCCTGGAACTCCTGGGGCTTCTGCTCAGTGCTTTGAGAGTCACAGGAGTCACAAGGCACGGCTGGCTTTGACCTTGCTGATGGGAAATCTCAGCTTGGAGTGCTCGGGATTGCCAGCAAAGCTGGGATCTGTTGGGGGATGCTGAGGGACACCCCAAGGCTGTCACCCACAGGAGCCAAGCAAGCAGCAGCAAGGGAGGTTCCTTCCCATTCACCAGTGGGGGTTCCAGTAACGATTTTGGTGATTTCCTACAAGGAGCCTTGGGTTCAGAGGGGTTCCTGATCTGGTCCAAGTGTTTCATGTCAGGTGAGGCCCTGGCACAGCTGGGCTGCCCTGGATCCCTGGCAGTGCCCAAGGCCAGGCTGGATGGGACTTGGAGACACCTGGCACAGTGGGAGGTGTCCCTGCCATGGCAGGGGTGGCACTGGGTGGGCTTTAAGCTTCTGTCCTACAATTCAAATTTCTCCAAGGTTGTGCCTGCACCAGGCAACTCCAAGGCTTCTCCTTTCCCTGAAACAGTTCCCAATATTTCTGCCTTATATTATCATTCTTCAGTGAGAACATTTTCTCTTTTCAGCAGTCTTTCTGATATGGGTTTTTTTTCCATTCCCTTCTGGTCCATTTTGTGAGAAAATTGAAGCACATTTCAGGACAGGTTGTTTTGACAGAAGGGAAATAACCCTTTTCTTCCCTGGTGGAAGCAGCTCTGTCCAAATTGGTGAGATTCTTTCCCTCCCAGACATTTCTGCTCTCCTGGAAGGGAAGCTGGGCAGTCATTCTCTTGCCACATGGAAAATGAGAGTTCTGCTGTTGGATTCTAAAGTGAGAACAGGATGCAGATGCCTCCATGTTATGGGAAAACAGTATTGCAAAATCTGCTGCAAACAGCTCCTTGGGAAAAACTGCCCATGACAAGGGACAGGCACTTTTAACCTCATTTTCTGAATTTATAGGAAATCTGTCTGCCTTGAGGGGCTTCTTGGAATACATTGTCCTGTGCCAGAGGGAGGGTGCAGGCAGGAGGAGGGAGTGAGTGAGAGGTGCTCTGAAATGAAGCATTCCAGCTTGTCTTTGGGTCTCTGGATCTTCAGAGATTATAATTTTCTGAGTCACATTCCTGAGATGGAATTTAGAGGGTGCTGGCACTGCCCAGGCTCCCCAGAGAATGGGCACAGCCCTGAGGCTGCCAGAGCTCCAGGAGCTTTGGGCAGTTGAGGTTGTTATGGGGTTTGTGCAGGGCCAGGGGTGGGACTGGGTGATCCCTGTGGGTCCCCTCCAGCCCAGCACATTCTGTGATCCCAAACCTTTTCCAGTTCTCCCTCCATCAGTAATTTTCTACAGGAGGGAGCAAAGCACTGCACTGATTTGAGGTGAGCTGCTTGTTTTTCCCTAAATGTCCCCAAATCTTGTACCAGGCAGGTGCAAAGCTGTCCCAGGTGCAGCAGCAGGTGCTGTCCCTCAGGTGTGTGCTGTGCCAGTGCCACCAGGCTGCTCCTGTTCCATCAGGCAGCCCTGCCCTCCTGGTTTCTCTCCTCCTGTGCCTGCCCAGCCCTGCAGCCACGTGCCCAGGGCAGCAGAGTTCTCCTTCTCTGGCAATTTCATCCTACAGCCTAGAAACTCCTTGGGATAGCAAAATCCAGGAAAAATACAGCTTTTATGGCCTTTAAATCAGAGATTCCTGACAGGCGAATAATGGGCTGCTGTGCTCCTGGTGACAAGGATTTTGCAGTGGCAGCGTTAGGAATTGCCTCTGTCATTGCTCCTGGCTGGCCACGGCTGGGTTATGGATGGATACCACACTTCCCAGGGTGCTGCAGAGCAGCAGTGATGCCTGGATGAACCCAACCTCCTCTCTGGGAGCTGGGGAGCCTTGGCAGGGCAGTGACAGGGCAGAACATTGCAGGGGTGCTGAGCAGCAGCTCGTTGCCATGGGGGCTTTATCTGTAGGGTGATGTGAGTGAGGTTTTCCTCCTCGCCAGGACTGATTGTTGAGGATTTCCATAAACATTTGCTCTGCAGAGGGGAAAGGGTCAGGAGCAGCTCTTCAGGGAGATGTTCTATTAGGAATCTGCTTTAATGGGCTCCCTTGTATTTTTGAGGCTTCATGAGGAAAGGCTGTGGATATTCTAGCCTTGATCTTCTAAATTGCTTTTTGGCACTGTTTACAGTGACATTATCTGTGTGCTGGAAATAGTCTGGGTGCTGGAGTGCCCTGCTGGACTGAGGCAATGGGCCCTCCATGGAGAGAAACCTCCCTTTCCCAGCACCTTTTGTTTTTATCAGCTTTCAGAGAGAACCCCGGTGAAAAATCTCTTGAATCTTTCCCTGGCTGGGAAACAAACAAACATATATTTAGAATAGGTGTTGAGGAGGGTGGAAGGAGGGGAGATTCAGGATTTGAATGTTGGCCCAGGCTCTGTGTGTGGGCAGGGCCATGTGTGGATGGGGAGGAGTGAGAAAGTTCCTCAGCCAGGTGTGTTTGCCAGGCCAACTTTGGAAAGTCTCCCAAGCAAACTTGTTTATCCCATGCCATTGTATTTCTCTTTCAATGTGCACTGGAGGTGACGTCAGGTATACATCAAGTAAATGGCTCAGGAGAAGGGAACTGTCAGGCAGCCATAAATTACTGAGAGTTATGGTCGGGTTTATGGTTCTTCAACTCTTAATACACCTTGCAGCTTTAGCATAGCACTTGAGCTCTCAGTGAGACAACAGCTGACAGGATTATATTTTATTTTAAGAAGTTTATATTTTAAGAAGCCCATTTGCTGCTTTCTTTTTCTCCTACTTCAGTTTTTGTCTTGGAAACAAATGATTATGGAATTTGGGCTTCCTTGTCACTGTCTGAAGTGCCCCCTCGGGTCAGATTTTTTTTCTTGCCTCTTTTCCTGCAGCTTTAGGAGCACCTGGTCCAGAAGATGAAGTGTGGGCTTTGTGGGTGTTGTGTGGGATGCTGGGTTTGGAGCTGGGCTTTGCCTCTCCCAGGCACAACTCAGAGCTGAGGTTAAATGTGTGTCCCATGGCATCTCCATGGGATAAATACAAATATCCAAATGGCTTCATGATCTATTCAAAACCAGATGTCTACAAATATTTTCATTTTTTATAGATGCATAGATGGAAGGAGGTGGTTCTGTCCCTCTGCACCCCGTTCCCACCTTTCCTGGGGAGCAGGACAGAGCCTGGTCCCAGGTGACCCCTTGTGCTGAGCCTGCAGGTGAGCAGGGCTGCTGGAGCAGGGCAGGGATGGCTCCCAGCCCACCTCTGCCTCCTGACAGACAGGAATTTGGCACTCTGCTCTCATGGCAGGCTCCAGCTTCATTTTCCTGTGCTTTCAGCCACTTCTGACTCATTGGAACATCCTGAACAGCACAAAACTGACTGGAAAAAGGACAAAACTCAAGGACTGTGTGTGGTAATTTACCCCAGCTTGTGCCTGGGGCCCTGAAGAAATTCCGCTCCTTGTCCTGGCGCAGGTGAGAGAGGGCCAAGCTGGAGCTGAGGATGTGCTGAGGGATGTGCTGGGCACGGGGTGACCCCTGGGGACACAACTGAGCAGCTGATGTGAGCAGGTCTGCCCGAGGTTGCTGGTGGATCTGCCAGAGCCAGCAAAGCCTCTTTGCTGCTGCCTTTCTGTTCTGGAGCTCTGCTCCTCACTGCCAAGAGCTGCAGACCATTTCTACAGAAGTTGTTTTGAGCCATAACAATATCCTGTAGAACAGCAGGCTCTTGGGGGTAGGGAGAAACAGCATTTAAAATTAAAAAAGAAATTGTATTCAAATAGAGCAGTTTATGGTTCTCGCTGTAACAGAGCGAAAGGAGGAAAACCCCATGAATTCACCTTTCTGTGTACTCCTGCAGATTGGAACACCCTGTGCCTTGTTTATTTGCAATTCTCCCTGCGTTTTTTGCAGGGTGAATCAGCTTGGATGAAAGGAGAGCCAGCCTCATTCCTGCCAAACCCTCGGGGACCTGGGGACAGTTAAACTGGAGCTGGATCCTGCAGGATGAGCAGAGCTCAGGGGCAGAACTTTGGTTCTGCAGTGCAGCCCAGCCCAGGGTGAGTCTGACACTGAGGTGGGTGAGCTCTGGCTTGGGGACAGCCCTGAATGTGCCCTCCCCACGCAGGGCTGCTCCTGTTTGCCTGCCATGGGCAGTCCTGGGGTGCTCTAGCACTGGGGAGGGGGGCAGCTGCTGCTGCAGGGCTGGGGGGTCACTGATGCTCAGGCACCTCCAGAGTGCTGCCAGACCCCTGCCCAGCCCGGGGGCTGCCCCAGGCAGCACTAGATGGAAGGTCCTGGCCCCTTCCAGCCCTGCTCTGTAGGGGGATACATTTTGGGTAAATGAAGGTGGTGTAGAATGTGATGTTATCCCCCAATGAGTTGCAGCTGGACCAATTACTAAAGATTAGGAGCAGGCCTGATCTTAACAGGAGCCAATAAGAACAGTGGTATAAAAGAATGGATTGGTGGGATCTGGAGTCAGATGGCTGCTGCAAGGACCAGGAACAGGCAGTGCTTAGAGGAGCTGCCCACGAGAAACATCGAGGAGGTATTAAACTCTGGTGGTGTGAAACCCTTGCACTATAATGACAATAGAACTCTTACACTGCACAAGACAACACTGCCCAAGGGCTCTGACCATGCAGGATCAGGGGCTGCCCCTGCAGGGTCACTGAGCTGTGCCCCCCAGTCCCCTTACCCTCCTGTTCTGTGCTGTACATGATCTGTAATGGATCCTTTGCAGCAGAAATGCAGCTGCTTTGGGTTACAAGTGGGAGCTGGGGCAGGTCCCTGGCCCCTGCTGAAGTTCCTGAGCAGGGCTCTGATAAAAGCAGGGAACAGAGAGCTCCTGATCTCTACTGCCAGGCTGGCTGCTGACCTTTGTCTGCCAGGGCACGAGTGAGGGATGCTGCCAGTTCCCAAACACAGTGCTCCACAGGTGGATTTGTAGTCAGGAATGAACAGGGAATGTGTGAGAGGCCAGCCAGTGCAGCTGGATGGTTTCTGCAGAGAAAGCACTGGCTGATGTGTTAATTATCCCGTTTTTATCTTGTCTGGCTAATGCCATTCAAAAAAATAAAATCCTGTCAGGGGAGAAGAGCCTGAGGAGAGCAGTGTGTGAAACATGTCCATGCAATGGCACAGCTCCTCAGAGGGAATGTCTGTGTGGGTAGCTGGCCATGGTAATGATGATTACCTGGGTGAGAGAAGCAGGAGCTGCCCCTTTACCCCGTGTTTGCTGCCAGCCCTGAGTTTGAGGGAGGAGCTGAGCCCTTCCCAGTGTTGCTTTGCTGTTGGGTCCAAATAAAACTGAATTAACAGCAGAGCCTTCCCCACCAGCTCCCATTTGTGAGGATGCCTTTGGAAACTCCACGGTAAATCAGTAATTGTGTGTTGGGAGATGGCAGAGACAAGTTCATATACATTTGTTACGCACAGAGACCTCTCCAGGTGCTCCTCTGCTCTGCCATTACTGTAATACATGGTTTGTTTTACCAGCTTGTGTATCTCACTGAGAAATGGAGCTATCAATTTATGGAGGCATTGTAGTCCTCTTTCCATTCCTGTAATAGCTGCTGTATTTCAGCCATTTATGCACTGCACTAAACTCTTTATTTTTGTTCAGGAAACATTTTTGCCTTAAAACACAAGTTGCAGCTGATACAGTTGTAGAAAGGCCCCATTCTCTGGGAACTTGCTTGGAGTAAAAAGCTCATTTTAGTGCAGGTTTTTGGAGATGTCTCTAAAGGCAATTAAAAAAGCAAAGCCTAAAATTCTATGGAGTTCTGAGTGCCCACAGTGAGGGTTAAAGTGATTTTTAGCTGTGCCTGGGATTTTTCTGATCTAGGGGTATAATTGGCTGATTTTCTGTCTACTCAGGTCTGATAATGGGGGGTCTGAAGTACTCAAGGCTCTTTGGGATGTTCAGCCCTGGTGCCCCTTAGATTGACCACATTTCTTCCCTTGAATTTTTCCATTTAAAATTTTCCAGGCCCATCCCAGCACAATGCTGGGACTTGCCTCATTCCTGAGATAGGCACAGTTGTAGAAAAGTCTCCAGAAGCTGAGCTAAAGACGTACAAAACTAAGGTCAAAAGGATTTCTGTGGAAAAGTGGGACGTTTGAGTCCTTAAAGAGAGCCCTGAGAAAAGATGGTGTGCCCAAACTTCGTTTGTTGTCTGTCTAGACTTCACAGCCCTCAGGATGTTTTTGTTTCTGCAGCTCTGAATTATGAATGGCCTTCACTTTTTCTACCTTACACTTTAACAAAGGAGCAGGAGGCACAAAGCAGCAGGAAGAGTGATCCCAGTGGGAATGTGTGGAATCGTGGCACGTCAGTGTGTGACAGTCCAGGAGATTTCTGTTGTCTCTGCTGAGTTATGTCTGAGCAGACAGAGCTCTGCTGCAGGGAGTGAGGCCAGATGCCCCTGGATGCATCCCTTCCCTGCAGCAGCATCCCTCTGGATCCAGCAGATCCCCCTGGATGCATCCCTTCCCTGCAGCACCACCCACCTCAGTGTCCTGGGACACATGGGGAGGGTGTCCCAATCCCCCTGTCTGTGCCAGCATGGGAGGTGTCACACAGTGCCAGGAACATCCCTGCTCTCTCCATCCCTGCATGGACATGGAGCTCCTGGAGCAGAGAGTTCCTCGTCCTGACTGTCCCTCTGCCACTGCAGGACACGAAACAACACGATGCAGACTTGCTGTTTTTTCCAAGGTAAAAAGAGGGACTTTTATTTTCTGACTCCAACATTTATAGATTTCCAAAAGTGACGGTGGGCTGGAGGGTGACAGTGCCACCTCTCCAATGACACTGGACAAACCAACAGTCCATCAAATTTCTCCTTCATAAAAGAATGCAAACCAGCAAGTTATTTACATAAAGTGTGTGAGAAAGTTCATTACAAGAATGTAAGCATCAGAAAGCTTAAAAAATCTTAAAAAAATCAGGGTGACATCCCTCCAGGTCCAGTCTCCATTCTGGAGACAAGGCTGGCATGTGGGCAGCACCAGTGCTGGCACAAGCCCAGCTCCTCCCTGATCCACCCACGCCAGGACTCCCTCCCAGAACGCCACCAAGTCTGTCAGCTCTGATTAACCTCCCGTCTCCTCCTTTCATCTCCCCTGGGCAGCTGTGGGATAAGAGATGTGCTTAAGATCAAAGGAAGAGCACCACCACACAGAGGCATTAAAGCTCACGGAGCTCAGCAAGAGGATGGAGCCTTTTATCCCAGCTGGAGCATTTCCCTCAGTGAAAACGTGACCAACATGGGACTCACTGCAGCCCCAGCCCTGAGGAGCTGGCCAGGCTGGCTGAAGCAGCACAGCCACTCACTGGGGTCAGGCTGGGTCACAACAGGACACAAAATGAACAACATGCACAAGCTGAGATGTCCAAGGTAAAAAGCGGGCAGTTTATTTCTGAACTCCAATATTAAAAGACTTTCAAAAGTGACCATGGATTGGAGGGTGGCAGTGCCACCTCTCCAACCACACTGATCAAACCAACAGTCCATCAATTCTCTCCTCCTTCAGAAAGGAGTGCAGAACAATCATTATTTACATGAGAAGTGTGTGAGAAACTCCGTTACAAAATGTAAACATCAGCAGGCTTAGGAGAACTTAGAAGAGCAGGGCAGCAAGTCTGGGTCTGGCTGCCTGGGGAAGTGCAGTGACACTGAAGTGGCTGGTGCAGGGATGTGAAGCAATTCCCAGGGACTCCCTTTGGAGGCTGCAGCTCCATCCCAGGTGAGCAGGGCTGAACTGGCAGAGCCCTTCCCTCCGTGGAGCACTCCTGCCTTGCCCTGCTGCCCTTCTGCAATTCTCTGTCTGCAGTTGCTGCTGCTGCTTCCCTTTTGGGCAAGCCCAGAGTTTCTGGGATACCCTGTTCACCACAGTCGTTGGTTTGGGGTTTTGCCCCTTTCCCAGTAAATCCCTGCAGCACCAGGGATCACCTTTGTCTCATCAGCAGTTCAAGAGGGAAGTGTGGTCCTTGGAAAAGGGGGAATGTGGGGCTGTTGGTGTTGGAACTGGGGCTGGAGATGGAGCCCAGTGTCCCCCATGAGGCAGGAGCTGTATCAGACTCAGCTGTCCAAAATGCCCTGGCACTGCAGGAGCTGGGAGAGGTTTGAAGCAGTCACTGTGCTAACAGCACGGGCTCAGGATTTACCTGCAACTGAGGGGGGGTCAGACCCAGGGAAATGGAGCAGCCTCTTACACCAGTATTGATCCAGAGCAACTGATTCCTTCAGGAATGTAACTCAGAAATGCCTGACAACATTGCAGAGCTGAGGTTTCCAAAAACTTCAAAATCTGTTTATAAATAGTGGGGGATTTCCTGTAAATTTAACTGACTTTTTTTTTCCTTTGAAATTAGGGGATGTTCACAAGGCTATGCACAAAATAAGTCTGAAAATTGTGGCTATTTCAAATGAAAATACAGGGAGATACTGTCTCAAGGTGGAGGTGGTGCCCTGAACACCATTCTGGACAGTTCCTGCTCACTCTCCATGGAGGATTTTGGCTGCTGTGCTTAAGAGTAAGTGGAGCTGCTCTGCCACTTCATTCCAAGTTTTAATATAGCAACGAAAAAATGTTTTGAATGATCACATTCTCTGATGGGGCCTTTCCTTCATTTGTGTTGTTAACCAACATTAAGATCTGCGTTTTCATGCGAGCAAAGTCTCCACAGGTAAAACTTTGATGTACAACATATGGAATGTATATTTTAATAATTCAGTGTAATTGTGATGGAAAAGAAACCATTGGTGCTGGTATTTGAGCCTTAATGAATATTGTGATGCCTTTAATCACCTTGATCTCATTGGCATTTCAGCAGAGCTGGGTCTAGAAGAGGTGATTATAATATTTTAATATTACCATCAAATATTCATGAAGCAACAGCAGTAGTTAGTTCTTCCATATTACAACTTTGATATTGTTGTAGTGCTTACTCCATTGTTCTGGAGATGGTTGGACTCATGATCCTAAAGGTCTCTTCCAATCTTAATAATTCCACGATTTCTGACACCTTCCAAAGCATTGCCCTGATCCCTTCACTCAGTTCTAACAGTCCCAGTGACATCTGTGAATGAAATTAATTTATATTTGAATGTGGG
Source organism: Loriotus luctuosus (assembly GCA_035582745.1). Taxonomy (NCBI): domain Eukaryota; kingdom Metazoa; phylum Chordata; class Aves; order Passeriformes; family Thraupidae; genus Loriotus; species Loriotus luctuosus. Next base: position 1,098,773 of record JAWWEY010000029.1, on the reverse strand, counting down.
GTCAAAGAGCAATCAAACAGATCCTAAATAGTGAATAATTGCTGAAGAAATACTCTTGCTTAAATATAATAAATAAATTGAATATCTGTTTGTTTTAATCTTATTCTCAGGTGGCAAACAGTTGTTCTTTATGGCTAATGAAACAAATGCAGCTCAAAAAACCTCAAGCACTTGGTATAAAACCAAATATATTTGACTGATTAAAGAAATTTAATTATCATTTGGTTCTTTTGGACATTTTGTGCTGTGCTACAGGTGTAAAACTAGGAGCTCCTTAGTTTACATTCATACCTCTCCCATCATCTCTTGGCTTCTGAGATGATTTTGTTGTTCAGAGTGGCTCCAATCAGTTCCTGATTTTACTGTCAGCCTGAAAAGAGCATATCTGAACTTCAAAAAAAGAGTCGAGGGGGAAAAAAGAAATAGATTTAAAAATAGATTCCTGCAGAGAGTATAATCAGGAGTAATTTTCTTCCTGCAGAAATACTGCAAAACAAACCGTGCTTGTTCTAAAGCAAGGGAAATATTGGAAGATCACTCTCTAGTGGTAGCAGCCAAATAGGTTTTTGAAAGTGCAGTGAGTCCACAGCAATTTTACACCTAATTCTGTGTTCTCCTCATAACAATTTACTGTTTGTTTTCCCCATATTTTCAGCCTGGCTTGCAGGGCTTGGTGGAGCCGTTTTCCCTGGCACAACAGCAGGATGGAGGGGAAGGGAGAGCTGCAGGGGAGGGTTTGATCTCCAGAGCCAGCTCTGCTCCTGGGGAGGCTCTGACACCCTGGGAGCCTTGGGCAGGCTCACAGAACATCAAGGAGATGCTCTGAGCCTTTCCTTTGAAGACGTTGCTCTTGGATTTTGTGTTATTAATTCATTATATTGCTTATTAATAACATGATCCAGCAGTGCTTATTGTGAGGTGACGGGTCCTGAGCAGGCTCTTGTGGGAGCATGGCGTGTTTGCAGTCAGTCTGGGGGGTCAGCACCCCATCCCCTCCAGGGAGGCATTCAGGGTGTCCTGAATTAAACCAGGGCCCCAGGGATCCTCAGCCAAGGGTGATTTTAGCCGTGTGTGCTGTGCCAGGCTGCCTTGGGGGGTTTATTGCTGTGCTTGCCCTGTCACTTCTGTCTGGGTGGAGAATGGGAACCAGTGCTGGTCACTGGCAGTGAAACTGAGAAAAGATCTTTTCTGACACAGCCTAGACCATACCAAACACTGCTGATGGAAATTTAAAGGAAATCATCAAGAATTCCCAGTGCAATGAGATCTGCAGGAAACTCTGGCCACAGTTAGGCTGGGATGCCACAAGAGTTGGAGGTAGAAGAGAAAACCTGTTTGCTAAGTGCAGAAGGATTTTTTCCAGGTATAAATCCTGAATTTAAGCTGTAATATTTAAACTAGGTTAGTCCTGGTGAGGAGCAATTCAGTCTGGGAGGAGATTTAGATTGAGTTAAAAGTTACTGCATTCATCAAACTAGCTCTGGCAGACTTGTTCTTAAAGGCACCAAATATAATTTTCAGAAGTGTTTATCTAGTCATATCAACAGGATAAATGCTTGAGTACTTCTCAAAATAGCACTGGGAATGCCAGGAAACAGTTAAAGTGTCTGGAGCATGGGTAGCTGTGTTTTTATGGTCATTAATACTCAATTTCATACCACAGGAGCTGCTGGCACTGCTAATTTGTCACAATGTCACATTCTTGTTGTACCTGGAATATTTAAGGTTTGTGCCAGTGTCATTGTGGGCACCTCGGTTTGCAACCTCATTTCAGATTCCCTTTGTCCACTGCCTGCCAGTGAAACATCTGCTGCTCATCTGAAATGATTTAGTCACTTAATCACCCCGGAGCATTGATCTGTCCATAACCTTCTGTAGAATAAAGATTTAATGCCAGTCTTGGAGGCTGTAGCAGATACCTCCAGTCTGCTCTTGCTGCAGTTTAGCTAAGCTGTTAACACATTTTTATCTTTTGAGAGTCCTTTTTGAATAAGAAAAGCAAGCAAAAAAATCTTTTTATCTCAGTTGTCTTAACAAGTGTTTAACTTGCTGTTGAATATTTCAATAAAAAGGAGTCAAACATTAGGCAGAGGACACTGGTCTGCTTTTAAGACGGGAAACTGAGTAAAGCAAGATGGTCAAACACCCAGAGCAGGTCTGACCCTTTCTAACTGAGAGGAGGTGCAGTGACAGCATTGCCGCTTCCCCCCTTGCCCCGGAGCTGCTGCAGGTCTGGCTCAGGACGGTGCCAGCAGCAGCGAGAGGGTTCTGTGGGAGGCTGCAGCTCATCACTGGCACCTGGGGCACCTCCTCAAGGCTCTGCAGCCTGGAGAAGCACCTGCATCCATCTCTGCCTCTGAATGAGGTCTGCATGGCACAATTGCTCTGTCCTGGAATTGAGTTAACGTGACAGCCAGAGCTGCATTGTTATTGGCTGAATGCCATTAATTTTGATGTGACATATTTCTTGCTAATGGGAACATTCATATTATCAGTATTTTCAAAAGGCAGCAGGAAGGAAAAAAGCTCTGCCACAACACTATCAATATTTCCAGGGCAGGCAGTGCAGGAGGGAGCACTCTGCCTTCTGGAGCTCTGTCTTTATTGATTGCTAGAGGTCTTAAAAACATTTTCACCTTTTTTTCTGCATGCTTTTTCCCTTCAGAGGCTGCAAATGAAGGGGAAAATTAACATAAACAAGTAAAAAAATGGAAAAGCAACACAATTCTGTGTGAGGAATCCTGAAATACCAGCTCAGTTTGGGCAAAGGGAGCACTGTGATAGGAACAGCTCAAAAGGGAAATGGAGTTTAAAGCAGATTAAGGAATGACTGCTGGATCTGAGTTCTTTGGATTTGTAATGGGTTGAAATCCTGCTTTTCCTTGATTCTTGTGAGCTGGGAAATCTGATAGAAGTTTTGGTGTGGGACCAGGTAAGGTGGTCACTGGGATGGGGTGGTTTTTAAGGAATGGGTGCAGCTGCCCCCACATCAGCTGAATCTGATTTCCAGCTCTGGATTAGCTCTATTTAAAATCAGGTAATAATAAAGTAGGAAACTTTGAGCACGAAGAGTAATAAAGTGGTAAACAGGCAAAATGAAGGAGCAAGGTGACTTTGGAGCACTGTGAGAACAGCTCTTTCTCTTCTTCCTTCAAAAGAAGTGCTGTGTTTGGGTGAAAGAAGATTATGAAAAGAAAACAGGTTTAAAAAACACCTAGAAATCCCAAGAGGCTAGGAGACTGATTTTTATTATTTTCTCTATTTATAAATTTGGTGGTAACTGATTTCTGGATTCATAATGATATCAGAAAATAAATGAACAGACTTTTTCTGCCCAGCTCATTTTAACTTTGCAGGCACTGCCAAAGTTCCAAATTGAGGCTGACTTGAGACCCAACTTCCCTGAAATGAGCCATGACAAAAAGTTAACAGGATCCAGCCACTCTGCTATGAAATACCTCATCTGGGCTGATTTCACAAAGCTGAAGGAGGGAATAATTCAGTCCTGTGGGTGAGTTTGGTCAGAGATCTCAGTGCTATTTCAGCCTGTTATTTCTAGCTCAGCTTTTCAGATTTGCAATTACTTGATGGCAGTGTGAGAGAGGCACATGGAGTGAGCTGAGCAGCCCTGGCTGCTGTGTCCCTGTGCCACTCCTGGGGATGCTGAGCCCCAATCCCAATCTCAGAGCAGCGTGGGAGCTCTCCCTGCTCTGGCAGGGCCACGTGAAATCAGAGCACTGTGTGTCATGCTGCTGGAGAGGATTAGGATTGGTGTTTTATGAAAGGAAAACCCATTTCTCAGCAGAATTAAAGCTAATGTGTGACACCTGAAAAGCCATGTGAAGTTCTGCATTGTGATTTGCTTTCAGAATGAGATTTTCTAGTAAACACCAGCAGATATCAAAGCTGTAGAATGAAAAGCCCTTCAGATGGGCACCTCCACAAGTGTCAGGAACCATCAGGGAGGCTGGAAATGCTGGAGAACCCCCAGGACTTGCAGTAGATCAGCCCCCACAGGCTGAGGATGTGCCCTGACTGCCTCTGCTCAGGCTGTGCCTCGAGCTGAGCACCTTTCAATGCTTTATCAAAGCTTGTTCCACATAGGAGATACTGTGTGGCTTCAAGTTCCTGGGTAAGAAAAAATAATCCTGAAATATCCAGGGGTGACCTTCAGCAGTTCAGCCACAAATGTATTTAAAACGGCCAGACCCCACTGCAGAAGGGCCAGCACCTTCCCACCATCATCTGATTATTTCCTGACCTTTGGCAGCCCCTGCATGGCTCTGGTGTGAGAAGATTTTATAAATTCAGCTGTTCATGATGCACTGCCTTGGCTGGCCAGGAGAGAACACTGAGTGGGCTCTGAAAGCAAAAAATTTCCAGATCCATGCAGGATGTGCCAGGTGGGTGCTCTGTGGGAATGGGGTTTGGGATGTGGGACTGCACGGTCCCCTCACCGCTCCTGCAAGTTAACCTTGCTCCTAAAGCCTGGCTTTGGGCATTCCAGCACCTCCTGAAAGTTAACCTACCTTGCGTTAAAGCCTGGCTTTGGGCATCCAGCACCTCCTAGAGGTTAACATGCCTTGCTTTTAAAGCCTGGCTTTGGGCATTCCAGCACCTCCTCCTGCTGCTCCCACCCGTGGAATGACAGCACTCCCGGTCCCTGTTCCCTGCACATCTGTGGGTTGTGAAAGCCTTCTAAGGCTCAGAATTTACCCTTTGATTTTTAGTCCAGTGACAGCTTATCTAACTTTATTTTCATTAAATAACATGATTCTGTGAAGTGCCTGGGAATATTATTTTTGAGAGACTGCAGGTTAATTATTGAAAACTTGAAAAAGGAAATATTAAGCCAATTATTAAATTAGAGTTGATTATTAATCCCGGAGAGATAATTACCAAGGCCTGAGGCAATTTGTCTTCTGTTTGAAATAGATTTTTCCTTGATTAAGTTGTATTTGTCACTTACTCCCATGGTTGTTACTGCAAAGGACTTTATTATCCTGCAAAGTAGAAAACACTTCTCTGAAGTTGACCCCAAATATTTGGGAAACTTTTGAGCTGAATTCCGTGCAAGGGCACACCAGCATTGGGGAATAATCTGTCCTTGCTCCACTCAAAGGCAAACTGCTTCTGAGTGAGTAGGATTTCTACCACAGCAATATAAAAGAGCAATTTATAGATGTAAAAATGCATAAAATGCGATTTTTGTTTCAGAAACCCACAGGTAATACTGAGCATTAAATGCACATCTTGTAGTGTAATCAAATGATTGTGGTGAGACTTAAAAACTGCAATAGTAAAAGACAAGATAAGTGATGTTGGCTCTGAGGCAGCATTAAAATTCTGTGCTTGAGTAAAGCAAAGGCTGAAGACATTTTAACCCTTCAGCCCACAAGCTGAGAATCTCAGTGCATTCAATGGAACTGACTGCATTATTGTGAGTTGTGTGTTGGTTGCACTGTGGCACGCTAAATACAAAGGGTCTGGGAATGTTCTGAGTGTTTGTGCTTAAACCCGAGTTTAAATCACTTGTGAAACGGCTTTTCTGGATATCTGAGCAATAAATCTCAATTTAATTGCTGTGGAAATGCTGGAGAAGCACTTCAGAGTGAAGTGGTTCCAGGAGGGCAGAGCCTGTGGGTACCTGGCAGATTTTCTGAGCTCTGGCAGCCCCTGGGTTTTGAGGAGCACTACAGAGGACACTGAGGGTGTTTTCTCTCTAATATTTCTCTAGCAAGGTGAAAATGTACCCATGTTTTCCCTAAAGATGAGGCTTGCAGTGCATCCAGCACAGAGAGGATGAATGTTCTCTGCTTCCTTTCCTGGAAGAATCAGCTTGACAGAAGAATCCTGATTCTTGTGCTCAGTCACTTTTCATCCTGGAATTCAAAGAGCATTATTCATAACCCCCTTCTGGAAATTCACCAAAAAAGGCTTCATTTTCTCCTCAGCTTAATTTATTTTGCTCTATGTACAGAAAGAGTGAGGATGCTCAATGTCCATTGTGTCCTGTTCCCCCATCCCTCCCCAAAGCTGGGAGGAGGAACATTCCCCCGGGGATCTGTAACAAATGCTGTGTGTTAGCTCAGCCTGAGCAAATCCAGGTTCCTCTCCATGGACAGTGTTTGTGAGGAGGTGCTGCAGTGCAGAAATGGGGTGCCAAGAAGGCTTAGATGGACAACTTAGAGAAAAAATGGAAACTATTTTACTAAAGAAGGCGGAATGCTGTTTATAAGGATTCTGGTCTGACTTTACACTCCTGTTTAGGCAGGGAGCAGCATTCCTGCCACCAGGAGCAAGAGGAAAAGGCTTCAGGCTGTGCCAAGGGAGGGTCAGGCTGGACAGCAGCAGGGAATCCTCCATGCAGAGGGTGCTCAGGCTTTGGCACTGCCCAGGGAGGTTTGAAGTGCCCATCCCTGGGGGTGTCCCAGGAATCCCTGGAGGTGGCACTCAGAGCTCTGGGCTGGGGACAAGGTGGGGATGGGGCACAGCTGGGGCTCCATGGGCTGGGAGGGCTTTTCCAGCCTCAGTGATTCTGGGATGCTGTGATTTCTGAATTAAAAAAAAAATCTCAATGTAGAGCTTCCCTTCCAGTCAAGGACATTTGGTACCCAGGGCAAGGTGCCCTTGACTCCTCTGTCTGTATTGTGCTCATTCACCTGTGTTTGCGGTGTGGGATGACAACCCCAAACCCCTTTTCCATGATGGAACACTCGTGGATGAGGGAACCCCTCAGAGGTCATTTGGAGCACAGTTTGCCTGACCTTTGCATTTACTGCTGTGCTGCTCCCCCACTCCAAGACAATTCCACTCTTGGCATTCCCACAGACAGTGAGCAGGCCTGAGCTTCTCAAACCTCCCCCCAGCTGTGGGAGGGAGGCAAATATTTATTGTCTCATTTCATGGCTAAGGCAACACGAGCTGAGACAACACAATGATAAATGATGAGCAAACCTGCTGTGGTGCCTGGCCAAAATCCGGCCAAGCCAAGGAACTGGCAAGGCTCCCACTGAGCCCGAACTGTGCAGAATCAGAGCTCTGCAAAGAGCTTGTGCTCCTCAAGAGATTCTCTTTAGGTGTTTTAAACCCTCACTGCATGGGTCCTGAACAAGATCTGTAGAACAAAATAACAATTTTTTTTGGTAATTTACAGGCTTTGAGAACCTGGTGTCGATTTTTTTTTTCCTTTGCTATTTCATTCTGCTTGAGTAAGGATTTTATATCTTGGCATCTTCCTAAGATGTAAGTACACCTGATAGAGTGCGAGTCCGTGCCTAGAGGAGGGATTTTGCTGCCCTGTGAGGCTGGGCACGACAGGAGCTGTTTGTCCCTCGTGTGCCAGCCAACACGGGGGGCAGTGCAGGGTGGAAGCTGCAGCCTGTCCCTCTCGGGATGGCAGAGGTGCTGCTGTTAATAAAGCTGCTCTGCAGGAAGAGCAGAGCTTTGTTCAGCAGCAGGTCTGGCCCCAGGGACACTTTGTGCTTTCCTGGGGAGAGCACATCGAGCCCAAATTGCTGCGAGCTCCCGAGGGACGGAGCTGCGGGAATGGGCTGAGCTCCGGCTGCTCTCAGCTGCCAGCTCCTGAAAAATAACAGCACGAGCAGCCAGGCTGGGGAAACAAATAGGATATTATAGAGTTTATTCCTGTGTGCTGCTTCCACCCCATTTGTCAGCATTTCATCCCACCTGCTGCTGGAAAGGATTCTGCTGCTTCGAGATGCCTGCGAGGCGTTGTTGGCATCTCATACTACACGAGAATATCAATATCTGCTTTGAATAACCTCAATGTATTTTAAACAAGACATTTCCAAATGGTTGCTCTGTAGCTGTGCGTGAGCTCTGTGGAGCTCCAATTAAGAGTCTGTCAGCATTTGCAATGTGATCCATTGTGAAAATTTATTCTGGGTAGAAATTTGGCATGTAATAACCCAGACCTGGAATTCTCTTTTCTCCTTTCTTTTCTGTTTCACTGGTTTTCTTCCTCTTCTGTGTTGGAAAACAGTATCTGATGCTGTAAGTGCTAAATAATGGAGATAAAAAATTGCTCTGCATGACAGGCCAGAGCAAGGCAAAGGAATGGCTGTTCCAGGGGTGATCGCAGCTCTCTGGCTCCATGCAGTGAGGCAGGATGGAAAGGAGGTGTTCAAATAGAAAAGGGTTCTTATGAAGTAACAAACAATGGCTTTAAGCTGAAGGAGGGTACATTTAGATGGGATATTGGGAAGAGTTTTTTCCCTGTGAGGGTGGGGAAGCCCTGGCACAGGTGCCCAGAGCAGCTGTGGCTGCCCCTGGATCCCTGGCAGTGCCCAAAGCCAGGCTGGACAGTGGGACTGGAACAGTGGAAGGTGCCCCTGCCATGGCAGGGGTGGCACTGGGTGGGCTTTGAGGTCCCTCCCAACCCAAGGCAGTGTGTGATTCCATGTTTCCGAGTTAGCACATCACAGTTTGAGGCCTGGAGGCACCTGCAGCTGAAGCAGAGCATCAGAGGTGCTGCAGGATTTCTCCCGGGATGATCAGACTGTGATGGTGTAAGTGGGACAGACATGATGGGAGATGCACTCAGTGAAGTGCAGCTGGAGCTGCACCCCCAGCCCTGTTGGGTGCTGTGCCAGGCTGTGCTGCTTCCCCTGGGGGCACTGAGTGCTGGGTGTCATCCCAGCTCTGCACTGAGCCACCGACTCTTGTTAAAAACTTAAAAACTGGAGCTGGTCTCACTTGAAGTTGCGAACTTGTCCTTCAGGGTGCCCATGTGCTGCTCCCTGGGGTTGTCTGGCTGCAGAGGAGGTTGAGTGCCAATGCCAGCATTTTTGGGATGGTTGAATGGTCTCCAAGCTGCTTTGTGTGAAGACTCTGCTCCCTTCCAGCTTGTGCTTTGCCAAGTCCATTATCCACCTTGGATGGCAGTTTGCAAACTGCAGCCACCCGTTATCCCAAGATGTTGCTGCTGGATTTTTCCAGGTTCTCATCACTGGTGAGCACTCACAGAACATCTGCAAGCAGCAGGAGGGGCTGGCACAGCATGTTCCCCTGGCAGGTGACATCTGTAATGCTGGCACAGGAGAGCTGTGCTGAGCTCCTGGACAGCATCCAGAGTGGGGAGCTGGGAGAGATCACCTCCAAAATTCAGCCAGGGTGCCACAAGGAGAAAGGAAATCCTGAAGAGAGCTGGCCTGCAGCAAGGTAGGATAAGCATATTTCAAATAAATGAGGCCTTTTTCTCCAGCAGCAGTGAGATGGAAAGGTGTTGGAGGGAGGGAGTGCAGGTGCACGTGGAGCTGCTGCACTTGGGTCTCCTCGTGGCCTCCAGTGGATCTGCAGTAAATGTTTGATCTGAGTTGTTAGAGGAGTGCTGTGAATCTTATTATGTACCTCAGAACTGAGCTCGGCTCTGAAATTTGCAGTGAAGAGTCCCTGATTTCCTCCACATTCAGAAATTAATTTGATTGCATGCTGTGCTTTTAGATGCGGCAGATCTCTGTGGTTGTGGCAATAATTCTGTGACAGAAAATGGAATGGGCATGAAATGGAAAATTTGTGTTGGAAAAACCCGGTGCCCTCCTTTACAGCCCAAATTCCTGTTTGCTGCAGCCATGGGGGTGTGTGTGGAGGCCAATGGATACTGACCTCAGTAAAGCCTGGGGCTGGTGATGCCCGGTTTTAACTTCTCATCATTTAAATAATAGTGTTTCTTATCAAAATGATAACAACTGTGGAGGGGTGCCATATTCAGACTTTTTCAGGTGTTCATATATCTGAAATATCTCTTCTTGTCACAGCCCCTTCCCCTCTGTCCTTGTGTGTGTGCTCCTTTGGAGAACACCCTGAGATGTGCAAGGGATGCCCAGCACCCTGTGTGCCTGGGTGCTTTGGGGAGCTGTGATTTATGGCTGTGAGTGCTTTGCCCCACCAAAGAGCTGTGTCAGGAAGGCACCTCCTCCTTTCTGTGGCCCCCAATCTCAGATGCTGAGCAAAATGCTGAAAGAAACAGCTCTGTGCTCCCTGGGCTGCCCAGGCCTGGGGGATCCCCCAGCTGGACTCTGCACCAGGGGCTGCTGCTGGCCACACATTCGGGGTGCTCACTACCCTGGTCTCAGCTTGTGAACTGGAAAATAATTCCTTTGTGTTTTTCTTCCTGCCCTCCTTGGTATGGTGTTCCATTCCCTGAGGCAAATGGATCAGGAGTCTGCTGTCTGCTATGGCTGAAAATCCAGTTTAACTTCTCCCTCAAGGTAACGTCAGAGGTTTTAGAAATCTATTTTATACAAGGGAGCTCTGAATCTTGTGGCTGTTTTCTCTGAGGCTTGTCATGCTGAAAGCTGCCATGGCACCATATCCATATGGTGCATTTGGGGACAATTCCCATCCTGTGTTTGTGGGAGGAGGAAGGCAGGTGTCCCATGTGAGCAGGGCAGGTACAATGATGGCACAGCTCAGAGCTGGGCTGAGCTTAGGGGACAATTCCTCCTAGAGCTCTTCTACTCTGCAATTCTACTCTTATGAAACCAAAAATCCTCATAAAATAACTTCTAGTCATTTCTCTGTGGGGAAAATGTACAGCAGCAGGTGGTCACAGAGAACTGAGTTAAATATCATGGATTTTGCAGGGAAGACAATGAGATTTTAATGTTGTTTCCTGGTTATTATTTTTACGATTTAGATTTGAGATTGGATAAAGGAAAATTGTGGAGGAAGATAAGGATGCAGACCTCCAAGGATGTGGTAAACATCAAGAAGAATTTATTTTATCTAATGATTTGAAAATTATTTCATGCACTAAAAAGGCAAAGGAAAAACAAGTTAGAGACAAAGGCAATAGAGCATTTACTACAGAATTCTTTGTGTAATGTATCTGCAGGCACAAGTTTCAATGACCTTAAGGCAGGAAATGAATTTACTGGTGTTTTTAATCCTGTGTAACCTTCTGCCTCTGAGCTTGGCACCATTTAAAAAGGCCTAAAGTTCATGTTATTAGAAAATCTGTGCGTCTGTCACAAATATATTTACAGGCATGCTTGGCTTCCTTTTTCCCTTTATAGCTCTCAGGGCACTGAGGGAAAGTTTTTGTCCCTTGCAGTATTTGTTTAGGGCAAAGTTAAATCTGCAGTTTGTTTAGGGCAAAGTTAAGTACAGGTTGTGTAAGTAGGAGGAAAATGGGAAAACAAATCAACCTCAGCCTCTTCTCACAGTGAGGATGCTCAGAAAAGAAACTCTCAGTCCTTGTGCTTCTCTCTTGTCTGGAGCCAGAGATGCTAAATCGTGTGTTTGTCCCTTGGGAGGCTGGGCAGAGGCATGGCCTGGCAGAAATACGGCCCAAATAGGCTCCTAAATCTCTAATTTGTGTCTCCTGGAGGCATCACCTCATGCTGTAAAACCCTGGTCACCCAGGGGATGCTGAGGGTGTCCAGCAGCTTGGCTCTGCTCAGCCTGCCTGGGCCCACACCAGGTGCCGGCATCTGCAGCACTCGAGTTTTCATCAACTTCTGTGAAGTGCTCTCAGCTCAGACAGTTTCTGGGGAGAGGCCATTTGGACAGCAGTAATCTGGAGGCAGAAGTTTGCAGTTCTCAACCCTGGAAGATGATGTTGGGAATGCCCAAAGCCAGCTCATTAAATGTTCGCGTTACTGATGGGCCCTCGGGGGCCCGTTCTTTATGAGCAGCTGGTGGCTCCCAAAATCAGCTGGAAGACTTGGCCAAGTTTGATTGCTTGGCTTCAAGGATATTTAGATCAGACTGATGCCCTTTTGTTGCAATCCAATGGTTTTGATTTCTCTTGGATTCTTTTTTATTTCCTCTTACTAATTTATGTTTCAAAACCTTTGGCCAGCATCCCTGTGTGCCTGTGGCTGGCAGGCTCTGTGTGTGTCAGCCCTGCACTGATGGCTGGGTACACATCACCACAAATAATCCCAGAAGCCCAGACTGCATTGGGTGGGAAGGACATTAAGGATCTGTCCCCTTCACTGTCCCAGGCTGCTCCAACCCCAATGTCCAACCTGGCTTTGGGCACTTCCAGGGATCCAGGGGCAACCACAGCTTCTCTGGGCACCTGTGCCAGGGCCTGCCCACCCTCCCAGGGAACAATTAATTTAATGAATCCAAATTAAACTTACTCTCATTCTGTTTAAAACCATAAAATAATTTTCTTTTTTTTCCCCTTCTGATGCCATGTTTCAAAGGATAATCTAAAGCAGCAAAGGTTTTTCATTTGCGTTTTGAATCTTTGCAGGAGTGCTTGTTTTCCCAGAACACAATGTCCCATTGGAAGCAGCACAGGTGTCTGAGAGCAGAGAAAGCCACGTGGAGTGCAGTTAGTCCAAGGAGAAGAGGAAACTGTTGCTTCTGCATAATTCCTTTATTCACTGTGCTGAATTATACTTCATTATGAGAGGCTGCCCAGCATCCCTGGGGGTGTAATGGTATTATCAGCTTCAAGGAACTATAGCAATAATAGCTTACCTTACATTTATGCAATCCTTTTCATTTGCAAATGCTTTGCAAACAGCAGTTCCTCTTCTCCCGACATCTGGAACGCAGATAAAGGTTATTGGATCCATAAAGCAGCAGAGGAAGAAAGAGGGAAATGTTGAGCTTTGTTTAATATTGAATACAATGTGCACAATCTCAGATCTGCTGTTATTTCTCAGAGCTATTCATGCCCAAGATCAGGTTTTATGTCACAGTGGAGGGCTGAGATCAATGATGATACAACAGCAGAGCTCCAAAGTGCCCAAGTGTCTGTGGAATCACGTGGAATTTCTCCCACCAGTGCACAGATCCCTTTGAAGAAGGGGATGTAACTATTGCAGCAGTTGTTAAAAATGCATGTACAGCCCTCCCATTAGGCACACTCCATCTGGAGTTGCAGAGGCAGACTCTGGTTGCACTGGCAGGGCAGCACTTGCACGTGCAGCTGTAAATTCAGCTTCACCCCGTGGCTGAGTTCCAGAACTCTTGGGCTCCTTTCTCTCTCTCTCAGATGCACTCAGTGGCCCTGGGGAGCTGCTGCTCACCCCAAGGAGCAGCTCAGGAGCTCCTCAGCAGTCCCTGAAGGAGTGATTGAAGGGCTCCCTGCCCTGGAATCCTGTCCCATCATTTCCCTGAGCAAACCCTCCTGGGAAGGCTGGGGCTGAGCTGGGTCACAGCTCTGCAATTGCAGAGTCTGGGCAATACAATGTCCAAAGCCCTTCCCGAGGGGACAGCAGGGCTCAGGGCTGTCCAATGCCCAGCCACGTTTCTGAGCAGCTCCCACAGTGAGGAGTGTTTTAATCAAGTGAAATTCCAAGATATTACAAATGAATGATGTCCCTATTTTAAGAGCTGGCTCCTGGACACTTGGAGATTTCTGTATTTTGAAAAAGACATGTTTGTGATCTAGATATTTGTGTGTATGAATGCAGTGTGCCCTATCACAGGGTTCTGTAGTGACAGGACAAAGGGGAATGGCCTGGAGCTGATGGCATAGATTTAGGTTTTGTTGTCTTTTCTGTCTCAATGAGAGTTGGTGACTTTTCCTTGTTTAAGCACAAAGGAGGAGAGGCTGGTTGTTGTCTTGCTCTAGGTTCTGTGTGCACTGGATTGACTGGTAGCTCTGTAAAAACCAGGAGTATTTCTGAGCTAGCAGCAGGTGTATCTTCTAGGGACATCATTATCTTCTGCGAGTCTCATTACCCTGACACTAATGCTGCAATTAGCAGCCTTTAGTAAATATTACATATTATTTCTACTTTGCAGCCCTTCTATGCTGGCAGGACTAAGTTTTCAGAAAGCCATGGGGAGTGCTCAGTTACCCATGGGTGCAATGAGGGGCTCGGTGTCCCCAGCAGCCCCTGGGTGCTGTTTCCCCCTGGCCCAGCAGGATTTCCCAGCCCATTTGGAGCATGCTTTGGACCTGCCTTTAGCCAAGGCCTGAGGGCCAGGCAGCTGCCTCAGCTCCAGGGCAAACATTCCCGATGTGGCACAAAGCTCAGGGAGGCAGAGCAGCACAGCCAGACCCAGCCTGTTTAATGCCTGCGAGCCTTTGTATCTCACACAGTGTTTGTACAGCTTTGCTGAACTTTTTAACCCACTTCGGGTGTCCCACTCTGTTTCCTTCAGTTGGCAGCCAAAGTTTCTGGGAATTCCCTCTGCCAGCGCCCTGATAATTTGAATTACCTGAATAATCTCAGCAAGCATTTGTTTTGAAAGCCAATATTTAGACACAGAGCTGCTCATTTGCATTTTTTCCCTCTGAGGTCTCAGATGGGTTTGTTTGTCCCAGAACTGAGCCCAAACCCTTTGTCCTTGTCCTGCTAATCCCCAGCCCTGGGACCTGCAGCACGCTGGATCTGGGACTAAACAAACTCAGCCAGTGCAGGCAGTGTTTGCAAGGTGTTCCCTTCTTTATTTACCTTCTGCAGGACATTAAATAAATCTGCAATTCTTCTCTGTCAGAAACCTGTGTGATTTAAAGGAGTGAGCCTGTGACTGCCTGGGGAATGGAAGGCTCCAGGGAGACCTTAAATCCCCTTCCAGCAGTTAAAGAGGGCTTAGAAAAAGGAGGGAGAGCAAATTTTTTCCACAGGCAGAGAGTGACAGGAAAGGGGGTTGGTTTTAAGGTAAAAGAGGGTGAAAGGGAATGTCAGCATTTGTTAAAAAAACCACTTAACTCATGAGAAATAAGGAGTGGCAGGAAGCTATTTGGGAGCTCAAGTTGAAACCATTATGACTTAAGAGTGAAATTGTTGCTTGTCAGGATTAATTAGTTAATACAATTCCTTAGAAGAACATTACAGATTCCCTTTCTCTAATATTTTCTCTCTCTGATAATTATACAAGAATTTTAGTGACTATAATGAGAGTATAATGCAGAAATCTAGTTTTTCCAGTGTGATCTGAAGATGTGATGAATGTTCAAGGTGCTTTTAATTTTTGTCCATTTGAGGTGAAGTTTTCCATGTATGTTTGCTATGAAGGCAGAACTCCTGTTTAATTTACATGTCACATGTTATTAATTTACCAGTGTTTAATGCACTTTACCTAAGCTTCAAATTTTTGATTCTATTTATTTTTGGAACCTCATTAAGTAGATAATCCTGGTATGCTGTGTTACTTCTGGAACACTTTTCCAGTGCCTAAATGCCTAATTTTAGCACTTTTAAAATTCCTATCCAAAAATAAATTTAGTTTCTCCACTTTCATAAATAAAACCATGTACGCAAGACTTCATTTTTCTTGGCACTTTGTAAAGTAAACTTTAAATATTTCCTTTACTTCTTTATGTGTTTTTTTTTTTTTTGAGTTGCCTGGTGAGAAGATGCAAATGTGGCACATATAAAGATCTTTCATTTTAATTTAATTGCTGAACATTTTCTCTATGGTGCAGCCATTATGTGTTTGGCTTTTATTGCCTTCTCCAGCAGTTCCTCCAGTGAGTCAGCGAGTCCATGGGAGCAGCAGGAATTCTGTCCCTGCCTGTCCCCTGGGTGTGCTCCTGGATTCATGGAGCTGATGGAGAGCTGTAAGCACCATAAAAGGCGGTGTTAGAAAAAGGATTTTTAAAATATTTGTTTATTATTTTAAAGAAAATATAAAATTCTTTCAGGCGTTCTGAAAGTGGGAGTGAGGAGTTTGTCTCTACAGAATGAAAATTCTTCCAGCTTCACTGAGGGTTCCTGGCTGGGGGAAGCTGGAGTGAAATGCCTGAGTTCTGCACCCAGCTGGGCAGTCCAGGGATTTAAATATCAGATTTAAATATCACAGAATATTCTGAGTTGGAAGGGACCCACAGGGATCATCCAGTTCCCACTCATGGGCCCTGCACAGGACACCCAAGCACTCACAGCTTAAATCCACTGATATCAGCCATTAACAATGTCTCCATCAGATGTTTGCTGGGGAAGAAATGGGCTCAAAAGTAATGGAAAGAAATTTCCTTTTTTTGGAGCAACATTTGGGCTTGGTCCTGATGCTCCTTTCCTCCTAAAGCCCGAGCTCTGTTTCAGCCACTGCGAGATGATTTTGCTGAAACATCCCAGCAGCTGAGACTGCTCTTCACAAACCAGTGCAGAGAGCCCTGTCATCCTCCTGGTCCTGCCTAATTAATTAATAGAAATATTTTTTCTTTCACAGGTACAGAACAGGACAATTGAAATCAATCTTGGCTTGGAGTTGGCTGTTTCTGTTTTCAAGGGGGGAAGAAACCCAGCCCATGGGTTTTGTGCCTTTCTAAACCTTTCTGTGTGTGGTGGTTCCACATGGGAGCAGATCCTGGCTCTGCAGAGGGGTGGGAGCAGGAATTGCTGCTGCACAGGAAAAGTGGGTGAGTACCCAGTGATCACAGCCTTGTGCTGGAGTGAGTCTGTTCACAATTTCCTTGGCAGAGTGTTGCAGGTTGGGGGGTAAGTGATGCCTGGTTATAATATTCTACTTGATATATAATCTGATGTCTGGGGTTATAATATTCTATCTGATATTTAGGCCAGGCTGGATGGGGCTTGGAGCAGCCTGGTCTAGTGGAAGATGTCCATGGCAGAGGTTAGAATTAGATGCTCTTTGAAGTCCCTTGCAGCCCAAACCATTCTAAGATTTATTCTATAATTTTCCTGTTTGCTGTTCCCTTCCCCTTATTAAGGGAGACCAATATAAACAGTGAATTCCAGTAATAATTCAGTTTTGTGGTGGTTTTATTTTCCTGTCCGTGCAATTGCCAGGCAGTTGGCATATCAGTGGTGGCCTTCAGGAGGTGCCCTTGGTGACAAGTGAGTGCCCAGTAACTCCTGGTGGGAGCCCTGTGGGGTTTTGGTGCTTGCCCAATCTCAAATGCACATCCTTTGGTCCCATAAGAAGTCTCTAGTGAATAAAATGGCTTTGCTGGCTGTGGTATTTCAATCTCCAGCTGGATTTGGGACAGTTTGAAGGGGTTCTTGAGACAGGCCTGAGTTCACCCAGAGTTTCTCTGTGGCTCCAACAGGTTATGGGAGCTCTTAAATCAAACCCCAGTGCCTCGCACAGCCTTGCAAGGGTTCTGTAAATCACAGCAGCACTGGGAGAGAGCTCTGACTCTGGGCTTTTATACCTGATTTATGGCCCTCCTCAGGAGAGCACAGTGAGGACAATGACTTTCACATGCTGAGTCAAACAAGAAACAGCCCAAACTTTGAATTGTTTTGCTCTTTAGCTACTCCAGGAAACCACAGCACATATTTTGGACCTGTCTGGGGCTCATATATCTTCTCTGATAGATGTTATCTGGTGAGAAATGATGTTCTGGTTCAATAATGAGTGAGAATTCTGGGCTGAGCCCACCCTGAGCCCCTGCTCTCTGTAGGGTCATGTTTTCATTTTTGCTTTATGAACTGAAGCTGCTCCCAGTTGTGATGTCCTCTCCTGGCTCCAGCAGCACCCCTGGTCCCCAGGTGCTTCCCCTGACCTTCCAAATATTTGATGGAATATAAAATATGTTTCTATAAGGCAGAGCTGTTTTAGAAGGTTTATTACCATTTTATATAGTGTACAATGTATGAAAGTAATGGTCCAGTTATTTATGTGACAAGATGTCCCTGAAAATGTTCCTGTCTGTGCTGTTTTAATAAGGCACTAAAAATACCATAACCCTCTGCTGCTGAAGCTTCTCTGGGTAACAGCCCTCAATTATATCCCTGCTGCAGTTCCATGCAACATCTGCATTAAATCTGTTTTGTTAAGGTTTTCAGTTAATGCAATTAAATAGTAACATTAAATCCTGGTGGAGTTTGGGTTTTACCCCTGTCCCAGTGAGAAGTGCAGTAGCAGAGTGACAGGGACATGCTGCTGTGACACTCTGTGTTTAACACCTCTGACAAGTGTGTTTATCCAGGGCAAGGAGGGAATTCAGGATGAGGCTCATGGGGAGCAGGTGTGTCTCACACTGATGGAGTCCCCAGCCCTGGGGGTGTCCCTGGGGATGGCACTCAGTGCTCTGGGCTGGTGGCAAGGTCGGGACTCCATGGTCTTGGAGGTCCTCCCCAACCTCGATGGTCCTGCAATTGTGTTCAGGCCATTTTCACCAGAAACAGTATCAGATGGTGTCACAGGTCAGATTTTTGGCCTGCTGGTCACACTACATTACAAAAATATCACATAATTGGTTTTTTAAAGTGTTTTTTCAAGCATCTTCAGCAATTTGGAAGTTGTGTTATAAAGAATATTTTCCCTCAGGCAGCAATGGGTATGTTTGTGTATTTCATGCATAGTTGGATAAGTACCTTCCACCTGGCCAGAGGAGATAAATGCAGGTGTTTTTGTCTGAAAGTCTGAACAAATTAACCATGAGAAAGCCACATAGAAACAGATGAAATATTTTAAGTTTGTACTTATAAAGGAAAGTGTGAAGATGCATTTGTTTGACAGTCAGGAGATGAATGAATAAATGAAATGTAGTGGCTACTGATGGTGGACAATGAAATGCTCTGAGATTCATTGAAGTTTCAGCTTTAAAAATAAAGTGAGGAAAACATTTTTTTTTGTATTGTGGGGGGAAAAAAAGAAGCAGCAATAGCTATTGAGTGCTGTCAGATAGCTGGTGGGTTTGTGTTCAGGAATCAATCTGAATATCTGAGACAAAAATGAGCTCTGGAGTTATTCCCATTAATGGATATTGGCAAAATCTGCAGCAGTTTTATATCCCTGCTAAAGCAGAGTAAATGAAACACCTCCAGCTCAATTAGCTCTGGAAGGAGTCTCCTGGCCTGGAGGAGGAGCTGGCTCTGAGGAAAGCCTGGGCCAAGTAATTCACTGGCCTCTTGCCTTTGGCTCCTGGCATTGTCCCCCTGGGCACAGCGGCCTGGCAGAACCTCTGGCCTGTCTGGGGAGGGCCTGGCCTCAAAGGGAGGGAAGGGAGGGAGAGTTGTGACTGTCTGCTGAGCCCAGGGGAGGAGACTGGCATTTCTGTGACTGTTGGAAAGGAGGAAACCCTCCCAGGCTGGATTGGGCTGGAAGGGACATGAAGGATCACCCAGGGCCACCCCTGCCATGGCAGGGACACCTCCCACTGTCCCAGGTGCTCCAGCCCCAGTGTCCAGCCTGGCCTTGGGCACTGCCAGGGATCCAGGGGCAGCCCCAGCCTCCTTCCTGACAGGTTCCTTCTAAAAGGACTGGAGAGAAATGCTGGATTTGTACCTTTGTGTGTGTTGTGTCTGCTTAAAATCGTTCCTCATTTTGAGGACATTAAATAGTTCTTCTTGTAAGGGCAAGCCTGAATTCAAAGGTGCCTCAGCCCGCAGGAAGGAGGAGTTTGGTGCACAAAGAAAAGCACAATTCACTCTGGAAATGACAATGTTCCTTCTGGGGGATTGGTTCCCTCTGAGTTGCCGAGGTTCTGCTGCGTGTTTCTCCTTTGATAAGCAAGTGACACAAGAACAAATAAACCCACCCGCTCCGGCAGAATTATGATGATTTCCTCGTTTATAGATGAAGATCTTTCCCTTAACGCTGCTTTAATGGAGCCCGGAGGTGCCGCCTCCCCTGCCAGTCCAATCCCTCTGTTGGGACAGAACAATGATCCCCGGAGCAGGCCCTGTCAGGGCTAATGAGCAGCGCTAATGACCTCCTGATCAATCGCTAATGCTGCTCCATTGTCGCCCTGACAGCTCCCCAGCAGTTGTTTCAATGCCAGCCTTTCACGGCGCTGCTGGAATATCCCTCCCTGCCTGGGGAGATTCATTGCACCTCCTTCTCCCCATCCATCACACACCCCTGCTCCCGGCAGAAGCAGCACTGCTTGTTTGGAGGACAATTAATAATTAGGGAGGGCTGGAAAGGCCTCGAGAAGGGAGTTTAACAGCTGAGAGCTTCAGTCCATGAACATTTCCTGCTGCAGCACAGCCGGGTGCAGATATTTGAGCCAAAACCTGGATTGTGATGCTTCCAGAGGATCCCAGAGTCACTGGGGCTGGAAGAGCCCTCCAGGATCAGAGTCCCATCTGTGCCCATCCCCACCTTGTCACTGTGCAGGTGCCACCTGCAGGGATGGGCACTGCAACCCTCCCTGGGCAGCTGTGCCAGAGCCTGCCAACCTTGTGCACCCAGCAATTCCCACAGCTGGACAAGGGCTCAGAACAGCTCAGACTTGCCTGGCCACTGACTTTTCCCATTGAAAACCTCCCATTATCAACCCAAGTGGGCACAGGGCATCTGGGCAGGAGCTGGTGCCCCTCAGCCCATGGAGCCAGCCTGGCCAGAGCCTGCAGAGCTCCCTGCCCTGGGCACAGCCACAGCCCAGCCTGGCATCAGCACAGACACAGCCAGGGGGCTGGATCCTGCCCAGATCAGGGACAGTGACACTGAGCTGAGCTGCAGGAGATGAACAGAGCTGAAATAACTGAATAGAGCTTATGGAACTGAACAGAACTGAAATAACTGAATAGAACTGAACAGAGCTGCAGGAACTAAACAGAGCTGCAGGAATTGAACTGAACAGAGCTGAAAAAATTGAACAGAACTGAAAGAACTGAACAGAAATGCAGGAACTGAACAGAGCTGAAATAACTGAATAGAACTGAACAGAGCTGCAGGAACTGAACTGAGCTGCAGAAACTGAACTGATCTGCAGGAATTGGACAGAGCTGAAGGAGTTGAAAAGAGCTGAAGGAACTGAACTGAACAGAGCTGAAGGAATTGAACAGAACTGAAAGAACTGAACAGAGCTGAAGGAACTGATCAGAGCTGCAGGAATTGAACAGAGCTGAAATAACTGAATAGAACTGAACTCAGCTGCAGAACTGAACAGAGCTGCAGGAATTGAACAGAGCTGCAGGAATTGGACAGAGCTGCAGGAACTGAACAGAGCTGCAGGAATTAGGCAGCACTGAAAGCAAAGGACTTGGAGAAAACCCAAAACATACTCCCTGTCTCCAGGCACTCTGTGAAGACTCGCAAGGCCCAGAGTTCTTCAGATGCAGCTGATTAAGAAACCAAATTTTTCACTTTGTCCAGGAAAGAACAGAGCACACAGCAGACACTGATCCTCTCGTTAGAGCTGTAGTGCTAATTAAACTAATTACACACATGAGGCAGGCAAATTGCTGGAGCCTCACAGTCAAAAGAGCCTCACATAATTCAAAAGGGCAATGATTTTTTAAGCTTAAAATTGTTGGGAAAAGATATGCAAATGAAATGGAACAATCCATTAGTAAAAAATTATTGCCTTCTTTGCCTTAATACCAGGCTTGCTTTAATGTCAGGCTGATCATTTCTCAATTGTGTGCAAAGTGCTGCACTAGAAACACTCAAGTTCATAAATATCTCCTTTCCAACCCATTATCCTTCCCTTAAATCTGGGATCCTGATAACGACTTCCTGTTTGATAAGAGCAACTCAGCATTTGGTGAGTGGGAGATTTCTGTGTGGCAGATGGGCCTGGACAGCAGAAGGACAATGAAAACGTGATTTCACCAAAAAGAGAAATTGTGGAAGCAGGGAATCAGAGAATTCCAGATGGGTTGGGTTGGGAGGGTGTCTTGGTTTGTAAAGACAGGAGTCTGCTAAGGAAGGCAGGAGCCTCCCCTGGAATGGAAAATGTAAACCCT
>JAWWEY010000029.1:1057612-1073129 GCA_035582745.1 Loriotus luctuosus | reverse complement strand
ATATTATATTATATTATATTATATTATATTATATTATAATATTATCAACCTTCTGAGAACTTGGAGTCAAATTCTCATCTCTCACCTCGTCCTGGGGACCCTCACAACACTGCAACAGTCAGCTGAATGTATTTAAAGTAATTAATTGCTGGTTAATTGCCAGGCAGGTTACTATGCTGTACAATAGAATTCCTGGGCATTTTTGTTGCCACAATGTGAATATTTGTGTCTGGGCTGACAGCCCTAAGGCAGCTGCACAGCTTCTGCCTGGTGTACAAATCTCAAAGAGGTGCTCATCAATTTTTTAAAAACATGAGCTGGCACTGGTTCAGTGAAACGATTGAATTGAATGAAAATCATGACATTGGGAAGCTTAATTAAAATAACTACTGATATGAAGTGCTAAGGGATAAGAGCTGTACATGACAATAACAAAAACAATTAGAAGTCTGTGAAAGAAACTTTCCAACCTGCTGGCCCCTGGCTTTCCATGGTCACTGCAGCTCTGGGAATGTGGCAGTGGAGGTTTGGGCTCTGTGAGCCACACTGGGATAACTCTGAAAAATCCTTCTCCAGGATGGGACCAACCCCTGACACTTCAAACTGCTCCTGGAACCAGGAATGCTTCCCAGGGAAACTCTGCTGGCACCTGAGGAGCCTCTGGATGGAGAACAGCCCCGTGGAGCTGCAGGTGTGAGGCCTGGCTCAGCACAGGTAAGATGCAGATTTTCCTCTGGATGGAGCTGCAGGTGTGAGGCCTGGCTCAGCACAGGTGAAATGCAGATTTTCCTCTGGATGCAGCCTTGGCCATAGGGAGGAGCTGTGCTCTGCCTGGGGAACATCCAGAAAAGAGGCTGCAGACATTTTAAAGCCAACTCTGGTTGTTTTTCAAACCTGAGCTGTGCTTTTGTATGTACTTGGATATCTGAAAAGCCTAAATTAGCATTCAGAGAGCTGCTGGCAATTTGGGGGCCAGATTTTGCTCTTATTTCCCTTTGTACAAGGCAGGAATGCGCAAGGAGAAATTGGCAGCGCACCCAGCCAGATCTGAGCTTGTTTAAATGGAGTTTCTGGAATTGCTCTGCTCTTCTCCAGGCCGTGTGAGCCCCCACGCTGGTGCTGCACTGGGCAGGGATGGGTTTGGGCTGGGCTGGGCTCCTGTGGGGCTGCCCTGAGCTCTGACCACATCCCCAGCCCAGCTCCTGGGGTTTCCCTGGTGAAACCCTCCCTGATCCTGCCCTGCTGTCCCTGAGCCGCTGTTTGCTGCTGCCCTGGCTGCTGCCAGAGGTGTTGCAGGTGTCCTGTGCCTCCTGCCAGCTCCCCAGCCCTGTGCTGAGCTGCTGCAGGGCACTGCTGGCACTGCCACCCTGGCCAGAGGCTCCAGGAGCTCCTCCTGGACTGGGATTGCTCGTTCTGGCTTTGGGCTGGAAAACACAGAACGAGAGCTTGTAGAGGCAGAGCTGAATTGCTGCAGCAAAAAGGAAATGGTGGAAGTTTGCAGCTCCTCCATCCCTGGCAGTGTCCCAGGTGAGGTTGGACATTGGGGTTTGGAGCCACCTGGAGCAGTGAAGGTGTCCCTGGAACAGTGAAGGTGTCACTGGGTGGGCTTTAGGGTCCTTCCAACCCAAACTGCTATTCTGTGATTCTATAAAATCACAATTGCCAGGTTGTTGAGCTTTTGGGCACCCCCTTGGTGTCCTTGGCTGTTTTCTGCAGGGGATGGAGGATTTGCAGCGGGGTGGGGAGGAAAGGAGGGGCTGAGGTTTGGCTCCAGCTCCAGAGGGTGTCACCCACAGGCAGCTGCACAGCTTTGGAATTATTCTGGGAAATGTTTGGGCTCTGAGACCCAAACCCAACAGACTGAAAGCCTGTGGGACATGGAATCAATGTGGAACCCCTGAACTGCCATGGGCAGTGCCAGCACCCCCCCTGCCTGCAGGGAACAGCCAGAAATGCTTTGTGCCTCAGTTTCCCCACCAGGAATGAGAAACATTCCTCATTGAGGAGTTCATTGTCATTGTTCACAAGAAAGGGATGATTTTTAAGGTCATTATCACGTGAAGCATTTCCCTCAGTGCAGACACAGGGCTCAGGTTTGAGGGCTGGGGGGCTCCTGAAGTGAGTCCTAAATGGAGAATTAGAGCAATAAATGGATCACTCTTTGTTTTGGTGCTAATAGAGGTTGTGGCTCCTCTGGGCTGTCAGGAGGTGCAGTGATTGGGTCACTTTACCCTTTCCTAGCACTGTAATGAACTCTGGATGAAATCCTGCCGTGTTTGTGTATCCAGCAGCTCCCACTGGGGGAAGGAGTTTGGGGAAATACAAAGCAGTTTGGGATTGAGAAGGGATGAATAACTTTTATGGGAGAAGAAGCATATGTTTAATTTAGAATTTGCTGTTCCTTGGGCTTGGTGCAGCCTGCTCTGTTCTCCTCCTGGGTTTGTGGCAGAGGGAGACAAGAGTTGCTGCACTCTCTGGGGTGATTAATGCCTGGAGGAACCCAGTGGTTATGGAATTAGTGCATGTTTGAAGGGTCTGACATGGCAGATAATTTCTCCCTGCTCCCCCTGCCCTGGCAGCACAAGATTCAGACTTGCTGATGCTCCTGAGGAGCTGTCCCAGGCCCAGAGATGGTGGGGATAAGGTAAATAACCTCTCTGGCCACGGGCAGCTTATCTAAATGAAAACCCAGCTCCAGGCCCCTGGAATCTCTGCCATCGCTCCTGCCAAAGCCCATATTTAAAAAAGAAAATGAAATGTTGGAGTTTTCAATTTCAAGTGGGTGCAAGTATTTCAGTTCCAAAAAAAAAAAAAAAAAAGTAAAAAATTAGATGGTAGATTGTTAAAAAAATAAATGCTTCAGTGGCCAAAAATGACAGAGTGCAAAATGGCACATTTTGTTCAGAGCAAATAAAACCAATCAGGGCCTTTCACAGGGTGTGAATGGAGGGACCCACCAGGAGCTCTGAGTGCAGCTCAGCCTGCTCAGAGGCAGCTCTGGATTCCACCAGTGCCTCTGTGGCAGGCAATGGCAGCAGCAGCATTGAAGCTGCTCATTCCCAGCTCCCATTTTCCCTGGGATCTGCCCAGCTCCCTTTGCCCACGGCAGCAGCAGGGTGCCCCAGCTGCCCACAGCTCCCACCAGGGAGAGAATCAAATAATGGATTTTTCACCTGCATCAAACTGCTGCTGTTTCCAGGCTTGTCTGGGGCATCAATTAGAAATCAAACACCCAGCAATTTCCTTCCATCCCTGCTGGAAGGCTCCAGGCTTCATTTAGTCAAGGCTCAGAATTAATTTTCCTATTAAATGAATGCTTTCTTAAAACGAGGTGGGGGGAAATGTTTTCACTGATAAGATTGTTCTGTGAACCATTCCTAATGAGCTGCTGTGGCATCCCCTTCTGCCTCCATTTGTCTTGTTTAGATCCCTTCAGTATGAGCTACTCCAGCACTTTGCTGCATGCTAAGAGTTTGTTTTGTTTTATTTTAACTGGGAGCCTCAAATACCTTTTAAAAGCTGTTAGTGAAATATTTTATTTATTTCTTTACATTGGCACTTTTTTCAGGGAAGTGGATATAACATATATCTAATTTATATATATATATATATATATATATAAACTTTTTATCTATTACTGTAAGGCTTCTAATCTAAATTTCCATTTTAATACATGGCCTTGCTTATTTCCCAAGGACAGTTTCCTTCTTGCCCTGGGAAAGGGTTTGAATTCCACTTGTGGGGCTGCCTTTAAGGTGATTTTTGTAGGAAAAGGGTATTTTTGCCCAGCAGAGGCAGATTTTCACTGCCTGTTGTGCAGCAGGTGCTGTGTGGTGAAGGGTCCCCAGCATCACCAACAGCCAGCAGTGGGGTTTGGCAGCCCTGCACTCCTTTCACATGGCAAAGCACTCTTGTGGAGAAAACAAATACTTACAACATCTAGAAAACATCTCTTGAGGTGCCTCTAAAACAGGAGAGATGAGCACTGAGGGGGAAAAATCCCTCAAGATCAAACTGAGTCATTTTCAAACTCTGCAGGCCAAACAAGGCTTTTATTGTGTCACTGCCTTGATCAAGGGGACTCCCAGGGCCCCCAGCACCTTCAGGCATTGGGATTTCTTCCACACAGGGGGATTTTGGGAGTGTTTCTGGGATTCACATGGTGGGATTCACATTCTGTTGTAGGTGGGGTATTGCTATTTATCCTTCTTGTCCAGCCCAGTGCACCCATTTCACACTCTGTGGGCAGAGCTCAGGGTCCTGCCCAGGGCTCTTGGTGTTTGTTGGATTCCATGGAATCTCTCTCTGTTTAATCCCAGATTCTGGTGTTTGTTGGATTCCATGGAATCTCCCTCCATTTAATCCCAATTTCTGGGTGCAGCAGCTGTTGGTGTTTGTTGGATGCCATGGAATCTCCCTCTGTTTAATCCCAAATTCTGGATGCAGCAGCTCTTGGTGTTTGTCGGATTCCATGGAAACTCTCTTTGTTTAATCCCAGATTCTGGTGTTTGTTGCATTCCATGGAATCTCCCTCTGTTTAATCCCAGTTTCTGGGTGCAGCAGCTGTTGGTGTTTGTTGGATTCCATGGAATCTCCCTCCATTTAATCCCAATTTCTGGGTGCAGCAGCTGTTCCAGAGGTGCCCCTGGGTGCAGGGGGATCACCCTGGGGTCCCTGGGTGGTGAAGCCCAGCCTGCCTGGGGGACCACCCCCAGCACTGAGCCTCCCCTCTGCCTCAGAAATGTCAGTGAGGGGTGTTCAGCTTCCCAGTGCATTTGAAGGAATTGAACCAATTAGAAGAACCATTGAAGCAAGAGCTTCCCTCTGCCCCATCAGGTAACGCCGCGCTCGGAATTTATCTGAGGGAAGAGGAACTTTCACAGCCCAGTGATCCCACCTTTATTCTTTCTACACTGTGAAGTATCATAATATTCTTTAATAGTGTCATACTTATATTTCACGGTCTAATCCCCTTTTCTCCTGCATTCCATTGTATTTTATCCAGCTGGAAGTCAGCAGCGTGCTCGCCATCAGCTGCTCGGGGCTGAGGCAGCCTCAGCCTTTCATCAGGAATTGGCTCCTTCTCTTCAACTGAAACACTGCAAACTTGCTGCTGTAAGGAATTATAACGTCCTGTGCATAATGTACATTTTCTTTACCTTTTCCACTCTGTGCCTCGCAGCAGAGCACACTTGTCACTGGTTTTCTCTGCTCGTGCCTTAATGAGAATCTCGGGTTTGGGAATGTGCTGGTTCTGTCCTTTGTGTCTAATCTGTGCCCTCTATTTCTCTCCCCCTCTTGGAGATAAAAGTGCATTTTGCTGCTGTTGCAGTTCCAGCTGAATTTGATCAAGATAGAGGAACTGACTCATCACCTTTCCCTGAATCTTTAGGAGCTGCTGTGGCACACGTGGCCAGGGCAGCGTCTGCTGGGGCTGCTGAGAGGGAACAAGAGGCTTTGCTGTTGTTTTCACCCACACTGAGTCTCCTTTGGATCCTGACTCTCTTGATTTTATCTTTTATAAGTGGAGAGAGAGGGGAAAAAGCTGAGCTGATGGCTGGGAGAAGGACACAAAGTGTAAAGCTTCCTCGGATGTTTTCTGTGCCTAATGGGCTGGGACAGTGGCTGCTCTCCCCAGGGAATTGTGCTGGGAGCTGTGCTTCATTCTCTGTCCCAGGCAGTGCTGGATCCTTCACAGGAGTTGCTGCAGGCACCACTTTTCTTCTGGCATAATAACAGGGCTTAGAACTCCGGCTCATAATTCCCTCATCACTCAGCCAGGATCAATGGGAAGTTCCTAAAGGCCCCTCAGCCACTCCAGGGCACTGGGAAACGGAGTTTAAATAGAAATTCAAATGAAGTGTTCACCTGAGGAAGTGCTGCTTAACAAGCAGGGCCACTTCTCTCCTGCAAAGCCACCTCTGAGTGCAGGAGGGTGGCAGCCTGGGCTGCCGGGGATTGGGATGGGAGTTCTGCAGAGATTGGTTCTGAGCACAGCTCCTGCTCCAGCCTGCAAACAGCACATTCCCCTTCTCTGCCTGGCCTTTCCTGGGGCTCCTGGCCCTTCCCGGGGTCACTCCAGGGGCTGGGATGGGGGAGTTCCTGCAGGAGCTCAGAGTGCTGGAGCTGCTTTGGGCAGCACCCCCTGACTCTGGTCCAGGCTTGCAGTGACAATTTGCTTTAGAGCAGAGCTGTGTTTGCTTTGGGGACTCTTCAGGGGGACAGTGGGCTGCAAGGCCAGGATTTTAGAGGATTTTACATTATCTTACAGCCAAGCATTCCCCTTCCCCTTCCCCGTGCTCAGGATCTGTTGCCTGCCCCAGCTGCAATCCAGGAGAGTGTCAGGGTATGAACCTCCCCATGTATCACAGAGCCATGCACATCCACCAGTTTGGGTTGGAAGGGAAAACTTTGACTTATTGCATTCCAATCTTCCAATCTTCAAGCTAACTGCTGAGTTTAAATCCGTATCACTGCAATCTGCCTTCAGTGGATCCATAATTAGATATTAGATTTTTTTATCCCATGCTTTCCTGCTCCTCACAATGGATATTTTTCCCATACTGCCATGATGCTGGCTTTATGTCTTGTTTTATTACTTTACTCCTTTAAGCCTCATCTCTGCTCCTCTAATTTAATAGATTACTGTAATGTTGTGGTTTTTTTTTTTTTTTCCAGTGCTGGGGCTGGAGTTTCTGAGCATGATGAAGTTTTCCTGTGGAGATGCAGCTCCCATGTTTTTATTACTGCTCAGGCCAGGTAAGCTGACCTGAGGTTTTTACCAGGGAAACAGCCTTGGCTCTGCCAGTGCTGCTCTGCTCCCACCAGAGCTCTGCAGCACCCTCCACCTCAGATGTTCTCTGAGTTTATTTTGGTAAACTCCTTGAAATCCAAAGGTTTTCCTCTAGTTTGTTTTGCTTTGCTGGGTCAGGGGTTATTGCTGCAATCTCTGCTGTTGCAGGGAAATTTAAATGGGGTTTTTCCCTCCTACTGCAAAAATCCAGGAAAAGAAAGTGTCTGTGTGGAGGGGAACTTGGAAAGGGAAAGGAAAAGCTGTTGTGTTATGCAGAAGAATTTCCTTGCTTCTTTTAACTGCCTCTTGAGATTAGAATTCTCTGCCTTTATTTTTAGCAGCCAGGCTGGTGGCAGGAACAATTCCTCCCCTTGGCTTTGTCAATAGGTAAATACCACATTTATTTTATTTAAAGCAAAATCTGGATGCAGAGGAAATGCAGCAGTCCTCAGAGGGAAGCCTGGAGAGCTGGGAATGCAGGCACAGCTTTCCTGCACTCACAGCATTGCCATTACCACTGAATTCCTGAGCGCTGGCTTTTATTTAATGGTAACTTGCTGCTTGAACAGATGGGGCTGTGCAATGTAAAGACAATCAATTCTCATCCCAAAATGATAAATGAAGAACAGAAAAGTGTGTCATATTTTGAAGAATTTTTAGCGTATTTATCTCTGTTACAGTGAAAGTTCTTCTAAAGAATAATTGCTGATTAAAGCAGGTTTTATCACAGGTGAACTGAACTCTCCAATAGATAGAGGAATGTTGCCTTTTAGTTTTGATTTGTCCTTTCCTAACCCACCAAATCCCACTTGTGATTTGTGCTTTTACTGAAATAGAAAAGGATTAAGTGACATGGTGGAGCTTTAGATGTTGTGCAGCAAATCACACTGTCACAAACTGGGAGGAAAACTCCCAGGAATGTGAATTTACACGGAGTTGGAGAGAGCTCTTTTGGGTTGCAGGGTTTAAATATGATTATGAAAGGGGGTGGAGAGAGGCAGAAAGCAAGCAGAGAATCAGAGGAAGGTTGGGATTTCAATGTGGGTTATTTTCTATTTAAATCTGCAGGCAGATTCTCCTGAGGGAAGGAGCCCAGGCTGAGCCCAGATGGAAAGGCTCCTTTGCCTCCCCACGGGAATGTGCTCTCCAGCAATTCCCAATATTTACTGCCAGCATTGAGGGAATGAGTGCAGGTTAAATCAGGCCATGGCTCCTCAGGCAGCTCCTGTGAGGAGGAGGAGGAGGAGGAGGAGGAGGAGGAAGTCCCAGCCCCAGGAGAGCCCAGGCTGCTCCCAATGCTCTCTCAGGGGACAGGAGGTGACAATCTGGGAATGGGGGCAGGCAGAGGTTGGGATCCATTTGGGCTGGGCACGGTGTGTCCTGCTCAGGTGTGAAAGCAAAACTCTGCTTTGCTCAAGCACTCAGCAGGGCAAATGTCATTAATATTGAATATTGATGCCTTTATCCCTCCTGCAGGAGGGAGAGGTGCTGGAAGGAAATTCCCTGCCCAGGTCACAACAAACAGGAGCCCTGTGTGTGATATCTGAGTGCCTCCAGCACAAGGAACAGTAAAATTCCAGCTCTGGGAACTCCAGGTCCTCTCCCAGTGCCATTTGTGCCAGGCTCACCTGGGGCTGGGGCATGGGTCCCACTGAAAGGCTGCCCCTGCTGAACCCAAGCTGATCCCAAAATCTCCTATTGATTTTCACTCATCTTTGCCAAGATATGTATCACCTGGGCAGGCCTGACCTTGCTTTGCACTTAGGATCTGAAATTTACAGTTCCTACCTGGCTGCAGCCCAGAATTGTGAGAAAAGGGATGGGGATTTCAGTGGTGTCATAAAACCCCTCAGAACATGTGGAGCCTCCATGGGCAGTGAAATCCAAATCACCATCCCAGTGCCTTGTTAACCAAACCATTTCAGCCCCCAGCTCCTTCCATGGGTTGCCTTTGTGGGGGCTGAGAAGACAGAATTGGAAAGCAGAGCTAATTCTCCCTGTTTGGTAGAACAAACCAGCAGGTCCTGGGGATGTGATGCTGTGTGTCACATCCTGGTCTCTGCTCCACCTCCTGGGCTGGGGAGCCTTTGATGTCCTTCCAGATTGTTCCTCTCACACAGCTTTGTCTGGGAGGGGAATTCCTGCCTGACAGCTGCTCACACTCCCACATAGCCACGCTGTCAAAATATTACATTCTGCCCTAAATTATTTGGTAGCAATGGGAAAAACACCTGCTTGCTGAGAACACTTCTTCCTTTTCATTATCCGCAGGAATTTGGGGGGAGATGGATTATTTCCAATGGTAATGACAGCCCTGTGCAGGAGCAGGGAATTTTTGATTCCTCTTGTTCCACTCCTTGACATTCAGGTGCGTTGTTTGATTCCCTTCCCATCGTGTGGGAGCAGCTTCCCGAGGTGAGGGAGAAATATCCCATTATTTATCCATTACATCCTGTAGCATGTGATGTACAGAACCTTTTTGGGCTAACGCTGCAGCAAAGGCTGCTTTTTAATTATAAATACACATCTAATATGCAGGCAGGCAAAATTGACAGGAGCAAGAGGAGAGCAGGAGGAATGGCTTGGAACCACTGTGCTGTGGGAAGTTTGCAAAATTAGTGTTGAAATATTCAGAGGTGTGTTTTAATTTGATTGAGAAATGTGACATTTAGATTGACAGGCAGTCCCATTCTGTAAAGGCATTTTTCTGTCTGACTGTCTAAACAGTTGCTGTGTAATATTTATATTTGTCATGTGTTTTTCTAGATACAGGAGTTCTTTAGATACTTAAATTTATCACATGAAAACCCTATTAAAGTTCTTATATGTAAGTTTTACTAGTATTTGGTGATTTATAGGGTTGGTTGGGGTGTTTTAGATGATTTTTTTACAATATTAAGGTGCCTGTAAAGTGAAATACCCAATCAGGGGCACTCTTGCATTCCTTGCAGATCTGCTCCAAGGGCAGGAGCTGAGCTGGCCACGGGGCATTTCCCAGGGCTGTGTTGGGATGCCAGGCAGAGTTCCTGCCAGGATGGGGTTCCTGTCTGGGGGGGAATGGGGAATGTGGGGATGGGGCTGGATCCTGTAACCCCACAGAGCATCCCCTGTGCCCTGGCAGTGAGCACAGCAGGACTGGATGGCAATGGGGGATGCTGGGGATGGATTCTGTCACTCCAGAGCACTCCCTGTGCCCTGCAAGAGCACTCCCTGTGCCCTGGCAGTGAGCAGAGCAGGACAGGGTGGCAATGGGGGATGGAGATGGATCCTGTAACCCCACAGAGCATCCCCTGTGGCCTGGCAGAGAGCACAGCAGCACAAGGAGGTAATGGGGGATGTTGGGGATGGATTCTGTCACTCCAGAGCATCCCCTGTGCCCTGGCAGTGAGCACAGCAGGACAGGGTGGCAATGGGGGATGGAGATGGATCCTGTCCCCCCCAGAGCATCCCCTGTGCCCTGGCAGTGAGCACAGCAGCACAAGCAGGGGCACTGTGCCCCTGGGGCTGCCCGGGGAGTTTGGGGCTGGGCAGACACACCTGGGCTGGCCCCCAGGGGCAGAACTGGCAAACCCAGCAGGGAGGGAGCAGTCCTGTGCCCCCCCAGCCCAGCTGTGACAGGCCAGGCTCTCAGGGGGACACGGGGGGGTTGGGGACATTTCCATCCCTTGTTTCTCCCAGGTTTTGGATGGCTTTGTGCTTTTCTTGCTATCAGAATAGTTTAGGTCAGGCAAGAACCAACAGTACCTTTTGCCTACACGCCCCTTGTGAGGAGCATGGCAAAGCTGTTGGGTTGGGAGCAGGATCAGCCCTCAGTAGGTGCCAGCCCTGAGTGGGATCCCGTGCACTGCAGGGCTCTCCCTGCCCACAGCAGAGCCTGCAGGGAGGGCAGGGAGCAGCTCCTGCTGCCAAGTGCCAATGGAGATGTTTTTGTGACATCTGCCAGCCATAAAATCTCAACTCCTTCCAGGGAAAGTGGCACTTCAAAGCCTGTGGAAATGATAATTCCTTGTAAGACACACATAAATAAATAAATAAATATATGGATATGCAGCTTTCATTGACACACCAATATATATTTATTGTACTGCACTTTAATGTTCCCCCCATCTATTGCTTCTGCTTTATTGCATATTTATTATCTGCAGGTAAAGATGAGCATATTAGTAAAAAAAATAAATCTATGAAATATTGAAGATGGGGGGGAAAGGAATATTTATTTAGCCAGGAGATTTATTCAATGCTAATGTGAAATATGTCAGCACAAAGATGACATTATTTGTTCAACAACCTGTTCAACAACCCTTGAGGTTACAGCACCAATTTTCACTGCACTGAGCCCCAGAGCAGGAGCCAGGCTGCTCCTGTGCCTTTGGAGTTGTTCTGTCAGGAGTTCCAAACCAGGAGAGGATTCTGCTGCAGGCCCTGGCAGGGGATGGGGCTGCTTTGCTTTCTTCCTGGCCCCAGGAAATGCAGATTTGCTGTGCCTGCTCTGATGCCTGTAACAGCACTTCGGGTATGGGGAGAATCAGCTGTGGCAATTAAAAATGCTTCTGAGGCTGCAGCAGGCTGAAATGGCTGCAAATATTGGGCTGATAATTGACTTGAGCTGGACTGGGCCCATTGTTCACCGTGGTTTTTACAAAATACCCACTCCAAACCCAAAAGCTTTGTCATCCTCCTCACAAGGGGTTTGTAGGCAAATGATCTTGTTGGTTCTTGCCTGACCTAAATTATTCTGATAGCAAGAAAAGCAAAAACCCCAGTTAAATTACTCTTTAGCAGAAATTCAGGCGATGGACACTTTCCCATGAATATTTCATGGCGGGCTATAAATAATTCTGTTGGATTTGGAGGAGCAGCAAGTGACTACGAGGATGATGTAGGGCATTTATGTAAGGCTGATTGCCTCGTGCCTGCTGCAAGAGAAAGATCCATTCATGGAATTCAAGTAACATGTGGGCAAATTGGGCAGTTTCCCATGAATTTCCCTTCAATTGCTCTTTGTTTCAACTGTTCAGGCTGGAACAGACAAACACAGCCCTGTCATTCACCTCTGATGGTACCTGAGAGCAAAGGGAGATGTTTTCACAAAGCTTTTCCTTTTAGGAATGTTTTATTCAATATTCTAATGCCAGTGCTGAATGCGCTGCGCTGATAAAATACAAGTTTGGTAAGTGCTGAGGGGAAGGTCCCTCTGAACCTTCACTCACGTGTGAAAATCAGCTCCACCTGATGGAATGATCTTCCCCAGGAGCTCACTTGGCAGTGGTGCTCATCTCTTCATATCAACCAGGGGAAAAAAGAGAAGAATTGGAATTGTTTCTTCTTTATGTCCATCCAGGATGGATCTCATGCACAGAAATCAAAATATCCTGTGTCCCAGGGTTATTCAGAGTGGCCAAGCCCTGTGGGATCACTGAGTCCAGCTGCTCTCCCAGCACTGCCCATGTCCCCAAGTGCCACATCCACAACCTCTGAACCCCTCTAGGGATGGGGACCCTGGGCAGCCTGGACAGATTAAACACAGTTTAATCCTTCTGTTCCCCTCCTGGTTTGTGTGATTTGTTCCAATCACACCCTGCTAATTTTCCAGGGATCACAATGCTTGTCCACTTTCCTTTCCCTACAACTTCAGCTGTTCTTTTCCCCTGGTAAAACAAAGCTCCTTTATCCAGCTGCCCAGCTGTGTCTCACTCCCCTTTTCACCATCTCTGTGATCCCTTTTGTGATGCCAGGAGTGCTGCTCCTCCCTGGGAAATCTGGAGAGCAGCACAGAACTTTGCTGTCTCTCATCTGGAGTGGGGCAGGGCTGGCACACAGATCCCATGGGTACAGGGGAGAAACAGGAGAGAGGAGCAGGAGCTGGGGTGTCAGGAGGAGATTTGGTATCAAACAGAAATTCAAACAGCTGGGAAAGCCCATGGGGGTGCAATGAAACCTTCCCTGCACGGAACCCTGAGCTCAGGGGGAAGGACCCAAAGCAGGAGCTGCTGTGCTGGGATCACCATCCCTGGAAGGAAATTCTGTCCCATTCTTTGCTGCTGCCATTCGAGCTCCCCCTCTGCTCCTGTTGCAGCTGCTGTGCAATTGCCTTGCATTGGAGTTTGCCCAGATTCCAGTTTTCCAGAGTTTTTCTGGTTTTTTTTAGAGCTTTTCCAAGTGGTTCTTTGCAGATGTGGAGTTCTGAGGTGCTGGTGATGCTCTGGATCCACCCTGGGAGATGGTGAGTGTCCCTGCCCCAGTGTGGCTGGGACACAGGCTGAAAGGCAGGAATAACTGGGAGCAAACCACAGTGGAAGTGTTCTGCATCTTCTAGGGGAGCACAGAAGGAGTTAAATAAACCAGAGCTGGGAGGACATTCCCAAATCCATAATGCACAAGATTGGCATTCTCTCTGCATACAAATAACTTGGATTAGCAGGATGTGCCATTGCTTTCACCATAAAAATATCTACTCTCACATTATTTTAAGACACTTTCAAAATAGAGCGAAGTTAAAATATTTGTTTTAAACTATCCAGGGATCCCTGCACAATCTTTTTGATGGCTTTTTATAGCCCTTCTCCACCCTGAGTCATTTAGCAGTTCCCTTTCCCAAAATACCAGTGGTAACTCCATCTCTGTGATGGATGTTTGTGTGAATTCATTTCACTCCTCACAGCCAGGCCCTTCAGCTCTGCCTCTGCACTGTGGGACAAATGCAGCCCAAACGGGGGGTTCAGATAAAATATTGGGGAAATAAAGTTACCCGAGCAGCTGGGGCTGCCCCTGGGTCCCTGGCAGTGCCCAGGCCAGGATGGGCACTGGGGCTGGGTGTGGGGGTGTTCACAGGGGTCCCAGGACCAGGGAAGAGATGAGGATCTAACTCCATGTTGCAGAAGGCTGATTTATTATTTTATTATATATATTATATTAAAAGAAAATGATATATTAAAGCTACACTAAAGAATAGAAGGATTATCATCAGAAAGCTAGCAAAGGAAGGAAGGGAATGATAAAATCTGTGTCACAGCCTTGACACAGGTGGCTGTTGTTGGTCAAGTAAAAACAACCCACATGGGCCCATCACAGATGTTGCATCCCACAGCAGCAGATCATTTTTGTTTTTCTTTTCCTCTGAGGCTTCTCAGGAGAAAAAAACTCCTAGCAAAGGATTTTTCAGCAAATATGTCTGTGACAGCAGGGAGCACCTGGACAGGGGGAGGTGTCCCTGGGGTGGCACTGGGTGGGATTTAAGGTCCCTCCCAACCCAAACCTTCTGGGGTTCCCTGCTCACTCCCTGTGGAGGTTTTAAATTTACCCCATCTCACGTTCCACACCCTTTCTTTTGGCCCTTGCCATTTCACTGTTGATGCAGAAGCTTTGAATGGCAGGAGGGGCTGCACGAAGCTCCCTCCTGTCCCTCACTGAACTGGGAGCGTCTGGGAGCTGCTCCCCTGGATCTGGCCCTGTCCTCATTCCTGCCTCTCACAGCCAATGGTAACACCATGATGTATTCTTGTCTTGCCTTTATAAATTGAATATCCAAGTCAATAATCCATATTCTCCTGCTTTCCCTCAGGAGCATCTCAGTGAAATTGTTTTCCCGTCCTGCAAAACACTTCAGAAACTCTCCCTGCCCAAACTGAGGTGGGTGGTTTTGCTTCTTTATTGCTGCTTTTCCTGCAAGCAATAGGTTCCATTTGCTGGGTATTTCAAGGCACTTTGATCTGTATCAAGTTTGAATTTTAACTTTCTTTCTATTTTGGAATGGAAGAATTTTTCAGCTTTGTGTTCTGCCAGTTCAGGGCGTTTTCATATCAGCCCTTTCCCATAAACATTTGTTTGTGCCTGTTGGATTTTTAAATGGATATATTGGGTTGAAGTTTTCACTGGTGTTTTTGTACCTTCCCCCTCCCTGACAGGTGAGGGCCAGAGCATCTCCAGCTGTGGGGACCTTTTCCTTGGATTCTCAAGGATTTCCAGCTAATTTTAACATCTAAAATATTTTCACGTGCCCTTCACACTCTTATTTTCCCCCTTTTATCTGCTCCAGTTCTCCTGAATTCCACATCTGTGCATTTTCTAGATTTCCCTCTTGTCCTGGATTGTTTTCCATCTCTTTCTGACAGACAGAGTTCCAGTAAGAGATTGGTAAACTCTTTAAACAGCTCAAAGAAATTACCGCTTTTCCTCGCTTTCCATCATCTCTTAATTCTTTACCTTTTGAGCAGTGTAGAATTTTCTCCTCCACCTGTCAGGCTGTGTGTAATTAATGCTGTCTTGCTGTTCTCCCAGCTCCCACATCCCTCCCTTCCCCTCTCCCCCTGGCTCTGTTTCCTTTGCCATTTGAAGGCACCCATTATTCTGCCTAAGAGGCAAAAGAAGTTCAGGCTGGTTCTCATGTGACAGCAGCAACGTCAGCTGAAGTTGTGCTTGAAAAGTGCTGCAGGGCTGCCTGAGAAAGGAGTGAAACTTCTCCATTCCAGTCCTCTCTGGGAGACAGGAAGGTGCCCGTGGGGTTGGAATGAGATGGGATTGAAGGGTCCTTCCAGCCCAAACCATTCTGGGATTTTAGACCCTGCTGCTCCCTTTGAACCCAAACTCATTTGGGATTTTAGACCCTGCTGCTCCCTTCCAACCCAAACCATTCTGGGATTTTAGACCCTGCTGCTCCCTTCCAACCCAAATTCACCTGGAATTTTAGCCCTTGATGCTCCATTCCAACCCAAACCATTCTGGGAT
>JAWWEY010000029.1:1031527-1051685 GCA_035582745.1 Loriotus luctuosus | reverse complement strand
AGAAGCAATCAGATAATTATTGTTTTCATTTCTCTCTGAGGCTTCTCAGCTTCCCAGGAGAAGAATCCTGGGCAAAGGGGTTTTTCAGAGAATGTGACAGCGACGCCTTTGCATCCTGGGAGGGGAATTGGGACTCTGTCATTGGGAAGGCTCCAGGGGGACCACAAAGCCCTGGATCCCTGGCAGTGATGAGGGATCTGCTGGGATATCCCCAGAATTTGCTGTTTCTGAGCATGATTTGAAATCCCAGTTTAGCCCTTCTGGGAAAAAGAGGAAAAAATATCCATGGAGCTCCACAGTGAGCCCTTGGTGTCCCAGAACCATGGAATGGGTTGGGAGGGACCTCAAATCCCACCCAGTGCCAGCCCTGCCATGGCAGGGACACCTCCCACTGTCCCAGGTGCTCCAACCCCTGTCCAGCCTGGCCTTGGGCACTGCCAGGGATCCAGGGGCAGCCCCAGCTCTCTGGGAATTCCAGCCTCCCAGAGAACAACTCCTAATTGCGATCTCCCACCCAGCCCTGCCCTCTGGCACTGGGGAGCCACTGAAGTGAGATTACAGAATATTGTTCTCTTCTACAGAAAAATTCTATTTAAATGCTTGTTTGTTGGGCACAGCAAAAATGGGGTTTAGGTGTTCAATTCACCCAGGGCTCTCTGCTATGGATGACTGAATTTTGAAACTGAAATCTCTCTCTTGTGTTTTCCTGCCCTGTGCCTCGTGTCCCTGCTCTCCCACTGTCATTATCCAGTTACTGACTCTGCACATCAGGTGTTTAATGTGGGGGAGGAGGGGGCTGCGCACTTCCATTAATTAAGCCAACTTGTAGCAGATCATCATCATTTTTCAAGGTGTCAATTGAGAGATCTCTGGGAGTGCTGCAGATGAGCCAGGACCCCCTGGGAATTCAGGCTCAGTTCCCAGCACAGCATTTCCCTGCCTGTGGAAATACCTGTCAGAGCTCCAGGTTAACCCCCCAGCAGCAACAAAGGATACCTGCAGGATTGTCCTGAACGTTTGCATTTCCATTCCTGTAATGCAGAAAAAACCCCAGTGCACCCCAGAATTTTTCTGCTGTTGTGCAGGGGGGATTTCTGTGGGGCTTTGAAAAAGTCAGTTGCAAACAGAAATTTTAGCTGTAATTAAACCATGGGATGCTGCAGTCGGAGCAGGAAAGGAGGGGAAGGCAGTAAAGCAAATATCTCACATGAAGCACAGAGATAAATGTGAATTCAGTGGGGTTTTTTACGTGCCCAGGTAAGAAAACTCTCTGGTTTATGCCCAGCTTGATTAACATGAAGCCACACAAATTTCTGGTTAGAATCTCTGCTTTATCACACCTGAAAGCAGCCTGGAGCTCAGTCAGTATTTGTTGGCTTTAAAAGGCAGCAGCAGAGGCATTTCCAGCCTGTGGCTCTGGGGCTGGAGAGGTTCATGGGGTGTCTGGGTGCCCCCAGGGCTGAGGGACATCGTGTCCTGCCTGTGTGGGAAACGTCTCTGCTGGGGACTGCAGAGATCCTTCATTCATCCCACAAGCACAAGGGAGGGTTTCTCATTTTTAACGTTCAGCTCTGCTCCCTTTATGACTTTTTCCAGCACAGCTGGTTTTTGGCTCTTTTGTAAATAAAATATTATTCTATTTGTGTCTCTGAGCACAGGAGTCCTGCAGGGCACCCCCTTCCCTGTGTGTTCTGCATCTCTGTGTCAGAGCTGGCTGGTTTGCTGCCTTACCACCCCTGACCTGCGGCTGCTCCTGCCTTTAGCACCATTATTCTGCAGC
Source organism: Loriotus luctuosus (assembly GCA_035582745.1). Taxonomy (NCBI): domain Eukaryota; kingdom Metazoa; phylum Chordata; class Aves; order Passeriformes; family Thraupidae; genus Loriotus; species Loriotus luctuosus. The sequence continues at coordinate 1,049,905 of JAWWEY010000029.1, read as the reverse complement.
TGTGGGTGCCAAACCAGGGGCTGAGGGTGGGGCTGGGCTCTGCTCACCTGGGGCAGGGCAGGCAGGGATGCTCAGCTGCACCTTGGGCTCTCTCTGGGGCGAGGAGGGCTCTCACCAACACCCCAAGGACACAAAAAGCCTTTTCTGGGCCTCTGGAGGCTGCTGGGATGAGCAGGAGGTGTGAGCAAAGTGAAGATAACAAGCAGGTAGGTTTATTTGTGTGTTTTCAATCTATTTTATCGTGATAGAATGTATTTTTTTCTCTTTGGAGAGCTCTGTTGTGGTGGTTTGCTGTCTAAACAGGAGAGGCAGCAATGTCTTTGATGTCTTTCTATAAAGTTTTATCTCTGTGCCCTGGCTGACTCAGAGCCTTGTCACAGTGACTTTTATTTTAATTAACTGGTGTGGAAAGGTTGGTTTTGAGGAGGACAGGGTTCCTGGCCAGGGGCTGCTGTAGCAGCATCAGAATTTGTTGGACTGCACCCACAGTGTGAGCATCCCCTGCTCCTGCCTGGGGCTCTGGGTCTGACCCCTGCCCTGTAGGGCTGGGGCTTTTCCTGATTAGACAATTTATCAAAGCCTTTGAGTCAGGAGGGTGCCCTGGCATTTCACCTGCCTGCCTGGGCTGGGGTTTTGGGTCTGTCTCTGCACCAAACTCCAGAGCAAACAGGGAATTCAAGGGGAGGCACTAAAAGGCCAAAATAACAACAATAATAATAACAATAACTAATAATAATAATAACAATGAGCCTCCAGGTGTGCAGAGAGGCTGTGGATGCAGCCAGCTACAGAGCAGGAGTGAAGCAAGGGGGTGGCAGATGGAGCCCCTGACCATGGAACCTCTTCACCCCCTTCCTCCTCCCTGGAGCTGGAAGTTTACTCCAGAACTTCATTTTTGTTGTTGTTAGAAACCTTGATTTGTCACCCTTGGTTGTCAGGCAGTTCACCTTTCCTTTGTATAACTTTGTCTTACAGTAGAAATGTTTCTTCCCTCTTATTTATTTACTGCCACCAAACCCAGCTAATTTCCCAGGCTAAATAAGCAATTTTGTTTTAATCTCCCACTCATTGATCATCCATGCAATCCTTGTATACACTGAGATTCATCTGTCTTGAGCAAAGATGTACAAAATCATACACGAGATTGAGAACTGAGCTCTTTGTGTTCTGCCTGTTGGAAAAATGATGTGTAATAGGATTGAACTTCTCTAATTGCAAATTCTACCTAAAGCACGCTTGGTTTGCTGCTCTTTTACTTCTGAGCTCCTGGTGTCTAACAGGAATTCCTGTTGTTGAACAGCATCTTTTACTTAGCTCCAGGCAGGGCTCTGTGTCCCACACCCAGCAGTGAAACTGAGTCACTGTGGCTCTCGTGGTGGGCTGGAGTTGGGTTCCTGGGGTTTGAGAGGAATATTCCAATGGGATCCCTGGGGTTTGAGGGGAATAGTCCCATGGGATCCCTGGGGTTTGAGGGGAATATTCCAATGGGATCCCTGGGGTTTGAGGGGAATGTTCCCATGGGATCCCTGGGGTTTGAGAGGAATACTCATTCCCATGGGATCCCTGGGGTTTGAGGGGAATGTTCCTATTGGATTCAGGAGAATCTCCCCACTGCTGATTGCTGCTGCTGGCCTGGGGCTGTCTGTGGGGTTTGTGCTGGTGGGGAAATGTTTGCTGTGTTTAGGGTGGGTCTCTCTGGGGATGTGTGGGGTCTGCAGGAGCTCCTGGCTGGAATTGTGGCCTTGGTGAGGTTGGAAAGGGGAAATGCAGGAGAGAAGAGCTCTTGCAGTGTCCCAAAGAGCTGTGGAACAGGAGCAAACCAGCACCTTCACCAAAGCCTTCAGAACAGGGTTATTTCCTCCTCTGGGGTCTCCTGTTCCCACCTGGGCCAGACCCTGCTCAGCTCCAGCCTGGCTCAGGCTCCAGGGCTGTCCCAGGGCTGTTCCCAGCATGTTTTGTGTCTCCTCCCTCCCAGCCCAGAGCTCTCCTGGGCTGGACACATCTTGCATTTCTCTTTTTGTTGGCTCAGGCACCCCCGGGCTCTCAGTGCCACCAGGTCCTGTTGTATTTGTGGGGTGCCCTGTGGCAGGGAGGGATGATGAACTGATTCCATGTTCTCAGAAGGCTAATTCATTATTTTATGATACTATATTATATTGAAGCATACTAAACTATACTAAAGAATGCAGAAAGGATACTTACAGAAGGCTAAAAAGATAATAATGAAAACTGGTGACTCTCTCCAGAGTCCTGACTCAGCTTGGCCCCAATTGGCCAAAGAGTGAAAACAACTCCCAGCAGAACCCAATGGAACAATCACCCGTGGGTAAACAATCTCCAAACACATTCCAATGAGCACAGCACAGGAGAAGCAATGAGATAATTATTGTCTTCATTTTTCTCTGAGGCTTCTCAGCATCCCAGGAGAAAATCCTGGGTGAAGGGATTTTTCAGAGAATGTGGCGGTGGCAAGGTCCCTCCTCAGAGAGCTGGAATCCATTCATGCTGCCCTTGCCAAGGTGCTGCCTCCCCCAAAGGGACTTTGCCCAGGTTATTCTCCATGGCAGACTTTGTAGGAGTCACTCAGTCTGTGACTCAGGAGCATCAGCTCTGCTGCAGCCATGTATTTATTTGCCACGTGTTAATGTTTCTCCTTTAATATTCTGTTGTCTAATTGTGGCTCTTAATTGTGCTCATTACCTTAAATCATGCTCTGCCAGCCATCCTTTCTGTCAGTGGCAATAAGGGGTTTGTTTTCTCCCTGCAAGGTGCTTGTAGTTGAATATCAGTGTCTCAATAATGTAGATTTATGGGCTCGGGCCACACAGGACTGTGTGGCTCTGTGGGGAAGCCACACTCTGGGTTATAAAAAAAGGCAGAGAAAAGTCAAGGCCTGTAAAACACTTCAGTGATGGGCACGGCAGTCAGGAGAAGTTTAAATGTGTACCCAAACCAAAGGCTGAAGGAAAACCCCTAAAGGAAAGCCATGAAGGGCATTTGGCACCTCCCACAGCAGCCAAATCTTCCAGGACTTCCTATCCTCAATGAATTTGCATTTAATATAATTTAATATCATTTCATTATTCCATTTCCAATCAGCCAGGCCCATCACCACATCTATTGATTGTATCAGTCTGGTCCAAAGGGGTTCCAAAGCTTTAGTGTGGGGTGTCTGAGGTGGCTCCTGCAGGGTTTGAGGACTGAATGTTTTGAGCAGTTTTCCAGTTGGATGATAAAATAAATATCCCCACCCCACAAATACATTCAAATTAAGCAGCACCTGCCCAGGTATTTTTGTGCTTATGGGGGCTCTGAGGGGTCAGGTAACTCCCATGAAGTTGAAAATATTTGTGTTCAGAGCAGGTACTGAGCTGGCACACCCTGCAGAATGCAGATTTGCAGCTTGGGCTTGGGAAGAAGAGCAGAAATAATTGAGAAGCCACTGAAAACAGAGTCAGGCTGTAATGGGACAAGTTAACAGCAGTGGGACTTGTGAGGAGATGACTGAAATCTCTTTTTGATGATTAAGAATGAGTGTATAACTGCTGGAGTTGTAATTCCTGTCACTGACACTCCAGATTGTGGCACGAGTCACAGCTGTCTTTTGCAGACTTGAGAGATAGTTACATTTTACTGGAAGAATTAACATTTTCTCTCCTGTTTTGTGGAGATTTCAGTTCCTTTGCATAAAAGGCATGTCCACTCTGGGCCTTGGCTTTCTGCTGAATGGATCTCTTTGCTCTCCCTTGTTCCCAATTTGTGCAGCCAGGTTTATTTCCTGATGCTGGCTCGCTTTGGGCAGATGCTCTCGTTCAGTGCATGACTGAACAGAGCTCTGGAAAGTTCCCTGCTCTGCTGGGGCTGCCCAGATTGACAGGGGCACTGACATTTGGGCAATTTGGCTCCAGGACCTTTGATCATTGTGGGCTCAGCCTGTGGTAAATGTGATTTTTGGCTCAGGGACAGGAAAGCTGTGGGTCTGGGAAGCTCAGGGGTTTTCCTTCAGACCACTGAGAAGGTGATTTGGGGAACTCTGAATTCCCCAGGATTTATTTAAAAGCTTTTCCCCCCTTCATTTATTTATTTCTCCAATACCTTCAGCTATGGATGGAATCTATTTTGAGGGGAGCTGTCTCTGTGTTCATTATTTTATCATCCAACTGGAAAACTGCTCAAAACATTCAATCCTCAAAAATCACTAATTCTTGAGGAATTTCCAGACCAGTCAGTTTTGTCTGTTTTCACTTAACTGCAGAACTTCTGGAAGAAATGTGTTGTTAAGAAAAATACCTAAATATTTATAAGAATAGGAAATGGTGTTGGAAGGAGCACAGGGATCATGGAAAGCCTGCCTTGACTTGCTGGAGGGCAGAATATGGCACTGGAATTATAAAAAAAAGAAATCAAGGCTTTGTTTCCTTCTAAAACTAAGAAAATTGAGTTGAGCCCATTGCAAATGTGGAGGTTTAAATGAAGTTGAGTCAAGACACTTCCCCAAAGAAAGATGAACTTTTATTTTGGAAGTATCTTGAATTCTGATTGAAGATGGATGTGAGTCACTTGGGATTAAATATAATTTGTATTAGTTTTAAATTAATAAGTACAGATTTGAGCGAGAACTTCAGTGTTGTGGAGGCTGAACACTCCTCTGCTGTTTGGGAAGGTGCTGAGCTCCCTGAACCTCTGCAGCCACTGCTGCCCTTTGGATCTTCCCCACTTGGGGACATTTATCCCCCTCATGGTCCTGCTTTATTAACACTTTGTCCATAACTTTTTTGACTCTGTGCACAATAAATCTCCTAAATCACAGGGCTGTGGTGGAGTTTTCAATTAGACATTACACAAAAGCTAGCAGCTCACTCTTGTGCTCCTCTGCATCCTCTCTGCCAATAAATCCTGGGCTCTGGCACGTCCTTGTGCAGACACTCTGCTGCCTCTGAGCAGGAATGATGTAATGGGGTTGCTGAAAAGGGCAATAATATAGATTTTCTCCAGGCATTGTGTCATCAGAAGGGTGTAAATCTGACCACTTTGAAAAATCCAAATCAATTTATTGTGCATTATGAAAATTCCTTGATATATTTTCTGTATTGCAGAACGTTGTTGCTTCCAAGTGCCTTGCTTTGAAAAACAGAGCTGTTACTTGTAAAGGGATTTTCCTAAATCAAAGCTTGGCCATAAAAAACTGAAGGTGGCAAAGGACATAATTTCCCCCCCAATTTTGGATCAGGCATCTTGTATTTTAAGAAAAGGAGACAGTGCAGAAATGTTTCCCCAGTGGTGATCCCGGTAAATTCCCCATGAGTTATGTGATACTTGACTAAAATGATCCCTTTGGATGACCAGAAAACATCACTGCAAATCTCAGTGCATCTTGTATTCCGTGGTCAGAGCCCTGGCAGATTATGCAGCCTTCAGAAAATGCCATTTTCCACCTCTCAGGGATGAAACACCCTGTGAGGAGTGTGTGGCTCTGCAGGGGTGATGTGGGACAAATATAAAATTTTCTTTTAATATAATATAATATATATAATAAAATAACAACTCAAACTTCTGAAACATGGAGTCAAGATTGTCACGTCTTCCCTGATCCTGGGACCCCTGAGAACACCCCCACAAAGTCAAAGCCATGAGCTGGCTGAATGTGTCTGTCAGAGGAGCTGCAGAGCCCAGGCATGGCCATGGTTTTGTAGATCTGGAGCTCCAAATACCCAAATTACACTGGAAACACCAAAGGAATTGAGCCAGGCCAATGGCAGACATGTGCAGGCTGATCACACACTCTGTCTCCTGCTCCAGCATCCTCTGGGTTTCCTTTTATACCCAGTTAAGTTTCCAGCCCACCAAACTCCCACGTGTGGCAGGAGACTCCCAGCACCCAAAAGTGACATTGTCCTTTACTCAGGGCAGAGGTTTTATTCTAGAGCTAACGCAGGAATTTCCAAACAGGCAAAGCTATGAGTGCTATTTATAATTTTCCAGCAATAAAAATGTGGTTTTGATGTGTGGAAAACAGTGGCAGTAACTTACAGCATCACCACTGTAACACTGATGTTACTGCAGTAACATTGAGGCTGCTGAGAATCCTGTCCAGCAGGAGCTGGGACTAATGAGCTAAAGCCTGGATATTTGTCCATAAATTCCACGACAGCATTTCCAGCATTTCTTGTCTCAGAAATTCCTAAATGAATATTGATTTTTATTGCCCAGTAACGTGCTGGCTGTGGCTCCTCTTACAGCCTGTTGAGGGTGAGACACATCAGTGGGATGTGTTTGGGAATGCCCCAGAGGGCTCTGGAGTGGCCCTGGGCTGGTGTTTGTGCCCTGGGCTGGTGTTTGTGCCCTGGGCTGGTGTTTCTGCAGGGTCCTGCAGTGTGAGGCTTTATAGGAACTTTACAGATTCTCTTCTGGGCAGGGCACTGAGCCCTGACCTGCTGGAGGCTGATCTGGTGGGTTTCCCTGTGGGATGTTGGAGCTCAGGGATCCCCCCCCTGCTCTGGGCACAGGAACAGTGCTGGGAGCTGTGATCCTGAGGGGGATGGGTTGAAACAAAGCATTTCTGAGTAGGAATTGTGTTGCTTTTGGGAGTTGTTCTGTACAAAGTGCCTATTCCTGGGGGGATCTGCAGGCTGGGTGCACGGCCTTGGCACTGTTGCATTAATGACTGGATTCCATCTTAAACTGATTCCCAATCCAAAGATTCCGTGATTCCCTGGAAGCACTGGTTTAATAAAGTTCTGCCTCATGGAAATCCTTCAGGAGTGAGATTTGTGAATCCCAGTTTGGGAGGGCTCGTTGCACACTGGGAAACTGAAGGTTTGGGGGAATAATTGGATTTCACTCCTGGTTTGCCATCACAGAGGCAAAACCATCCAAGAATAGAGTGGTGCTTTCTGCTTGGGTGAGTGCCCAGCTCACAGCTCCAGCTTTGCACTGGCACAGATCTGATTTCCCTTCTGCTGTGTCCTCTGCACTGCAAAACTGGGATACAGGGAAAGAAGCTTCCAAGCTGTCTTAAGTGAACTCAGGGACCCTTTTATTTCTAGGTTAGCAAAATGGGTTAATTCTGGGAGTTGCTAATTGCTCAGTAGCTTTTATTGATAATTTTTAAATTTCTCAACTGTTTTGACTACCAGGCTTTTCCATTCCTCTGCTGTTTGAAATGATTTTAGAAGATATCTACTTAGGCGATTATTATGAGCTAATAGATATTATGAACTAATCACAATTCAGATTTCAAGGCTTGCAGATGGAATTTGAATGAAGTGATGAAAGATTTCTACCGTGTAAGGATAATTTCAAGGAGAGGGAAGAAAAAACCTAAACCCATCAAATGAGATATTAATTGCATATTATTAACTCAGATTTAATCAAAAAGGATTTTTTTGATATAGGAAATAGAAAGTATATTAATCTAGTTTTTAAAACTGTCTTATGGAAATGAATACAGAAATATGTTCTCAATGGGAAATTGTAATGTTTCAAGAATACTGTGTTGAGAGAGTAATGAGTACATTAGGAAAGAGTAATTGCATATTTTAAAGGAATTATCCAACTAATCATAAAATTCCTGTTGGAAAGAGAGATTAGGAAATGTTTGGATTTATTTAAGCACAGAAATTGCAAATTGACAGCAAAGGCCAGAACCCCCTGTAATGAGGAATATTTGAATATCTGACTGGTGGGTGACCCTTAGGATTCCATAAATAACTTTTAGGAGTTCTGGTGTTTAAAGATGGGAAGGGAAGAACGTTTCCTTCTGGGTGGCACAGCCTGGGAGCTGAACTGGAAAGGTGAGGGAGGGATGAACTGGCAATTTCCTGGGAAAATGTCAGTGCCCAGCCTGGGCTGAGCCTGCCTGGCTGTGCTGTGCCTATTTCCAGTTCAGATCCCTATTTCCAGTTCAGATCCTGTTTTCATGTGCAATTACCTCCTCTGGGATGGAGATAATGTTCAACCCTGATTGCAGTGGAGGGCCTGGCACAGCTCTGCTCCCCTGGCACAGAACCAGGGCTCTCCTGGAGCTCTCAGGGCAGATGCTCCAAAACCTTTCATGGAGCTGGGCTGGAATTTGGGGAAATTATCTGTGATTTTCTGCCCTAATGGCTTAATTGCCTGCTGGTGGGTGCTGTGATGGGCAGGTAAATAACCTGCAATTTTTGCCTCAATTGCTATTTTTAGAACAGGTTCTGTGTGTGTTATGTGTGTGTTTCCCTTGTGCATGGTTCATCTGCATAAAACATTTCTGAGTTTTTCCCTCTGCCATGCTGTGGGACTGGAAATGAGGGGTTTAAACACTGGGGTCAAGCCAACTGAAAGAAACGGAGGTGTAAAAAAAGGCAGGGGGAGAAAAGGGGTCACACCCCATTGAGTAAAAGAGTATTGATTTTTAATTCAATTTTTTCTGTGTGAACTTTGGCTGTTTCTCCATGAGTGGATCACTCAGGAGAGGATCAGAAGATGAAATTCAGGAGTGTCCATCCACAGTGCCCATAGAATAGATTTTGCTGCACGGTTTGGCCCCAGGACCAAGCTGCAGGTGTAATTCAGAATTCCCAGGACTGGTTGGGATCACACTCACCTGGCTCTTACCCACAGCTTTCATTCGGCCCAAACCAACCCATTTTTTAGCACTTTTGGAATGAAGATTCTAATTCAATTTCCTCTTCAAGAAGTCGAGGTGGTGCTCACCAGAGCTGCTCTGTGCCTTGCATTAACGCCTGCTAATTGGGATTGATGAGAGGATTTGTTTCTGATCCACTCAAACACCAGCCCTGGGCACGCTGAGCCCTGCCAGGAGCTCCTGGTGCCAGGGCAGTGGCGCTGGGTGGCACTGGGATTTCCTCAGGACACACTCAGCACCAGCCTGTGAGAGGCCAGCTCACAATAGTCGGGAGATTGAGCAGATTTAGCTGTGCAGGGCATTAATTGGGGTTTTAGGGAGCACTGTCCTCACCTGCCTCTCCCACACAAAATTCCACTCCCTCTCTGCTGGGCACAGAGCCCTTGAGGGAATTCCCAGGGATTGAGGTTGTGGAAGGGAATCCTGTCTCCAGCTGGCACTTTGTGTCCCCTAGGAGAGGTTTTATTGTTTCTCCTGTGACCTGCAGACCCATCCAGGCTGCTTTGTCACCCTGGGCTGTGGGGGTGGCCCTGGGGCATCAGCACAGGGATTGTCATGGTCACTGTCCCCCATGGTTGTTGGAGGTGACATCCAAGCTCAGGTGGCTTTTTTAAGCCTTTGTGTTTGCAGGATTTTTGGGGAGTTCACTGAACACCTTTCCCTCCTGTGCTCTGATGGAATTTTGGCTTCGATGGAGCTCTGAGCACCCTGGGGCAGTGGAAGGGGTCCCTGCCATGGCAGGGGTGGGATGGGATGAGATTTAAGGTCCTACAACCCAACCCATTCCATGGCTCTCTGCCCTGGGCTTTGCCCATCCCCAGAATTGAACAAATTCAGTGCTAGCCCTGAGTTTGCCCACGTAGCATCACGTCATGGCTCTCATTTCATTCCAGGCTGGAATCTGATCTCTCTTCCCAGAGTGAATTATTCAGCAGTGTCTCCTGGAGCTCAGCAGTGTGTGCTCAGTGCTCTCATCTGAGAAATGCCGTGGCATTGTGGAATAGGCAAGGCAGGGAGAAATCCTTTGATCAGGCAGCTTTGTTGCTGGGAAAAGAGAGCACAGTAAATGCAGAGTAAAAGAACTTTTTTTCCCCTAAAAATTGGCTATCTTTCCAGATAAATTTAAATAATTCATGGCAGTTTACTGCAGATTTTAATTTAGAACTAATTAGAAGTACTGGTTCATCACGTGTGCTCTACCTCAGAATAGTTTCACCTTCTTTATGAGATATTTTTATATGGTTATTTTTGGCCTGTAATTAATGTGGGTTTAAAAAATATTCACTTTAATATTCTCTGGGTAAAGCTTAAAAAAAAGGGGTGTTTTGTTTCCCCGGGGACTGAGGGCTCTGAATCAGAAGCAGCATCCACTGGTGAAAGGTTAAAGTCTTTAAAGCTGTTCCTGGGAACCTCTGGGATACCTCTGCAGTCTCCAAGTGTCTATTTCTGTGCTGGCCCCTTGTGACAGGAATTAGAGCAGGCTGAGTTAATAACCTCCCTGAGCAGCCTGGTTTGCTGAGCAGCACATCCTGACACGTTTTTATCAGCCAAGCAACACTTCAGCCTGGTTTGTTTGCACCTCCTTGTCCTGTTTCAAACACCAACGTGGCTCCCATGGCCTGGATCATCCTTGCAGCCCCTGGAACCCCTGATGCTGGGGCTGGGAGGTGCCCAGGGGCTGCTCTGGGGGCCCTGGCTGTGCCCTGGCCCTCAGTGCTGCCAGCTGGGAGCTCTGCTCTGAGTCCCCAGAGGGAACAGCTCAAACACTGCCAGGGAAGTGTAGCTTGGTCATTAGCAAACATTTCTTCATGGAAAACGTTGGCAAGCACTGGCCCAGCTGCCCAGGGTGAGGTGCACTCCCTGTCTGTGTGTGGCACTTGGGGACAGGGGTGGCCGTGGCAGGGCTGGGGATGGTTGGACTCTGTGAGCTCAGAGGGCTTTTCCAGCTTTGCCAGCCTTCCAACATCCCTGGGGTTTGGTGTTGCTGGTTTTATTGGTAGGTACTGCCTGGGAATCCAGCTTAAAGTCTGAACTTTAGCTCCTCCTGAATTCTAATAAACCCAGGTCGTGTATTTATTCATTTAAATGTTTATTTAGCTTAGTGCTCTTGGTAGCACAGGCTGAGTTCTGGTCTCCAGGTCTTTATTGTCCTTACAAAAATCACGGTCACTCAGTCAAAAAAAGGAGAATTTTGTTGGACAGAATTTGCGTCTCAAATCAAAGAGCAAGTGATAGAAACGGAGCCTGCTCTGTCACCCTGTTCCATTGCAGTAGGAGACATTTCCCCAGTATTTAACAATAATTTGAGTACAAAACTCAGGCTCTGTGCTGGTTGTGCTGTCTGGGTGCAGGAGCCTTTGGATCCTTGGATAAAGCAGAATTCCTTCAAGGTGCATTTTCCCCTGTGTGAGACTGGTGCCACTGAACAGCAATAATCCACTTTCATGGCCAGCAGCAGAACAATGGAATTGTTCCATTAAGTGTAGTCGAGCGTAAGAACTCCTGCTAATAAATTAGAAAAAGAAAACAAAAAGGTTCTCGTGGAAGATGTCCAGTGGAGCCAAGGCCAGCCTGCCTGAGATTCTGGTGGCCTGTGAACTCTGGGGCTTCAGGGTGAACTTTTTACTTAAACTGCTGAAGTCTGGACTGAAAATGAAAAAGATTTGAACATCATCCTGGGTTTTTATTAAGAGATGGGCAGAAATGCCTCCTGAGCCCCAACCACAGGATGGCACTTGATGGAATAATCCATTTATCCAACATTCCCTGGGTAAGGAAACATTTCCAGCCTGGGACTTCAGACAGCAGAGTTAAAGGCCTGAGGTGTTTCACAGTGTTTATGGATTTAGCAAGATCACACGTGGGGAGATTTTCTGTGGCTCACCCAGTGTTACCTTGGTTTGTATCACCTACACCTCAATGGCCACCTCACCTGGGCAGCTCCAGCCTTTGGATCACACAGCCTCACAGCTGCTGTGGTATCTTTCCTTCTCTCTGCTCATCATGCACTAATCCAGATACTCTTAATGTATAGATCCTGTAGGGAACTACAGAAATGTTAGGAGGAAATGACAAAGAAAAGCAGAATCAGGGAAAATGCAGGGGAGCCCTGTCCTGTCCCTCAGCTGGGTGGCTCAGGTAGAAAAGTGTTCATCTGGTTCTGAAACAAAGCAGCCATTCCAAAGGGGGAACGCTTAATGGATTTGGGGGGTTTGGAATTTTTCCCCCCTTATTTCTGTTCTCTCATCTGTGCTTGATTGGGGAAAGTGCCTTGAAAAAGTGGAGCTCCATAACTTGGATTGGATTGCTCGTCCTCTAGCAAAGACTCTGCAGCTCCCCAGGGGCCTGGACAAATAAATAGAGAAGGATTAACACCAGCTTGTGTGGCTACCAAGAAGTTAAAGCATTACTTAAAGCAGTAAAAAGGATGTGAAGATTTAGTGCTGCTGTGCAGGGCCCTAAATAACAGCAAATTAACTCATAAAGCACGTCAGGGCCTGGTCCTTCAGCCCCTCCATCCGTGTGGAGCTGGCCCTGGAGCCGGGCCCCGGGCCGTGGCTGGAGGAGCTGCTCAGAGGTGCAGAGTGTTTGTAGAGGCTTACGTAAGGCAGAGATGGAGGCACTTTAAAGAACTTACTCCTTCTTTTTTACCTTTTAGATTTTTTAATGACCTTGCTGTAAATGGAAGTGTCTGTTCTCTGAGAGGAAGGTTTTTGCATTGGGACTGGGAGAAGGAAAGAGCAGGAAAGCCCTTGCTGATGTCAGCCTGGGGTTTGTTGCACAAATCCAGCCTGGGGAGGCTGTAAACACCTCACTGATGGCTGGGGCTGCTCCTACAGGAGCTCTTTAGGGTGTTGGGGAACTTTCACTGCAGTGAGGATTTTCTAAACTATTCCCAGGCTTTGGGCAGCACCACTGCAGCCTGGCTGCTCTTTTCCTCTCCTCACTGCCCTGGTGCTGTCTGGGGCTGCAGTGACCCCACAAGAGTCTAATGGCCACATTTCTGGGGGTGTTTTCCCAGTATTTTAGTGGCTCTCTGTGGGACAACAGGAGCAGGGACGCTGTTGGCTTTATCTTTGGTGACCCACCATGACCCCACTCCTTTGGCTCCAGCCCCTGTGCTCAGTGTGCCCCTGTGCTGTGGCTCCAAACCCTCACTGGGGAGCCTCTGGAGCAGGAGGATCCCACCCTCATCTCTAGCATGGACAGGAATGTTTGTGGAACCTACTGGGGCTGCCCTGGATCCCTGGAGGTGTCCCAGGCCAGGCTGGACAGGGTTTGGAGCAGCCTGGGACAGTGAAGGTGTCCCTGCCATGCAGGGGTGGCACTGGCTGGGCTCCAAGGTCCCTCCAACCCAAACCATCCTGGGATTCTGTGATTTCTCAGTCTCAGAGCAGGGCTGAGAAGTGTTTTTGTTTCTGTTGTGCTGAGCAGTGAGGCCCCCAGGAGGAGGTGCAGCTGCAGCCAGCAGGAGCTTGGCTGGGCCCTGGCAGTGCCAGGCTGGCTCTGGGCTGGGATGGCCGTGCCAGGCAGCCCTGCAAGGCCAGGGCAGCACTCAGTTATCCTTCCTGAGCCCCAGTGATCCATGGAACCCTGCTCTGGGGGGCAGTGATCTGGATGTCATCCTCAAACTGTGAGTTGTTTGGTGCCCACCTCAGCGAGAGCCCCATGCTCTGCAGATCCAAACCAGGAGGGGGTTTGTGCTTCACCTCAGAGAAGTTGATTCACCTGGGTAATGAGATTATTAATTCCCTACCAACTGGAGGTTATTTTGTTCAGCCAGCTGTGGCCACTTGTGTGAACTCATTCTCTTGCCTGGGAATGTGAACGCTCTCCTGTTGTTAAATATTCCTAAAACATTTTTGTGGTGATCAACTTTATTTAGGGCCAAAGGAAGACTTCACAGACACTGTGAGTTCATGATTTCCAGTGCTGTGAGTTCATTGTGGTTGGGCAGAGAGGCTCTAAGGAAGATCTCTGTTGCATCCTGAGCTGGTTTATTTACTGTTGGAGCACAGAGATGGGCTGGGTCACCTCCTGGCAGACCTTTCATCTCCTGCATGGGGACAGGTTTGTCCCAGACCATCCCAACTCCAAGTCCTGAGGATGAGGGCAGTCAAGCTTTCATGGCACTCTCCAGTTTGCTCAAGGCTCCCTCTTTAAAATTCTGGAGCTTTGCTGTTTTCCTCCATGGGATGTCAGATCCTATTAATGTTGTATCTGAGCACCTTATTAAGGCAGAAATTCCCTAATGTCTGTGTGGCACCAGAGCTGTCCTCACAGTACCCTGGCAGGGCACTGCTGGGGCAGCTGGCACAATTGCAGTGCCAAGGGTTGATGGCAAATGGAGTTGGGGGGGCATTTTTCCCTCTGTGATCATAAAAATCCCTCTTTGGAGGTTCTGGATTTGTGAAATCCTTCAGCCTCAGAGGTCCCTGCCTGTCTCCAGCTCTGCCCTGAGCAGCTCAGGGGGCGCAGAGGGGCTGAGACTCTCCAGTGCCTGCTGGGGGCACAGGGCACTGTGGGTTTGTGAATTTCCTGGATTTCCCCGAGCCCAGAGGTGTGAGCAGGCTCTGCCCACGCTGCTGGGACAGTCCCTGGCAGCAGCAGGCCTGGAGCTCCTGCTCAGGAGGCTCTGGAGGGGTTTCTGCCCTGCCACAGGCAATTCCCAATAGCAATGTGCTTCCAGTCCCATCCCTTCTGCTCCCTGGGGCTTTGAGCTGAATGGAAAGAAGGATAAATTATTTAAAAATTGAAGAAGTTTATCTATGACATTTAATTAGTGTAGAGGGACTTCTGCTCCATGAAATTCCCTGTGCAGCATAAGCATATCCAGGGCTCATGGATGATGGGCTGATCCATCAGCTCACAGCCTCTTTCCTATTACCACCAGTTTATCCTCAGATCTGGCAAAGGCCATTCATAAATTCATTTGAGAGGAGAGTTGTTTGGAGCTGCTATTATCCAGTGTAATTCCACAGCTCCAAATCAAGCTGTGATAACAGCTCCCTATCTGACAGGCCAAGCTTTTCAATCACACTTTATCACCAGTGCAGATGTCTGTAAAGGAACAGGTTTTTCTCAGAAACAATAGAGATAAGCAAAGGTGGCTGAAGAGTAATTTAGAGAGGGAAGAGCCTGGGAGACGTTTCCATTTCAGTGTCTGGAGCAAGGAAAAGCACACAAACCCCTCAAATTAGCAATGGCTCTGAGTAATTCAGTGAGATGATTTTCAATCCTTGGTTGTTTGCTCCAAAGTAGGAATAAAGGAATTAATGCTCTGCCAATGCCACAGGGCCTTGCAGAGGGCCCTGCCACAAGGCCTGGGGAAGGGGAAATCTCATTTTTCCATTCTGGAGAAAGGGATGCTCCAGGGAGAGCAAAACATGGTCTCCAAAAGCACAGAGGGGTTTCATTACCCTGGGCTGAGCCCCTGGGCTGCAGTCTCTGACCTGCACTGCCCCTCCTGCCCCAGCTGCTCCCTTGGCAGCTTCTGCTTCCCATTTTCTCCACGTCCATGGAACTCTGCAGGTGCTGAAGCTGGCAAGGGAAATAAACAGAAATAAATCCCCCCTTATTTTGTCCTGATATAAAAGCAACCTTGAACAGAGCCAGATCTCTAAACAGACATGAAACACTTTCTGAGGCCTTTATTTAAAATCTTGAATTAGAGGTTGAGATAATGCAGGATTTTTTATTGCTCCAATTAATGCTGTTGGTAGGCTGAGCCCTGTGTTTTCAGTGTGAATTTCAATTCTCCTGGTGAATCTGTTTCAGTGAAGCTGGAAAAGCATTTTGGGGCTCTTCCCATGCCCCTGGGGCTCCTCAGTTTGGATGTGGCTGGGGTGTTCAGGGTTTTGTGGTGGATCATTGCGCAGGAAGAACCTTCATTGGGTTTGTTTTTAAATCTGGCCTTGTGGGAGCCTGAGGTTGTGCTTGGAGCCCAAAGGGCCACTCAGGAAATTGTCTCTGTTGCTGAAAAGTGAACCCAGCCCTGCTTTTTGGTTGTTTATTGGAGTCTGAGGACCAGTTTAGCTCCAGCTACAGTGTCTGAGAATTACAGTTGGTAGGGTTGTCTTCTTAGAGAAGGAAAAAATACAATTGAAATGTATGAATCTGTCGGGAGAGGAAGCCCTGGATTTTCTGTAATAGAGTACAGAAATTCCCATAGCTGTGTCAGAAAAGGAGGGAACAGGACATTGTCCAGGGCTCAGTGGTGGGAGCTGCTGGGGCTTTCCCAGGAAACTGAATTCAGGCCTGGTTTCCAAGGAAAAAGTGGGGAAACTTCCAAATTTTTGACAATTGAATGTACAGTGCTCAATACTCCAAGAATCTTGGGTCACTAAAATGTCCCTAATGGGAAATGAAGAGTGAAGCATCTCCTGGAGGTGAGAGAAATGGGATTTATGCCTCAGGAGGGGGAGTCAGTAGGGCTGAGGTGTGAACACATCCCAGGAGTGCCCATCACTGCAGACCTGCCAAAGCACTGCCCAGCACTTGGATTCATTAACAAGAAAAGCAAAAAATTATAAATCACATCCTGGAGAAAGTAAAAGCAGAATTGGTTCCAGAGCCTGGATCAGAGCAGCATTGCCAGGTTACCTGTTTAACAAAAGAGGTGGTTTCATGGCAAATGTGTATTTGCACAGAATCACTTCAAAGTGCTTTTGAGAAGAAGTTTAACTTCTGTATAATTTAAACAGGCAGCTTTTCTTGGACTTAAATAGGAATTGAATAATGCCACAGGCACTTCTGTATTCATACATGATTTAAGAATTATTAGGATGGATTAACACCTTTACAAATACTGGTAAGAGGTGCCCAAATCACGAGAGCAATCATCACTGGCATGCAGAGCTCTGTAATTGATTTCTAATTATTGATCAGAGCAGAGCTCCTTTTATACAGTAGCAACAAATATTAGAGGATAATTTCTATTTAGAGGATAATTATTACCCAAACCAGGTGCGGGTCTGTTTATAAATACAATTTGTTTAAGCCCCTTTGTGCTTTACAGAATGGAGAATATTTTTGCAGTGCTTGAATGTGGCCTTGTCTCGATCAGAACCAGCAGCTGTTGCTTTGCCAGCGTTTCAGAAAAATACAGGAAAAGGCCCAGCAAAACAGGGCTGAGCTTGGGAGGAATTGAATGTCCAGGCCCTGGTTGTGTGCACTGCTGAACCTCCTGCTGCTTTAGTGTGGCTGAGCAATGGTGTTTGCAATGCTGGTGGTTTTCATCAGGTAATTTTGGGGTGGATGCTGTGTGCTCACCTGACCCGTGGCTGCAGTCTCAGCTGCTGATCAGGCTGTTTGGGGTTGGTTTTGGCTCACTTTTAGCAGGAATTGCAGCCCAGGAGGGCAGGATCAGTCCTCTCACTGTTCCCCAGGCTGTTTGTCCTCATGGGGAGCAGCCTGGGTCACCCAGCAGGGTGGGCAGAGCCAGCTCCATCCTGCTCTCCCCATTCAGAGAGACCTGGCACAGCAGAATGAGGATTCTGGAATGGTTTTTCTCCAATGTTGTGCTCGCTGTCTGAAAAATAACATTGCCTTGCTGCAGGCAGGTTGTGGTGCTGAGGAATGGCAGAAACGTTTGATCCTTTCCGTGAAGGACAGAGCTGGGAGGGAGGGCAAGGGGAAAGGGGAAATTCCCGTGGTGGGGATCGAGATGAGCTGGGAGAGAAGGGAAAACGGGACGGGTCTGGCAGCTGCTGGAGCTCCAGCTGAGCTGAGAGCGGAGGTGCTGGAGTGCAGGAGCCCCTCTGGGAGCGGATGGGGATGACCGGGGGTCCCGCACCTCCCAACCCTGCCGGGGAGCGGGGCAGGGATTGTCCCGGATCCGGGGAGGAATTCTCGGAGGAATTGTCCCGGATCCGGGGAGGAATTCTCCGGGACCGGGGGAGGGATTGTCCCTGAGCAGGGGAGGAATTCTTTGTCCCGGGGAGCAGGGCAGGAATTGTCTCGGAACGGGGATAGGAATTGTCCCGGGGAGTGGAGCAGGAATTCTCCGGGACCGGGGGAGGGATTGTCCCGGAGCGGGGGCAGGAATTCTCGGAGGATTTCTCCCGGAGCTGGGGAGGAATTGCCGGAGGAATTCTTTCTCCCGGAGCGGGGCTCCCAGCTGGCCGGGGGAGGGAGGTGCTGCTGCATCGCCATCTGCTCGGGAGGTGGCAGAGAACAGAGAGGGCTTTTTCCCTGTGCTATTTCGGGAAAACGAAAAAGGGAATTCGTGTGTTTCTGTGTCAGGGTTTGCAGCTTTCGGTAATCACGGCAAAACCCCCTGGAACAGCTGAAGAGGTTCTCGTGCAATGGGAAACAATCATTGCAGTCGATTCTTTTGAAGGCTATTGTAGCAGTGTTTGCTTTTCTTCCAGAGCAAGGCTCTGTTATGGATAAAGAGTTAACAGTCGATTCTGGGCTCCCATACGGAAAATTTATTATTATTATTATTACTCCATTGAATTGGAATTGTTGAGGCACAACATAAAGGAAATAGGAAGCAATCAGTCAGGGCTGCTACAGGCAAAGGCAGCCAGGGCTGCAGAGAGGGAAGGGGCTCATCCTGCCAGCCCGGGGAAGGGCAGCAGAGGGGGAACCTTCACCAGAACTGCGGGGACAGGTCGTGGGCTATGGGTTCAAACTGAAAATGGGAGATTTAGGTTGGGTATTAGGGATCAGTCCTTCCCTGGCAGGGTGGGCAGCCCTGGCACAGGTGCCCAGAGCAGCTGTGGCTGCCCCTGGATCCCTGGCAGTGCCCA
>JAWWEY010000029.1:993645-1017731 GCA_035582745.1 Loriotus luctuosus | reverse complement strand
ATGCACCTGTTGCATTCCACAGCAGCAGATAACCATTGGTTACATTTTGTTCCTGAGACCTCTCAGCTTCTCAGGAGAAAAAGATCCTAAGGAAAGGATTTTGTGTAAAACGTGTCTGTGACACAGTCAAGGCTCCCGTTCCCAGCCAGGCTCCCTGTTCCAGCTGCCTCCCTTCCAGAACCTTCTCCAGGTTCTGGTCCCCAGCGAGGTGGGAGCTCCGTTTTTATGGATAACCCCAACTCTGGGCAGGGCTGTTCCTTTAGCAATGGAGAACTCCTGGGAGGGCTGGCATTCCAGAGCCTCTCAGGGACCATCCAAGGCTTTCAGCAGTCCTTGGGGAGCAGGGGGTGCCTTGGGATTTTTCACACCTACAGAAGAATGTCCTGAGGTTTCCTCACCCCATCTCCACGCTGTGCTCCTGCAGGAATTGCCAGGAGAGGCCCAGGTGTGTGCCCTGCACCTGCCCCCTGCACACCTGGGTGTTTGGGTGCCTCCTGCTGCTTCCCAGGCTGGCTCCTGGACTCTCCATGGCAATTCTGGGGCTGCTCTGACCCTCCAGGCCACACACAGCCCCTGCCCAGGTGCATTTTCACCTTGGAAATCCATTCACCTCTGTTCAGTGGGGTTGGCAATGTTCACTCACCAGAGTGCCTAAAAGAAAACTCCCAGCAGCAGCAGCAGCAAAGTGATTTGATAGCACAGATTGGCTTGCTGGGACTGAGGGAGCACTTGGATTGTTATTTTCTCAGTGGAATAGATTGATGTGACATCTGAAATGACAGTCAGGAATAGATTCTGAACTGCCACCTTCATCTTTAATTAGTACAAGTAATTCTTTTGAACAAAATATGGTTATCATCAGGTTCATCCTGTCCCAGGGAGATTAAAGAGTGCTTGAAATTCCCTTTTTTTTTGTCCCAGGGGTGGGATAATCCCTGTAATTACCTCATATTATCCACTGATATTCATGTATCATCTCTAGTGATACTGGGATCTTCTGCAGATCACTTTGAACAGTCAAACAAGTCTTGCTGAGACACTTCTCATTCAACAGCTGGAGATTCCTCTGCTGGAAATGGTTACTTTGATATAAAACTCCCCACCATGCTTGTTAACTACATGAGAAGGTTGTTAAATGTTGGGTTCTAAACTCACTGTATTTAAATTATTTTAAATATTTCAGTGTGTATAAAATTTTACCTATTTGTTGCTCCCATTTTGAATTTAGTGGTGCACACTAAGAAGTCTTTTTATAGTGGGCTTTAATCAGAGGAAAAAGAGAAGAGAATTAAGAGATTTTCATTACTTCAGGAAGAGCAGGGAAAGGCTGCTTTGCTTCGTGTATGGGCAGGACATTTTCACCTTCGTAGAGAGAAAAACCAGAAAATGTCATATCTGCTATGAATTCCAACAGCTATTTCTCTCTGAAAGCATCGTGTTCTTCTCACAGCTGGTGTGAGGTGCATTCCCCAGGAGGGGCTGAGGGTGCAGCCCATTCCATGCTGCTGAAATGTCAGCACGCTCCAGCCATTAAATCAAATATCTGCAGCCCAGGCAGGGGAGCCATGGTGGGGGAAGAGGTGTGGAGCAGCTGCCGAGGAGCTCAGGTGGGCTTTGGTTTGGATCTCAGGTGGGGTTTGGATCTCTGAGGTGGGGTTTGGATCTCAGGTGTGATTTGTGCTGGGAGGGTTCTCCTTGGGTTTCCCCACTCCTGTTCCTGCCCTGCCATGGCTGGGTTCCCCCAGGCCCTTCAATCTGGGAATTGGGGATGTGCTGGGAACAGGGAACACCTCCCAGCTGTCTGTCTGTCCTGCACACCCTCCCAGCTGTCTGTCTGTCCTGCACATCATCACCTCGGGCTGGGGCTTTACTCTGGGGTGTCCACACAGCCCCAGAGCAGATCCTCTGCACCCCAGGGAAGGATCACACTCATGCTCCAGCCCAGGAGAGGCACCTGGGACAGGGAATCCTCTCCTCAGAGGAGCTCCTGCCCTGGGAAATGGGATTGAGCTGGGATGGAGCTGTGGGAAAACCCAGAGTCTCTGAAGGCAGAATTGAACAGCTCCCAGCAGCAGGAGGGTTCTGGGGTGCTGGAGGGAGGTGCAGGGGGAGCTGGAGCTGTGGGCAGCCCTGCACAGACAGCTGCAGTGTCACAGGTCACTGTCACAGGAGAGACAGCTGCAGTGTCACAGGGCACTGTCACAGCACAGGCAGGTGTCACAGGTCACTGTCACCACAATGGACAGGTGTCACAGGTCACTGTCCCCAGGACAGGCAGGTATCACAGGTTACTGACACAGTTCAGGCAGGTGTCACAGGTTCCTGTCCCCAGGAAAATGCTCAGATAACTCCTTGTCCCCCTGGACCAGCCTGGCTGCTTTTGAAAGCTGCTGAGATGAGAGTGCAGCTCACAGGGACCCTCCGTACTCCACCACAGCTGAGGAGTTCAAAGAGCTCTGCCAAAAATGGGCTGCCCAAAATTATGACCTACCTTTCCTTCCTTTTCACATTTCCAGGGAGTTGTTAAAAATTCAAGATGCCTTTAAGGAGCTTCCCAGAAAACTGGGGAATGTAGGACATGGTGTACCAGCAGGTTACAAAATGAGGCAACTTTTCTGCAATATATTGTGCTGCAATGCAATTTGCTTCCAAGTGGCTCAAGTATTTCAATTAAGAAAAACAACCATCAAGGACAAACAACGTTTTAGTAGGAGGGGATTGGATTATTTCTATGGTTACAGTGCTGGAGCTGCAACTGGAATCAAAGTTTTAAGATCAAGGTTACGTTTATGTTTGTTCAAATATTGATGTTAATGGATAGTTTTTACATGCACAAACAACTTTGGGTTTTTTGGTTTATTGAGGTTTTTAAGGGTAGGATAGTGCACAGCTCGAGCTATGAATTAACTTTATTGGGTTACAGTTCTGTCACTGCTGTAGCATCAAACAAAGTGAAGGAGTTTGATTATTCCACTCTTCTAACTTCACACATTTGAATTGTGCTCATACACCATTGTTTTGTTTGGTTATTTCTGCCTTGAAGTGAAACTCCAGAGAGCAAAGAGGGATAAAAGACACGCATCCATTTATCCTGCTGCTGAACTCCTGCACGGGGGCTCTGAGGGCTCTTTGTTCGTGGGGGGAAGGATGTTTGTTTGTCCCTTTCCACCCCTGGTGTTTGTCCTTTTTCCACCCCCGGTGTTTGTCCCTTTCCACCCCTCCCTCCCCGAGCACCGCTGCTGCAGGAAGGACAGACGGACATCCCTGCCCCTCCTGAGGCACAGCCCAGCCCAGGGAAGCCAAAGCTCTGCCTTGGGCCTCTTCCAGCAGGGGAACCAGAGCTGCAGAGCCCTTGAGGAAGCTGAGAGCAGATTGATGGCTGGAACAAGCGGGTGAAGCCAAGTGGGTGGGTGTAAAACTCTTGTGGGCTCCTGCAGCCACCAGGAAATGGCTTTTCAGAGCCACAGCTGCTCTTGCCACGTGTTTTCCCAGAGTAACCACAGCTAACAGAGGGGCACTGCCAGGAAATGGCTGCTGCTTTTTGGGGAGTGGGGGTGGACGTGGCTGCAGCAGCTCTGCTGGAAAATGTCTGTAAAGGAGTTTTAAAATATGCAAAAAAGAATAGAAAACAGGTGAAAGTCTGTAGGGAAAGTACTTCAGCAGCATCCTTGCCTGCAGGATTTGCAGCAGGAGCTGCCTGGGTGTGAGACTGGCACTGATCAGAGCTCTGAGGTTCTCCTGGAGCAGAGGAAATCACCTGGGCTGGGGGGCTGGAGGGGCCAGGGAGGGCTCTGGGCTGGATCTCCATCCCTGAGCTGTGCTCAGCCTGGCCTCACTGCCCTGCCTGGGTGGGCAGAGCACTGCTGAGGGCTCCAGCAGGAGCAGCCTGGGCCTGGCACAAAGGCAGGAGACACAGAACAAAAATTAAAGAAAAAAGAAAAAGAAGTAAGGATAAAAGAAGAGGGAAGAACAGAGGAGCTCAGATCTTTCCCTCAGGCACTTGTCAGCTCTCACAAAGGTGGTGACACAAGGACAGCAAAGTCCACTTTCTTCTCCTGCTCTGTTAAAAGTTTGAGGGATAACATTTGTGCTCTGGTTTTTTTTAGGAGAGGTATTGAAGTTTGGGGTTGGTGGCACCAGCACTGCCTTGAAGTTGAGGTGACTCTGCTTGGGCCTGGTAATGATTTGCTGAGTTTTCCTCTGTCCTCAAACCTAAGAAGGTCTCAATGTCTCATTGCTCTTGCCCCACTGCAGCCCAGCCCCAGCAGAGAAGTGCCAGGAGTAGTTTCTGTCCTGAATTTCATATTCAAATTAACCTCATTAGAATAGCCCGTTGTTCTTGCTGCAGCGCTGGAAATCCTCCCTCTTTTTCTACCCCTCTTCTACAACAGAAAATGAAAAGAATTTTCTTGCCATTACCACAGCTGAGTGGCAGCTTCATGGGCAGGTTTGGGTGGCACAGCCTGGCCAGGAGCTCCAGGGCAGCCTGGGCTTCCCTGGCCTGGACTGGAGTCTCTGGCTGAGTTAGGAACTGCTGCCAATTCTGTATTTGCCCAGGCACAAACCGTGGGGGCAGCAGCTCCAGAGGGAGATGGGAATGGGGCTGGAAGGAGCCTGGAATGGCAAAGTGGGCACAGGGAAATGGGAATGGGGCTGGAAGGAGCCTGGAATGGCAGGGTGGGGACAGGGAGGTGGGGACAGCTCTGTCACCTCCAAGGTTCAGGGACCCTGGGGCTGAGGAGGCTGAGCTGGGACCCTCTGCTCTGCAGGTAACCATGCCCTGATGGAGAATTTTGGGTCTGGGACAGGCTCTGCAGGGTTTTCCACAGGAATTTCTCCCAAAGGGAACTGGAAGAACCTGGTTCTCCCCAAACTGGTGAGTTCTGCTGGTATTTTGACAGTTTGTTTATTGTGGATGCTCAGACTTGTCAGAGAGACTCAGGCAATGTTTCCTCTCTCTTGTCTGGCTATGAAATTTATCCCAGCAGGATATTTGGAAGTTTGTGGGGTTTTTTGGTGTTTTTTAGTATTCTAGTCAAACTAAAATAAATTTTAAAATTGAAATGATAACGGGCTAGGGGATTATAAGATGTTTTTGGAAGGTTAAGATAAGAAGTGGCAATTTCTGCCTTGCTGCAGTGGCTGCACTCTCCCCAGCACACTTTGCCTACCCTGGGAACACAAGAAATGCTGTCATCATCCCTGCACAATTCTATTACTGAATTGTCAGAGCAGAGTCAGGTTTCTGGCAGCAATGATCCAACTCCATTCTCACTTCCCCATGGCTCAGGGTCACCTTGGCATTCCTGGGCAGAGCTCTGTGGAGCTGGCTCGGGCACAGGTGCCAGCCTGGGGGAGATAACGCCCCAAAACTGGAGCTGGGTGTGGGACTGGCCCTGCACAGCCCCAGGGGCCTGGGCTGGGAGCCTTTGATGCCCAGGCAGCCCTGGCCAGGTGTTTGTGCAGGCTGGAAACAGCTGTGGCTGGTTGATGCACGTTGGGTGCTCCTCTCAGAAATGCTTTAATCAGACCCATTATCCAAATTTTCAAATGGACTGTCAGACAAAGAAGGTTTTTAATCAGTGGCAGAGGTGGGATCATTGTCATGCAGGAGAACATTTAAAGGCAGAATTGCCTGAGCAGTATCTACCAGAGCAGAGTGCAACCATGAGAGGTGGTGGGAGCTCTGGGGATGGAGGGATGGATGCAGGAAAGGATGCAGGCAGGGATACAGGGATGGGTGGATGGGTGCAGGCATGGATGGGTGGATGGATGCAGGGATGGAGGTCACACATCCCCCCTGTCCTTGCCCTTGCTGCTCCTCCATTCGTGCCTGTGGGGCACTGATGCCTTTCCCAGAGCTGGAAAGGAGCAGAGTGATGGAACAATTCAAGTGGGAAAAGACCTCTGAGATGCCCAGGTCCAGCCCAGCACCACCACAGTCACTGCCCACGTCCTCAGAGGGGGTATCCACGTGGGTTTAGGGTTACACAGTCTGCAGTCTGGCTTGTGAAGTCTTTTTTTCCTGTTCAATTTGTTGTTCATGAAGTTGTCCCTCCCCACGTCCTGGGCACAGAGGGAAATGTGGGGTCAGTGTGAGATGTGTTCGTTTTTTATTCTCCTAGTGCAGAGGTGGAAACACATCTGTGTTTTCTGTCCATTCCATTCATCTGGGATGGTGATTTCTTTCTTTCTGAGGACCTGCAGTAAGAAAATTCCACATTCAAAGTCCCTGTTCTGGATTTTCTGGTTTTCTTTGTTGGTGGCAGCACAGGATGTTGCAGGTGAGCCACGAAATCAGCACCTGATACAGGAACTTTTGTTGTTTGATGGTTTCTTGGTCTTATGCAGCCAGCCCCTAATCTGTCAGGATGGTTTAAAAGGTCTGCACCTCATGAGTGACCCCTTCATTCCCAAGACAAACCCAGCTGTTGTGTCAGTGACCATGGATGACTCTGTAGCTAATTAGTGCCCAGTGCTGCCTGCAGGGGGGTTTATTTTCCCTCTCTGATGCACGTTCAGAATTAGGATTGGCTCAGGAAGCCCTGGGAGCCCCAGGTGCAGCAGAAGTGCCTCAGGGGATGCTCTGAAGCTTCTCTGGAGGATGGGATTCCCTGGAGCAGCAACAACCAACAGCTCCCTCCTGCCGCCTCTGCCCTGGAAGTGTCTCCCTGTTTCCCATCAGATGGAGCTGCAGAGAGCCAGGGCAGGCACAGGGGTTAACTGGAGTGTGCTTTTAGCTCTGGGCTCAGCAGAATGCCCTGCAGCAGCTGCAGCCCTGCTCTGAGCTGAGCCCCAGTCACTGCGATGCTCCTTCCCCTCCCAGCTACCAGTTATGCAAAGTGAAGCTTTACCTGGGCAGGGAGTGAGATTTTCCATGTTCAGCTCACAGCATTTAATGGAAAGTGATCTATCTGGGCAAAAAGGAGGGGGAAAAGCAAAATCAGAACCCCCTCAAACACAAGCAGCTTATTTTAGTGCTGTGTCTTTCATAAATCCTAAAGGTTGTTTTGTTTCTGCCAAGAGTGTTTTGTTTAAAATCAGCTTATGTTTAGAATACAAGAAGGAGGAGGAAGAGGAACCAGATTCAATAATTTCCTTCTGCTTCTGGTAGTTGTTCCTTACTTGATTACTTGCCAAAGTGCCAGAACTGACAAATTATCCAATAGCACTGAAGTGAAGGCAGCACTGCGCCGTGTAAAGCTGGATTAGTTTATAAAGTGTCCCTGTTGTGCTCCAGAAAATGAATAACCAATATTCAGCAAACCTGTTGCAGGTCCTTTCCCCCTTCCTTTCTCCTCCTTCCCTTTCTTTTGGGCACTAAAAGGAGCGGAAAGTTACACATTTATTTGCTTGTCAGCAGAGGGGAAATCCTTCAAAAAGAAAAATGGTGTGCTCCCAAAGCCATTGCAGGGTGGGGAAGGGAATTCATTGGATTGCAGCCTGCCTGGGGCTGCTTTGGGGAGCTGGGTTCCTGGGCTGAGGGGTTTGGAGGCTGGGGATGCTGCAGTACAGTCACCATTCCCAGAGGATAGCAGGGAGATTTACTCAGTGAGTTATCCAGCGTTGTGTGTTGAATTGTAAGGAGAAGTTGATTGCACGTGAAGCCCAGGACGTGCTGCAGGGGAACAGAAAGGATCAGAGCTGGCAGCTGAGCCTTGCCAGCGCTCCTGGCTGCTTTTATGGGGTCTGATCTGCTGTGCCCTGCGGGCCTGGGCTGCTGCCTCCTGTGCAGGGTTGGTGTGCAGGGTTCCTGTGCCCTCCTGTGCAGGGCAGGTGTGCAGGGTTGGTGTGCAGGGTTGGTGTGCCCTCCTGTGCAGGGTTGGTGTGCCCAGGAACAGCAGCATTCCCGAGGGAATTACACGTGGGGGAACCCCAGCCCTGAGCCCCAGGAGGAGCTTTGGGATCAGCTTTCAGGTTTTGCTAATCTGGTGTTTGGGGAAGCTGAGCCATGGCACAGGGAGCACAGAGAGCCTCAGTGATGCAGGCTGCATTCCCCTGCTTTTATAGAAACATAGAAATATTTAGATATATAAAGTATATTAAAAATTCTAGAAATATATAGTCATATCATATTTATATAAGATAATAAATAGATTATCTCTGTGTAATCAGAAATATATAAATATATTACATAGAAATAGATAGTTTATATAGATATATGCTTTATATAAATATATAAACACATAATACAAATATATAAATACATAAAATATTGAAAATATAAATGCCTAAATACATCAATGTATCAGTATCTGTGCAGGTGGAAAGCCCAGCAGTGTGTGCATTTGCACAGCTCCAGGGCAGGGTAGGGCTGGGGTGATGTTGGTGTTGGGGCCAGGGCAGAGCTGCACCTCAGGAAATGGACAGGGGTGACAGAAACCCCACAAACCCCACAGGGCTTCGTTTTGCTCCCAGCACAGCCTCCAACTGGCCTGACCCTGCAATTCAGTAATTATGAGAGATTCTGTGCCATGGGTATCAGTAGGGAAGAGCAAGTGCAGGCGATGGGGAAATCTCACTGAAATCTGCATTTATCTGTATTTATCACAGAACCCCTGCATGGTTGGGTTGGGAGGGACATTGAGATCCCATCCCACCCCTGCCGTGGCAGGGACACCTCCCACTGTCCCCAGTGTCCAGCCCCAATGTCCAGCCTGGCCTTGGGCACTGCCAGGGATCCAGGGGCAGCCACAGCTGCTCTGGGCACCCTGTGCCAGGGCCTGGGAGCCATTCCCTGTGCCCTGTCCCTCCAGGAGTGAATGTCCATGCCCTTGGAGGAGTGAATTGGAGCCCCCAGAGCTCCCCCAGCCCTGTGCCAGCCCTGGCTGGGCACTGTCCCACCTGTGAGTGCCACTCTGGTGCCACCGCTGTGCCAGGCCGCCCCTGAGTGCCTTCATGGCTGTGCCCCCACAACAAGGCACCCAAATTAATGCTCAGTGTGCTTGCTTACAGAGCAGCAGCAGCATCTCAGGGCTGTTAATTAATCAGCCCATAGCAGCTGGAATGTCCTGGTGTGCAATTAAATTAATGGGCTGAGCCCGGGGGGTGGGGGAGCTGTGAGAGCTGCCAGGGCCGCCCTGCAGCACGGGCAGCTCCAGGCTGGTGCCAGGCTGATGCCAGGCTGGTTCCTCCTGCAGGAGCTGCAGGTCCCAGGCAGAGGCAGCAGACAGACCCTCCTGGTCGCTGTGCTCAGGGGTTTCTGTTCAGCAGCTCTGTGTGGGACAGGGGATGGATGAGGATGAGGGGGGTTTGTGCTGAAAGCAGGGCTGCTCTCTGGGGCTGCAGGTGCTGCAGCTCCTCGGGAGGAGCTGGGGGCTGGCACTGAGCTGATGGAACCTGCAGTGCCACAAAAGCTGCCAGGAGCTGCTGGGGCAGGGCAGCTCTGTGGATGGAGGGAGGGTTGGACTGGGAGGGCTGCAGTGTGAAAATGGGATGGGAGCAATTAAAAGGACAAGACTGGGTCCTTAGAAACTTAAACATGAAAAAATTCAGCCCTAGCTGGAAAATCGCAGTGTTAGATGAGAGAGGAAGAGAAAAGAGAAGGGTCCTGTGGATGTTCCATTGAAAACCAGGCCCAGAGCAGCTTTGCCAGCTCCACCGTGGAGAATGTTCTGTAAGAGCAGCTCAAAGTGAGTGTGCCTCAGAACAGGGGTGGGAAAAGCCTCTCCTTTTCCTCATCACCATCACAGCCTGCCTTCCCTCAGGGTCCCAAAGGAGCTGGTTTAAACAGCCCAGCAGGACCAGAATGGTTTGGGTTGGGAGGGACCTGAAATCCCACCCAGTGTCACACCCATGGCAGGGACACCTCCCACTGTCCCAGGTGCTCCCAGCCCCAGTGTCCAGCCTGGCCTGGGCACTGCCAGGCTGTTCTGTGGATGTCCTGTGGCAGTGGGGCACTGCCAGGGGGCTGTCCTGTGGCCCTGGGCACTGCCAGGGGGGTGTCCTGTGGCCCTGGGCACTGCCAGGGGGGTGTCCTGTGGCCCTGGGCACTGCCAGGCTGCCCTGCCAGCCCGTGTCCCCAGCAGGACCCTGCAGGGCTCAGTCTGTTCCTGCAGATGCCCCAGCACAGAGCAGCAGTGACTCCAGAGCCACAGGGCTGGGGACAAACCCAGCTGTGTCCTGGGGATGGAGACCCCCAGAGCTCCCAGAGCACCTGGAGCCTGCTGTGTGCAGCTGTGCTGTGCCCTTCTGGGGCTCTCTGTCCGTCTGTCTGTCCCTTGTTGGCAGCAGAGGTGGCTGTGAGCAGGAGAGGCTCTGCTTTCTGCACCTGGACCGAGCAGCAGGTGAGACAGAACTGCACAGAAAATCCCCAGGTGTCTGCAGGGGCTGTGGCACTGCAAGGGGAGGGGACAGCACCGATTTGGGGTTTTTGGGGTGTGGTGGGGCTGAGTCCCAGAGCAGAGCATGGGGCAGGTGAGGGCGTTTTGGGGCCCTCCCATCACATGAGAGCCATCACATCCCCGGGGCTCTGGGAGCAAATCCAGCAGGTGCTGCCTGATGACAGCCTGGCAAGTGAGCAGAAATTTGAAAAAGTTCCCTTTTAAATCTGTGCCAGGCTGGAGCTGCCCTGAAAGCAGCCCTGACCCACAGGGAAATCTCCCATTTTCTCCTCACTGTGTAATTTCCCAGCAGGCTGATTGCTCCTCCAGCATTTCCATCACGCTGGACAAGAAAGGAGAAAATTACTGACAATTAGCTGAACTCTTCAGGCTTCACTCAAGCAGAATCCCATTGCCTGCACTGGGAACACTTCCCAGGACTGGATTCCAACTTTTCCCCCACTTAGCATTTAGGAAAGGGCTGAGCAGAGCCCCTGCAGGGCCCAGCCCTGTGCTGGAACAAAAGATCTTTTTTACTTTTGGTATGGGAGGCAGTGAGAAGTGTTTGTGGAGAATGTGGAGCTCTGCTCAGGGAGTCTCACACCTGTGAGCAGGTTTGATCAGAGCAGGATTCGCCCTCAGCAATGATCTGGAGATGGGGAGCAGCACCCTGTGAGTGACTGGGATGACCATCCCACTGAAGGTTTTCTCTTTTCCAGTAGGTTTTTTGTGGAGCACCTTTCAAGGCACAAAGAAAGCACTGAATTGAGCAGCACTGCTTAATTCAACTAAGAAAATTGTGAACTGAGGGAGCAAACAGACACAGCTGGGTACAAGGATGGGATCTGTTCTGTGCCTGTGTAGCCAGACCCAAATGCTTTGAGAGAACCTGGCTGTAGAGCACTTGGGAAGCATTCAGCCAGTAAATCTGAGTGACAGCTTCCCACATCCTGATGCCTGATGCATTTGGGATTTCTTGTCCACAGGGATTTCTGCAGCTTAAATAAATCCTCTGTGATAACTTCTGAAGAGGGAAGTACCTGAACTCCACAAAAACAAACAGCTGACCCTGGGCAGGGATCTAATAATGACAATTTCTGAAATATCTGGAGTCCTGCACGCTGGGAGGGCTCAGAGAGAGACCCTGCAGGGGTCAGGGAACAGGGATCATTGCTTCTAGAGGGTTTGTGAGCCCAGAGGGGTCTGTAAGGGACCATTCCATCCAGAGGGGTCTGTAGGCACACTGGGTGGTGCCCCCACGCCAGGCAGGGCTGTCTGGGGGCAGCTTTGGACAATTTCCTGATTAACCCTGGGCGTTTCTGCCCTTGGCCTGCAGCACTTGTCCCTGTGCCTGCCCTTTGTCCCTGTCCCTCACCCCCAGCCAGTTCCCCACAGGATATTTCTCACAGCTCTTGCAGAGAAATGAGATTTGTCACTTCCCATCCACGTGCTGTGCCCGTGCTGGGGCAGGCTGAGCTGAGCTCAGCTGGGCTGGGCTCTCCCTGGGCTGGGCTCTGCCCTGAGCCGGGCTCTCCCTGAGCCGGGCTCAGCTGGGCTGGGCCGTGGGCAGCAGGCACAGGCAGCCCCAGCCCTGCTCAGCTCTGCAGGGCTGCTCTGGGAGGTGCAGGTGCAGCTGCACTGCCCATTGCACCCCTGCTCAGAGGGAACAGAGTGTTTCACAGCCAGCGTGTGGCACTGCACAGCCCAGAGCCTGCTCTGCCCTGTCCCCAGACAGAATGAACTGTTTCTGGCACGGGAGGCGCTGCCTCACCCCTGCCACTTGGAGCACATCTGTCTTTTCATTAATTTAAACTTGGAGCAAGAAAAATCTTTTTGCTAAGCAAAGAGGAATTTGCAGACATGGGCATTTACAGAGCAGTTCCCCTTGCCTGCTCCAGAGCTCTGTGGTTTTTCCTTTCTTTGTTTTCCAGTAAAAATGACAGGAAGGTCAACGTGACCGTGGCTTAAGAACTGGGACCATGGATTTGACAAATGCTGCAGCCTCACATGATTTTGCTCCCATCAGTAATTTTTTTCTTGCACCAGGAGCTCCTCAGGAGGAGGAGGAGGAGGAGGGTGACCCCAGAGCCTTTCCAAAGGCACTCTGATAACTCCTGCTCTCTCCCTTCTGCAGGGCCCATTTGTCTGGGTGCTTGACATTTGTCCTGGTGCCACCTACTCCAGCTGCCTCTGATTGAATCACTGCTGCTGTTATTATTTCTCTGTTCCTTGACTTTTTTGCCAGTGAACTGAAAATACTTCCATTCTTGTTTGCTATTGATCAGATAATTCACAGGTCTGAGCTGTCCTGACACGGCCAGCACTGCAAGTTCATGTGCTCGAAAATAAGTGCATAGAAGGAGTGGTTTACACCTCTGCCCCTGTTCTTACACCGTGTTTTAATATTTGCAGGGCCTTTTGGATGTGTTACAATTGGCAGTAGCTCCATCACAATGCATTTATTGTGTTTCCAGGAGGGCAATTGTACCTGGGAAAGCAAAACAACTCAGAATTCTTCTGAAATTGCTCAGCTCTGCTTTTATTTTTATTTTTTTCCCCAAAAAAGGAAAGGAAATAGAAAAGAAAACCCTGTTGTAGATGAAATAATTGCAACTGGTGCTTGCCTGAAAATTCACCAAAACTTGGGAGTGTTTGGTCCTGTCCTCCTGCCCTGCTCAGCAGGGAGAGCCCAGGAGCTGCTGCCTCCCCCTCTGACGTCCCTGGGAGTAGTGGGATATTGGGGGGCAGTGGGATTGGGGAGCAGTGGGATATTGGGGAGCAGTTAAGTCAGGTGTCCATGCAAAGCAGTCTGAGTTATTTCCCTGAGAGATCCCAAATACCAGGTAATTCATAACCTATTCCACGTTTTCACGCACCTTCAACCAGGACACAAATACTTCCTTTTGCCTCCACCATTATTGCCATTCAGAGGGCTGCAGGGGTACAGAATTACACAACTATTTGCTTCTCCAGTCGTGCTGTGTTTTTGCAGGGTGATTTATGGAGCTGTGACCAGGAGACCTTTCCCTAATAATGGATTTTTCCCAATGAATTTGCATCGTTTTCATAGGTCATACTCCTCACTTCAGTTCCTTTGCCTGCCATTTGCTCTGGCTGTTAAACAGCTTTAAAATTCGAGTGTGATTATTCAGAAATCACTCCATAAAACATGATCTGCCAGGAGGCACCGGGCTCTCCCTCTGCCTCACTCGAGGAAGGAGAAGCTGCCGAGTTTGAATGAGCACTGGAAAGTTCATTAGGGATAATTGTTGATTAGATAGGGAAGTGAATTATAGAAATGAGATCAG
The DNA here is from genome assembly GCA_035582745.1 of Loriotus luctuosus. Lineage (NCBI taxonomy): Eukaryota > Metazoa > Chordata > Aves > Passeriformes > Thraupidae > Loriotus > Loriotus luctuosus. The sequence continues at coordinate 1,004,101 of JAWWEY010000029.1, read as the reverse complement.
AAACATGTAATTGTCTCCACCGTGGGCAGGATGCTGTGCAGAGGGAGGGGTGGGAGCAGGGAGGGATTGCAGCTAATGCAGCCTGGCAAACCCTGAGCGTTCCCTGCAGCCCAGCATTCCCTGGGCTCAGCTCCTGGCAGAGGGCCCGGGGGAAACTGGGCTGGGAAAGGCACAGGGCAGTGGGGAACTGGGATGGGAGAGGCACAGAGGGGTGGGGAACTGGGATTGAAAGGCACAGAGGGCTGGGGAACTGGGATGGGAGAGGCACAGGGCAGTGGGGAACTGGGATGGGAGAGGCACAGAGGGCTGGGGAACTGGGATGGGAAAGGCACAGAGGGGTGGGGAACTGGGATGGGAGAGGCACAGGGCAGTGGGGAACTGGGATGGGAGAGGCACAGAGGGGTGGGGAACTGGGATTGAAAGGCACAGAGGGATGGGGAACTGGGATGGGAGAGGCACAGAGGCGGGGGGAGGCTGCAGGGGCTCTCTGAGGAGCAGCACAGTGGGGCTTTGGCTGTTCCAGAATCCCAGAAGGGTTTGGGTTGGAGGGACCTTCAGGATCACCTCATTTCCCGCCTGCCATGGCAGGGACACCTTCCACTGTCCCAGGTGCTCCCAGCCCCAATGTCCAGCCTGGCCTTGGGCACTGCCAGGGATCCAGGGGCAGCCCCAGCTGCTCTGAGCACCTGTGCCAGGGCTGCCCCCACCATGGACCATTTCTTCCCTGGTAATCCATCCTTGTGAGGAGCAGAGCTGCCTCAAATCTCTGCCTGGAGACGTGTTGGGAGGAGCAGGGGACCCAAAGCTCCCCAAGCAGGGCTGGCTGCTGCTGCTCCACTACCAGGGGAAGCACTTGCCTTTTTTTCTCTTCCTCAAAAAAAGAATTAAACTGCACAAACACAGAGTTAAGGTCTGGAGGCAAAAAGGAAACTCCTGGTGCCAGGTCCTGTCAGCACTGGGAAAAAAAAATGTCCCCAGCCCCCAAAAGCCTCCCAGAAAAAAAGAAAAAAACGGAAGAAGTAAATAAATTTCACTGAGCCTTTTGAAATGGTTTAATTGCCTTTGTGCTCTAATTGCTCCTGGTTTTACAGCCTCATTTCTTGTCATAAAATTAGTCCCACTTTTTATGCTTTTTTCCTTTCCTACTGGTCTGTGATTATTATTTTTTAATTGCTTTGGTGTGTCGATCTCTCCCACGTCTCCCCCGGGAAGGGGAAGAGGGACCTGATTCTGTGTCTGCCGCCTGCACGGAGGATGCTGCAGCTGCTGGGAGGAGATGGAGGCTCCAATTTTGGGGGAAATATCAACGCTGATCCCTCCCAAGCTCTCACAAATCCCCAGAGCAGGGCTGGGCACAGGGACTCTGCATCCAACCCTGAGAGGAGGAGCAGTGCTTGGGAGCACAGCCACTTCTGGCAGGATTGGCTGGGGAAAAGATTCCTTGCTGCAAACCATCAGGAACACAATTAATGGATAATAAATAAATAAAAAGTTATGAATAATTCTATCTATTATATATTATATATAATAATAATTAATAAATAATAATAAATAATTTCAAAAAAAGCATAGGAAGGAACCAGAGCACCTGAAAAAGATGAAAGCTGCATCATCTGTAGCCCCTTTAAGAGCCCCCCTGTTTCAGGCAGCACCTCCCAGCACTGCCTCTGTCTGTCTGTCTGTCTGTCTGTCTGGGCTGATGTACAACTGCAATAGGAAGCCGTGCATGAAGTTTATTAAGGCTGGGTAGTTCCTGTGCACTATTGATTCCATCTCTGCTGCTATCTTGCCCTGTCTCGACCTAAAAAGTGATTTAAAAACAAGGTAAAAAAGCATATAATTCTTTAAAAATTGTGAGTATTATGGGATGTGGGACGTTGCCATTTTGGATGCATTAGCAACACGCTGCAAAGGAATGTGTCTGAGATACAAATCTAATTAAGGGGACTTTGATGATGTTGAGACTAAAAATGAGGGAGCACTTCGGGCTGAACCAAAACACGAAGTTGAATCTGAACTCAGCTCCGCAAATTTCTGTCTCAGGGGTGGAAGGAAAATTGGATTTGCTTTGGCTTCCAGCCAGCCTTGCTTCATCCTGAACGAGCTCTCCACTGTCCAACCTCTCCCACGTCCTTGGAGTTACTCCCAGTTTGTGGCAGGAGCAGGAGTGAGCTCAGAGGAGCAGCTCTGCCCACCGTGATGCTCAGGGCTGGCACGGCTCCACCTCGGTGCAAGTCCTGAGGTGTCAGCAATGCAGAAAAGCAAACTTTATTTCTCATAAAAATTGAGAAATCAAGTCCTCTCCTTTAGCCCGTTGTCCCTGTCAGCCCCAGGCACAGCCTGCCCTGTCCAGCCCTCCCACAGCCCTCCCTGCCCTGCCATCACCTCAAATGTTCTTATCTATCCCAATTTTCCATGGGCTTGGGTCACCTCCATCCCCTTACCAGGAAATCCAGGGCCATCAGCCACTGCAGAGCCACAGCACAAGGAGAATTTGTCCTGGCTGGACTGAAAAAAAAGAAGTGAAGCAGAGCTGAAGGCTGCAAGATGAGTTGTGGGAATGAGAGTGCTTTGTGGGATATCATCCAATTCCTGCTGGACAAAATCCATCATCCCCTTGGTCCTCACCTGCCTCTGTGCCCAGAGACACCAAAGGTGCCCAGAAGCCTCCAAGACCCCCAAAACTTTGTCCTACCAAACTGGGGGGGAGCACCCTGGGGGGACATTGAAGGGAAACCCCAAATGAGGTTGGTAGGGCTGAGGAACACCTGGATCAAACAGAGGGAAGCAGCAGGAGTGATCCCTGTGACTGCAGCCCATAACCTTGTGCTTGCCCCTGGTGTTTTCCAAACTTTCCTGGAGAACATCTCTGCAGCACCACATCCCACCTTGCAGTCAGGCCAAGAGAAGAGCCAAGGGATGAGCTCAGGCTTGAGCCTGCTCTGAATGCAGCTCAGTGCCAGCCCCTGGGGGCATTGGGAAAGGGGGCCTTCCCCCCTCTCACAGAGATATCCAGGGAACTGCTTTCAGGTTTGGGGTGTTTTGTGCTGCAGTGTATTCACAGAATCCCAAGGCAGTTTGGGCTGGCAGGAACCTTAAATTTCATTGTGTTCCACCCCTGCCATGGGCAGGGACACTTCCCCTGGGGCAGGTCACTCCAACCCAGCCTGGAACACTCAGCATTGCAGGGAAGGGGTGGGCAGAGGGCAGGAAATGACAAACTCCATCCCCAGTGCTCCATCAGCAGCCAGGCACCTCCCAAAGCACCGAGGAGCAGCCCCATGGCTGTGACATTTGCGATGCATTAAGTTTAAACATTTTCAATAAAGAAAAACAATCCATTCAGACTCGCTTTATGATTCATAGTAATTGCAAATAGGAGCAGTTAATATAATTGTCCAGCTGAGACCAGCAGGCTGGGAACATGTAGCAGTGAGATGTACAATCAGGGAAGGTTGGGAGGGAATTTAAGTGCAGGTTAAGCAAATGCATTACTTTAATAACACACAGAGACAGCTCTTGTAGTTATAAAGAGGATAAAATAAATATTGTACCAGAAATCTACAGAATGGGAGGTTTTATCACCAAGGACTGCCCGCTCCCTATTTACTTTCAATTTAGATTTTACAAAAGCTGCACTTGTCATGTTTTTTATGTGTGGAAGACAATGACTTGAATTGACAAATGACCTTATTTCTCCATAAGTTTTGCAAGGGAGCCTCAGTTTCTCAAATAAAAATGATCACCTCCCAGCAGTCATCCTGGAGACAGAAAAAAGCTTTTTTTTTCTCTCTCTTTTTATTTTTTATTTCAGACAGGAAGGACTATAATTCAAAGAGGAGATGGTGCTCCTGCTCCTCTCTGCCTTGGAGGTGGGCCAACCCCTTTGACTTCTCAAGCCACAAAGGGAAGGGACCTGTTTCTCTGCAGTGGTTCTGTCCAGCTCTTGTGCGCAACCCTACTTCAGCTTTCCCAACCCTGAAAATTGGAGTTTCCTCCCTTTTAAATAATTAACTTGAGCTGGTTCAGTGTGAAGCAAGTAGAGAAGAGAGGAAAGAAGAAGCTATTGAAAGACATCATCTTCATCATCATTTATCCAGCTTAACCAGCTTCTCTCCAGAGAAGAGCTATAGTACTTTATTAAAAGATATTTTTGAGGGTAAGCCATTAAATTAAAGTATCTTGTTCACAGATTAACGACACATAAACAGCCAAACAAAACAGAACATCGGCTCATTAGAATCGTTTATAAAATATTAAGGGTCCTAAAAAGTAACTATTTCCAGGCACCTTTCTCTTGGTGATGGGGGAGAATGGGGATGTTCAGGTTTGCTACCTGCAATACAGAAAAAGAAATGCTGTTGTCAAACTCCTTCTGCCTGGTGTCCCCTGTTGTTCTGGGGGTGGTGGATTAATGCAATGCATTAATTCTGGGGTGCCAGTGCCTGGGTGTTGTCACCTCCCCAGCCAGCTGAATATTCCAGCATCCCCTATGCAGGTGATGGGTTAAAAAATGCAGGATAAGACAGGCAAAAAATATCAATCCCCCTCAAAAAAAAAAAAAGAAAAAGAAAAAAAACCACCAAAAATTTCAAACTCAAATGAATGGCATCTCTTTCAGGGCCCCCAGCACCATCTGTGACACCCCAAGCTGCAGGTGAACACTCCTGAATCCAGAGGGATAAACACCAGGAGGAGGAGGAGGAGGCAGGGAATGCAATCTTAAAGTCACAGAATTTAGCATAAGGAGGTAATGGGATTGCGGTGGCTTTCCAGTAAATGTCATTGCTGTAATTAGGAGAACAATTATTGTCAACCGGCAGAATTGTCCCCTATCTGTCATTTCAGCAGGAGCAGCCAGAGCCGCAATTAAGCCCCGCACGGGTGGGGCGAGGTTCGAGCGCCGCTAATTGGGATCGGCCGGGGTGGAGCAGCCCCTGGCAGCGGGGACAGGGAGCTGGGGACAGGGAAATCGGGATAGGGAACTGGGGACAGGGAATTGGGGACAGGGATCTCGGGACAGGGAGCTGGGGACAGGGAAATCGGGATAGGGAATTGGGGATAGGGAACTGGGGACAGGGAATTGGGAACTGGAGACAGGGAATTCTGGATAGAGAATTAGGGGATTCGGGAATTGTGGACAGGGAATTTAGGGACAGGGAGCTGGGGACAGGGAATTGGGGATAGGGAATTGGGAACTGGGGACAAGGAATTCGGGATAGAGAATTAGGGGATAGGGAGCTCAGGGACAAGGAATTGGGGACAGGGAATTGGGAACTGGGGACAGGGAATTCAGGATAGAGAATTAGGGGACAGGGATCTGGGGGACAGGGAATTGGGGGACAGGGAATTGGGGACAGGGAATTGGGGATAGGGAAATGGGAACTGGAGACCGGGAATTCGGGATAGAGAATTAGGGGATAGGGAACTGAGGACAGGGAATTGGGGACAGGGAATTCAGGGACAGGGATCTGGGGGTCCCTCCCCACTGCTCCCGCCCCTCCGCCTCCCCTCGGGAGGAGGCTGCAGACAGAAACTGCATTTATTACAGCCCCAGCCCGATGTCCTGGGCTGGTACAGGGAAGAAACTTCATTTATTCCACCCCGGTGTCCTGGGCTGGTACAGGGAAGACTCCAAGCAACTGCTTAACTCAGAAACAACCAAAGTGCTGAACTGATTTACAAATTGAGGAGCCGGGAGGTCAAACCTTCCTCCGCCCACAGCAGCAGGGAGCTGGAGCGGCTCCAGAAGGGGAGAGGGATGCCCTGGGGATGCAGCCAGCCCGGGATCTCGGAAATTCTCTCCCGTCCATCCCCTCCTCTCATGGTCCGGGAGCCGAGGCTGCTACAGCGCATCCGAGCCTCGGGGCACCGATGGTGGAAAAGCTCCTCGGAGGTTTGGGAAGGCCAAACTGCAGCCCTAGACTGTTATTGACAGCACCCACATCCCCAGGGAGCTCTGGTGTGCAGCTCGGCCCTGCCTTTCTCCTGCCCCACGCTCCCAAATCCCCTCTCCAGCTGCACGCCCGATGTGCAGGAGCCGCTGCAGCTCAAACAGGTCCCCGCAGCCCTTCCCCGGGTGTCACCACCAGCCAAGCCAAAATCGAAAAAGCCAGAAGTGTCCTGCATCCAAATTTCCCGACCTGGGCAGAGGAGAGAATTCTGCATGAAAGGAAAAGGGGATGCAGCGGAGGGAAGGAACAGGGAGGCAATTATTCCACTGAAAGCATTTGCAGCATCCTTGCAGCTCGTTGTGATTAACCGTGGCCAGAGTGCTATTAGCAGCCTGGGATGATGATTAACAAGCTCTCCTAATAGCTGTTTTTAAACCTGCTTTAAAAAAAAATTAAAATAAAAAAAAAGCTGGAGCAGAGCTGGAAGGAGGTGGGGAGACCGGGTGGTATCTCCAAGGAAACCAGAAACAAAATGGGCTTTGGCACATCGCAGAACCAGGCGGGCAATCAAAGATTACAAGCAGTTTTAATTTAAGGTTAATTATTGTTTACTCTCTGGAGCCCGCCCCATCGGAAAGCAGCAGCAGCAGCAGCAGCTCTGACCTTGAGCAGCTCCTGGTGGGGCCCTCGGGTCCCTTCCCCCGGATGGGCTCCGGTGGGAGCAGGGATGGAGGGGACAGTGCAGGGGGATGCTCAAAGGCACCGGCGGGAGGATCCTGCCCCAGCTGCGGCCTGAAAAGCTCCATTCAGCTTTATTTAACCGCTTGCCCCAACTGCAGGCACGGTTAATTAATTTTGGACTCCTATTGATTTCCCATTTGGAGGAATCACAGCGGCACTTTCGCTCCGAGCCAGCCCCGTTTTTACCGGTGAAAATTCTGTGTAGAGGCGCCTTCCCCTGGTGAGATCTTCTGCCCCACCGAGGAGGAGGAGGAGGAGGAGGAGGAGGAAGATTCAGGCACAGGGCATGCCCAGCCTGGGGCATCTGCCCAGGGATGGAGCCTGCAGGTGCCAGGGTTTGGGGAGCTTCTCCTGCCCAGGGATGGAGCCTGCAGGTGCCAGGGTTTGGGGAGCTTCTCCTGCCCAGGGCCAGGGCTGAGCAGGCACCAGCCCAGCTCCTCTTGGAGCTCCCCACCGGGTGCACAGGGCTGGCTCCTCGCCCATGGAGAGAGGGGGCTCAGCACCCCGTGCTCACACATCCCCACCCCATCTCCACCCTCCTTAGCTCCCAAAGATGCCCAGGGGTCCGACTCAACCAGTGCAAAATGCTCTAAAAATTCTCTGGAATCCAACCCAACCAGTGGAACCCCAGCTCTACAAAATGCTCAGGAGTCCAACTCAGCCACTACAAAATGCTCCACAAAATGCTCCACAAAATGCTCCACAAAATGCTCCTCCTCTCTGATTCCACCTCGCACCTCCCCAGGCTGGATCCACGCTGCTTTCAAACACCAAGGCAGGCTGAAGGATGGGACATTTCTCCATCTGTCCTGGAAGATGCTTTTTACTCCAAGCCCCTGTTCTGAAGCTGCTGTGACAGCGCTGCTGAGGAGTGGCAGCTGAGATTAAGGAGGTGACAACTCCCCTGAGCTCTCCTCCCTTTGCTGGAGACAGACACGTTTAATTATGATAGAAAGGAGATCCTGGTGCGTGCTGCAAATGCTTAAGGTGATTTGAAGCGTGAAGCTGCATAAGGTTTGTGAGATTTGAGGTTTCCAATCTGTTTGGGCTCGTTTGGGCTGTTTCTGCTGTTTATTCCCTCTGCATTTTCACATGTTCTCAAGCACATGGGGACTTGAGGAGACAAGTCTGAAGAAATCAGTGCAGAAAGGTTTTGATAACTTCATTTTCTGTTTAGTGCCATCACTGGGAGTGATGGGATCATGGGGCTGGATGAGGAGATGGGCACCAAAGGTGGCATTGGTTCTCTCCAGGAGCACTTTCAGTCCCTCTCTGCAGGATTCCTCTCTCCTGTGATCATCACTTTGCTGATCCCTTGGCTTTGGATTTGCCAAGGGCTTTGTTAACCTGCTGTGCCCAGCACACGGGGGATGGAGAGGGTTTCCCCACCGTGCTGATCCCTTGGTGACACCCAGGTGTCCTTTCCCTGCCACAACATTCAGGATGGACACCGTGGCACCAGCAGGAGCACTGAGGACACCAAAGGTCCTCCCAGGGCAACAGAGAGGGGGAGCAGCAAAACCTCCCTGGCCCTGCATCCTGAGACACAGAGAGAGCAGCCCCAAGCCAAATGTGGACCTTGGTGAGTTTTCTGCCCCCTGGATCCCAGAGACCCAGGGCTGGCTGGGGACCAGCCCATGCCTCGTCCTTTTGCTCCTGATCCCAGCAGGAACTGACCCAAAGCACACCCCAGAGCTTGATAAGAGCAGGTTTCAATCCTGCCTGCTTGGGAACGCTTCAGGCACTTGGAGAGTACAAAACAAATGGCTTTCCAGTGTTAATGTTTACCTGGGAGATCAAATGATTAAACTATAACCTGCTCAGAACTTTTCTTCTAAGTTGCCTTTGGAAATGTTTATTGCATTTCCCTTCTGCAGCAACCCCCATGTCCTCCCATGCTGAGGAGACCTGTCCAATGCACCAGAGAACTTCAGACCAGGAAAAGCATCCCCACACTGCCCAGTTTTCTGCCAGAAGAGGTTTTGGCTCCTTTGCCATCAGAGGAATCTCTGGAGCAGTGTGTGCCACCCCAGGGGTTTGGAGAAATCACCCTCCTGCTGTCCCAACGAGATGGGATGGAGCCAGGAGGCCTCTCAGGGGCCTTTCCCTAAGAGCTGCTCAAAATATCTGCAGAGTCCTTCAGCCACAAGTTGTCCCCTTGCAGATTGAGGGATCCTCTGGCTCTGGTGCTCACTTTGTCACTGCTCCACCTTCTTTTCCAAAGCTCCATTCAATTAAAGGCAAACCCCTGTGTTCACCCCACCCCTCAGGTTTTAAAAGACTCAGAGAAATAGAATTAGATCTTCATGACCCTCCAGCATTTCTACAGATTCATTTCCTACAGGAGATGGGCTGTTTTCCCTACAGGATCATTTCTATGGACACCCATTGGTTTTTATCCCCATTAAATATTACAAGCATCTCTCAGGATTTCCTTCATAAGGAGTTACCAGGATTCCCAAGGGAGTAACTCACATCAGTCTGAGCTGTCTCCCTGCAGCTCCCAGAGCAGCCTGGAGCCCCCACATGGGGTTTTTCTGGGAGATCTGATCAGGCTGGTGAGCTGACAGCAGCCACTCAGCCTGGCTTTGCCTGAGCTGGGTGTTTGAACCCAGCCAGTGACCATTGATGAAGGTGAAAAGCTGAATATTTCCTGAATATCTCAATTTTCAGGCAAACAGGAAGTTGTCACGTGTATAAACAGCAGATTTGGGGCAGAGCAAACCCCTAAAAGCTGTGTCCATGACTGTCACATGCTGCATGCTGTCCCCAGTGCACTCCTGTGCTGTGAGCAGGCCAGAGGGTCCTGCAGGTGTGCACCTGCCCTGGCTCACTGCATCTCCCACCTGGACACCCCAGGGCAGCCTGGAGCCCTCAGAAGGGCTCAGGGATGGGAAATTGGACCCTGCAAGGGGGACATGGACAGGAAGGGCTTGATCAGGGTGTCACTGGTCATTTCATTTTTTGGAGGGGGTTATTTTCTCCCTCTCAAGCTGTCAAAGCAAGGAGCACACCCCAAACTGTAGCAGCTCAGTGGCCAAGGTGGATACTCCTCTGCACTAAGGAAAGTGCAAAACATGGGGGGAAAATCTGCTGTTTTCATAAATGCACTCACAGCAGGGTCTGCCCGAGGCCTGGGGACACAGAGACGTGGGGAACAGGGGTGTGAGCGTGTCCCCAGCCAGGAGCAGCTCCTCAGCAGCTCCCAGGGGAAAAAACAGCGTGGGGAACAAGGTGGAAGGATGCCTTGGCTTTGGAGGTGTGCAGGGTTTGTTTGTTTGGGGATGGAAGCAGCAGTTTTGCATCCCTGGTTGCCATGGCAGCACAGGCGCTGCCTCCAGCGAGGCCAGCACTGGCCACACCCAGCCAGAGCCCAAAACTGCAGCCCCAAAACTGCAGAGAGCCTCTGAGAGAGCAAACCCGGGGCCCTGGGCTGGGCTGGGACCCTGCCTGGGAGAGGGGACACCCCATCCCCAGCCAGGAGCTCCAGCACAGCTCCCAAATCTCCTTGGCCGCTGCTTCTCATTGAGGTGTGAGGGCACAGGTTGGACTCGGTGCTCTTAGAGGTCTCTCCCAACCTCATTATTCTGTGATTCTGTGGTGATTCCAGGGAGGAGGGCTCTGCTCACCAACTCCCAGGAGGTTCTTGGCCATCACTTTCCAGAAGGTTCTTGGCCAGCCCTTCCCAGCCTCTCCTTTGCCCAGGGCTCTCTGCTGGACCCAGCTGCCTGCCCAGCACCCTGCCTGTCACAGACATTCTCTTTGTGAAAAATCCTTTCCTTAGGATTTTTCCTTCTGAGAATCTGTGGCCTCAGAGATAG
>JAWWEY010000029.1:949915-984575 GCA_035582745.1 Loriotus luctuosus | reverse complement strand
GGCTGGGATGTGCAGTGTCTCCTCTCCCTGCCTTCCAGAGGGCACCAGACATGCAGAAGGGTTCCCAGTGGGATGTGGAGTTCTCCTTTCCCTCCTTTCAGAGATTTTCCCTATCTGGGGTGTGCAGTGTCTCCTTTCCCTGCCTTCCAGAGGGCACCAGACATGCAGAAGGGTTCCCAGTGGGATGTGGAGTTCTCCTTTCCCTCCCTTCAGGGATATTCCCTATCTGGGATGTGCAGTGCCTCCTTTCCCTCCTTTCAGAGATTTTCCCTATCTGGGATGTGAAATGTCTCCTCTCCCTGCCTTCCAGAGAGGCACCAAACATGCAGAAGGGTTCCTAGTGCAATGTGGAGTTCTCCTTTCCCTCCTTTCAGGCATAATCCCTATCTGGGGTGTGCAGTGTCTCCTCTCCCTGCCTTCCAGAGCGCACCAGACATGCAGAAGGGTTCCCATCAGGACATCAGTGGGTGATGAGGGCCAGAGCCATGGAGAGGGAGCCCTGAGCTGCCCACCCTGAGCTCAGCAGGAGGAGCCAGCCCCAGCACAGAGCTCCCAGTGCCCTGCTGAGCCCTGGCCACATACCTGAGGGTTATTTGTGGGAGCTGCTGGGGGCTGGTGTGGCAGGCAAACCCTACTGACTGAAAACCTGGCTGTGCAGTGGGGCTGGGGCTTGGTGTGACTCTCAATGGCACCAGTAGGCTGTGCCTTTCCTCAGAGCACCAAAGACTGCAAGGGTTAAGGGTGAATTATGGGCTTTTAAAGGGATGTTAACTTGAGATAATGTAACTTCATTGAGAATCCCTGGAATATCCTCTAAATAGATTTTGTGCTTGGGAGCAGTCTGACTGGATCTCATTACAAGTGGATTGCACACAGAGCTCCTGAATCCTCCTGCAGCAGCCCCTGGAGCGTGGCACAGCGGTGCTGCTGCCTGGGCAGCCTCTCCTGGGGCTCAGCCATGGACCTGAGCACAGCCCAGCCCAGCCAGAGCCCTGCACGTCCTGTGGGATCGCCCTCCTTCCAGTGCTGGGCACCCCAAAGCACCCAGAACGTTCTTTCCATGGTGAGTGCATTAAACCCCCCTGTTTGTGGGGAATCATTGGGTTCTCATGTGGTTTGTAACCCCCCTGTTTGTGGGGGATCATTGTGTGATTTGGGGTGAAGGACCCTAAATCCAGCCAGTCCCACTCTGCTGCCATGGCAGGGACACCTCCCACTGCCCCAGGTGTCACATCCACAGGTCTGTCACATCCCCCCAGGGATGGGCACTCCTGCATGGCCCTGGGCAGCTGTGCCAGGGCTGGGCAGCCCTTTAGGTGCAAATGTTCCCAATGTCCAAGCTAACCCTCCCCTGGCACAGCTTGAGGCCATTTCCTCCTGTTCCTGTTCCCTGGAAGGACTGATGGACCCCTGGCTGCACCCTCCTGCCAGCACCTGTGAGAGGTCCCTGAGCCTCTCTTCTCCAGCTTAAACACCTCCTGTCCCCCCAGTGAGGTTTTGTTTTGTTCTAATGGGAATTTAAACCAATCTGGGCCTTTTACACATCTCAGGCTCGAGCTGATCCCCATTTAGGCTGAGCACAAAACAAATAGAGAGAAGTGACTTCATTACTTGCACTCTGGAAGTGACTTGACAGCCATTTAGAAAAATCCTTACCATTCACCGACTTGCCAGGCTCCTGCTGTCCCCCAGGAGTGGGCTGGGGACAGAGCCATCCATCTCCCTGCCCTGCAGCACCGGAGGCAGCTCTGCAGCTGCCATTGCATTCCTGCAGTCAATGGTCCCAGGGCTCCCCTCCCTGCCTGCCAGCCTGGAGTGCCCAGGAGGTGAGGCTGGGGCTGTGTGTGCCCTTTGTGCTGCCAGCTGAGTGCAAGCAGCTGATAAAACCACTGGTGTTTTGCATTTGTTAAATCTTTGCTTTCAAGTTGACCTTATTCTCAGTGGGAAATCAGCCTGGTGCTGTGTGAACAGAAGTAGCAGTAGGTTTAAGCTGGGATTTATTTCAGTCTTTTTGCCTCCTTCAGAGAGAAGTTTGTGTTTCTTGTTCATTCATTTCCTGGCTATTGGTTGGTTGGAGGGTTGTGTACAATCATAGGATCCTCCAGCCCTCCAGAGAGCCCCACTCCTGTGGCCCTAAAGAACCCCAGGATGGTTTGGGTTGGAAGAACTTTAATATATTATATATTATAATATTAAATTGACATCTTTTGTGCTGGCCTATCCCATTGTGCAGCTCTAAGATAACACTGCAAGATTGTCTTGCACCATAATTTGAAGACCTGGTAATTTTAAATATTTTTGCAGCCATGTAGGCTATAGAAAAACAAATGAAGAGAGTTTTGCTGCCTCCCACTCTCTGTGCATGAAAGGTTTGAGTGAGCTCCAGCCCCTGGTGCCGTGCTGGTGCCCAGGCTGATGCCAGGGCTGCTGTCCCTGCCAGCCCTCCTGCAGCCCCTGGGCTCTGGTGGCTCAGGGAGGTGCTGACAGCTTGAATGCCTTCCTGGAGAGCTCCTTGTGCTGCTCTCACAGGCAGCCCTTGGCTGCAGGGAGGTCCCTCACATGTCTATTTACACTTGGGGTGGCAGTGGGATGAATCACCCGTGGCAGCTGGCAGTGCCAGCAGTGAGGGATGCTCTGCTTGGGGATCCCAGCAGAACCTGGAGTGCAGCGAGTCCAGTGAGCTCTGATGGAGCTGCCTGCCTGCCTGCCTGGGAGCCCAGGCTCCCAGAGGTCTTTTCCAAAATAAATCACTCTGGGATTCTGTGAGTTCTGCCCTCAGCTCCAGGAAAAGAGGCCATTTCCCCTCTTGGGCAGCTGAACAAACCAAAGTGTTCAAACCCTGCATCAGCCGAGACAGCTGGGATGGGCTCTGCATCCAGGGATGGGCTCTGCATGCATTGGATCTGCATCCAGGGATGGGCTCTGCATCCAGAGCTTGGAGCTGCATCCAGGGATGGGCTTTGGAAAGGGGAGATGGGCTCTGCATCCAGGGATGGGCTCTGCATCCAGAGCTTGGAGCTGCATCCAGGGATAGGCTTTGGAAAGGGGAGATGGGCTCTGCCTCCATTGGCTCTGCCCCATCCAGGAGCACCCCAGTGTTCCCAGTCCCTCCCTCCATGGTGGTCCCTCCCTCGTTCCTCTTCTGCCGTGCTGTGAACAGATCAAATGGAGGGGTTGTTCAGATGTTAAAGTTGTGTTTCTCTGTAGCCTGTGGCTGGTTTGGTTTTGCTTTGTCTGGCAGCAAATTCCTCAGCATCCCGAGCCCACCCTGGGGCAGGGAGGTGTCCAAGGTCTGGTGAGTGTTCCTTTACCTGGCAGTAAAATCCTCATGCATCCCGAGCCCACCCTGGGGCAGGGCAGAGGGCAGGGAGGTGTCCAAGGTTTGGTGAGCATTATTTTACCTGGCAGTAAATTCCTCAGCATCCTGAGCCCACCCTGGGGCAGGGAGGTGTCCAAGGTCTGGTGAGCATTATTTTACCTGGCAGTAAACTCTTCAGCATCCCGAGCCCACGCTGGGGCAGGGCAGAGGGCAGGGAGCTGTCCAAGGTCTCCTCTGTATGGAGCACGCAGGGCAGCCTGCCCTCTGCCTTTCTGCTGCGAGCTTAAACAAAGGTTAATTGCCACGTTTTTATGTTTCCCTTTGTAATTAAGTGTTGAGCCGTCGGTGCTTTTCTCTACAACCCCTGACAACTGAAGTTAATCTTTTTAATCACTGCAGGAGACAGCAGGAGCTGCAGGACAGACCGTGCACAGAACCCAGGGCTTTTCTTCCCTGGGAGTGTGTGTGAAGGCAGGAAAAGCTGCAGCAGTTATTTGGAGGGGATGCATCCTAGAAACAGCAGTTTCTGTTTGGGTTTCCCTGAGATCTGGTCAAAAGTTCTGGGAATGGAAGGTGATTCCAGCTGGGGCTGTCAGGGGGAAGCAGTGGTTGCAGCCCAAGCTGCTCAGAAATTGTGTTGGCAGAGATTTTGGTATTATGGCCTGCTCTGTTTGCTGCTGTTTCTCTCTTTCACATCTTTGTTGTATTAAGAAATCTCCCCATTCCTCTTTCATGCAGCAAAATCTCAATCAGAGCTACATCAGTGAGAGAAATGGGTTTTTCAGTCTCCCAGGCTGCCCCTGCTCAGGGGAGCTGGGTGGGGAAAGCACCAACTCCTCTGAGAGCTGGGGGCAGAGGGGCACAGGGACACCTCAGCAGCCTCACAGCGCCCAGACAGTGAGCAAATAATTGTCATGACTTCACTGGGGTGGATCACACTGGCCTGCACAGTGAGAACACGCTTTGTTGTGTTAATAAATAACTGTTAACTTTAAGAAATGAATTCACACGAAAGGATTTATTGTGGTATACAATTAGAGCAAGAAAAATGACAAATTTGTTTCTTAGAGTGCCTTGAAATAATTTCTATCTCATCTGATTAGGAGAAAAGGCTGCTTTGTCTTCTTAAATTATTTTTTCTCTATTTAAATAAATCTGAACTGCTTGCATGCCTGCAAGAATTACAAACGGCTGCTCAGACCTAAATCAAGCGTTCCAGGGTTGCTGCATGAATCTTCCAAGGCAATAAACTTTGGGTACCTCTGACAAGTTTTATGATCCCAGATAGGTGCACTGTGCTAAGGGCCATATTTCACAGCAACGCCTCTGAATAGATCAGATCAGTTTTTATATGCTAATAATTTGTTTTGGTAGTTTAATACCAAGAGCTATAACTCATATCGATGGCTTGCCTTAGACTGTGGGTAATTTGAGGAACAGTTTGGGAAAAATCACTTTAGGAACATTTTCAGGATTGCACTTTCCCATTGAGGAATTAAGGCAAGAATAAACCAGGCTGGAAATTAAAATTAAAAAAAAAAGGGAATTGAAGCTCATCAGCTGCAGCTCAGGGTCATTCCCTCTGAAGTTTCCCTCTCCCTCTGTCACTGCATTTTCAGCTGGCTGAGTGTCTGGGCTCTTTTCCATTTCCTCTTGGGCTGGCAAATCAATCTTGTTATTTAGTCACTCTTTTTGCCTAGAACTAAAATCTGAATGGTTTTTTCCTTAAATTCCCCTCCAAGTCCCACTGCCATTGGTGGTGTATTGCAAACTTTACCTGTTCTAGTCCCTGACGTGCCGTGGGAGCAGCTGAAACTCAATGTTGGTGTTGCAGACCAGGCAGTGCTGGCAGCAGGAGCAGTGTGGGAGCTGTGGGGATGCTGGGGCAGGGCAGGTGTAAAACCAGCTGGGAACTATTGGAGGGCAGCCCCTGCCCAAAGCCAGTCTGATCCCTGGGGGTTTGTGGCTTCTCAAAGTTCCTCTTTGTAAGCACATGGAGGGGCTGGGGCAGCAGGGACCCCTCACTCTCCTGGGTTTGTGCAGACTTCTCTGGAGCTGCTCCTGCTTTGGGGTCAATGTTCCAGCCCTGCATTTGGGGCAGGCCATGAAATGGTGTAAATTTGCTATTATTTGGTTTTCTGCAGCTCGATAATTGAAACTAATAGAAGGAAATAGCTAATATTTTCTGGTGGGATGACCTTGGGAGCAGGAGAGCAGCTCCTTGTGTCTTCCTCCAGGGAAGAAAGTTAGAGGAATTACTGCCAAATAATAATAATAGCAGCAGCAGCAGCACGGGCTGTAATTCTCCACTCTCCTGCTCCAGCGACACCTGAGCAGCAGCAGGAGGAAAACAAATCATTTATCAGGGATAATTCCTTGGAGCAGGGCTGGGGAGGAACGGGCAGAGCAATCTGCCTCATCCCAGCCATTAAGGATCTTGGATGCAATTTTCCCATTTTGGCAATTTGTGCCTGCTCAGGCCCAGTGTGGACTCGTGTGGCTCTGAAGGGAAAAGTCCCTGTTTCCTTTCCAGGCTCTGAGGTGTGAGATCTGCTCCACCTCCACTTCCCCCTGAGGCTCTGCCCCGTGGCTCCCCTGTACCTCTGCTCCCCCAAATCCCCCCCAGCCCCATTCTGCCCTGATTTCCCTGGAAGCCAGGCTCCTGAGGTACCCCAGAAGTGCTGAGCGTTCTGCAGCTATTTTGGTCTCTGTAAAATCAAGGAGATTTCACAGAGAAAATCACAGAGATTTGACAGAGGGAGGGAAAGCTCCGAGATAATGAAATACTAAAACTCTCAGCAAAGGGGAGTTGGTTGGAGGAAAGGGCTGTCCTAATGCAAAGCAGGAGAGAGCCTGGGCATCAGGAACTGCTGCTGTCCCTCTGAGCCCCTTTCCATGCAGGAACTCCTGCTCCTGATCCTGAGCCCCTTTCCATGCAGGAATTGCTGTTCCTGATCCTGAGCCCCTTTCCATGCAGGAATTGCTGCTCCTGATCCTGAGCCCCTTTCCATGCAGGAACTGCTGCTGTCCCTTCTTTCCATGCAGGAGCTCCTGCTGCTGTCCCTCTGAGCCCCTTTCCACGCAGGAGCTCCTGCTGCTGTCCCTCTGAGCCCCTTTCCATGCAGGAACTGCTGCTGTCCCTCTGAGCCTGTGTGCAGGGCTGTCCCTCCTGCAGGGCTCAGCCCCTCACCTGGGCTGGCCTGGGTGTCCTCAGGGCTCTCTGCTCCCCAGGACTTCTGTCCCAGTCCATTTCCCCAGCTGAGCAATTGGAATAAATCACTTAGCAGGAGCTGGGGAGGTAAAGCAGCTGGCACTGAGCTGTTTGTCACCTCCCTGTGCCTCTCCTGAGGAAACACCAGATTCCCACCTTCACCAAGTCCTGTCTGTTAAAATCTAGAGCTGAGTGATCACATGAAGGAGCCCAGGTCCTGCAAGGATGAAGTAAATGTCTGGTGAAGCCACTTGGTGACCTTTCCCTCCCAGCTTCCCTGGTGAGTCACAGGTTTTATTTTTTGCTAAGTACAAAAGCATTTTCCCTGGCAAACACTCCTTTGCTGAAGGTGAAAATGAATAAAACAAGCCCACAAAGCCCCGAGGGGAGGGCTGGGTCTTTTCACAGCTCTCAGTATTTATCCCAGCCCAGCTGAGGAGAGCTGAGCTCTGGAGGAATGCAGGCATTCCCTGCTCCAGCCCCAGCTCCCCAGGTCATTCCTGCCTTAACCATTGCTGGGTGTTGCAGCAGGAAACTTGGGCAGCCTGAGAGAGCAACGTGATCACTTTAAACCTCAGCTCTGCTGCTGGAGGGCATTTGGCATTTGACTCTACTTAAAAATTCATCCAGAATTGATATACTGCATTTTTCATTTCAAAAATTGCGATCAGGTAGCAAAGTCTGAGTATTCAGACGAGAGTAATATCTTTCCAACGTTCATTAATCTGAGTCAGTAATGAACTGCAGGTAGAATGGAGGGCTAATTCAGAACATGTCATTTATTTGGTTATTTTTCTTATCTTCCCTGTTATTAAATATCCATGGACAGCTTAGTTGACCTTCCTGAATCTTTCATGTCACATTCCAAGATGTTGTTGGTAGATGGTCTGCAGGGTGTTGGGGGTCAGTGTCAGCTCCTGGTTGGGCAGAGTGGGCACTGGAGGGTCCCAGTGCCCAGAGCAGTGTTGGTCACTCACAGCTGTGCTGGTCCCTCCCAGCCCTGTTGGTCCCTCCCAGCTCTGCCCATGGCCAGGGGCTCACTGGGATTTACCCTTCTGGGGGCAGCAGCTCATTGTTTGTCTCTGCTGTCACCTTGAGTGTATTTGCAGTTTCTAAGCTCAGTCCCTGTCTGGTTTAAGGCTCCATCCCCCAAGTTTCCTCCATCCACTGGGGATGGTTTCCCGACCTCTGCCCTCCTCCCTTGATTCCCCTCATGTCACTCCCAGCCTCACTAGCACAGAGTGTGTGAAGCAGATGGCATCCCCAGGCAGGACTTGGTGGGACTGAGCCCAGCAGAAGGGTAATTTCCATTTTTTGATGGCCACAGTTCCGTTTGCTGTCCCAGAGTGATGGCCTCTCATCCTCAGCTCCCTTCCCCACCTGGAATGCCAGCATTGATTATTTCTGCCCAGGTGTGGGGCTGCTTTGTCTCCCTTCAGTAACAGGTGTTCTTTGAAGGTGATTTCTGCAGTGCCAGGACCTTTTTGGATTTCAATCCTTTGCTCTCATGTGCTCACAGTCCCTGTGC
Source organism: Loriotus luctuosus (assembly GCA_035582745.1). NCBI lineage: Eukaryota > Metazoa > Chordata > Aves > Passeriformes > Thraupidae > Loriotus > Loriotus luctuosus. Next base: position 976,517 of record JAWWEY010000029.1, on the reverse strand, counting down.
ATTGCCAGCAGCCAATTTAAGCAGCTCACCCCTCCCCTGTCATGCAAGTCATTAATGAAGAAATTAATAATGCTCAGTTCAAGGTAGGTCTCTCAGTAATTTGATTCATCTGCTCATTTTCAGCAGGGCTGTTTCTGGAACAGCCTCTGGTCTTAGTCACACAGGCCAGGGTGGCACAGAGGGCTGAAGCCAAGCTCTGAACCTTTAGTGTCCCGTGGGAGGAGATGCACTGGGATGCTGCAGCCCAGCAATGCTATTGCCCACAACTTGGGTGGCTTTTTGCTTTTATTGAAAGGTTCTTTTTCTGGGAATGGATGTCTTGTGAGCTGGGAGCCAAAGCAATATCCCTTCATCCTTCTGGAGAGAGACTGCTAACAATGGGATGGAGTGCCAGGGCAAGGGCACTTCAACGTGGCAGAAGGAGGTTTGCATTAGAGATTAGGAAGGAATTGTTCCCTGGCAGGGTGGGCAGGCCTGGCACAGGGTGCTCAGAGCAGCTGGGGCTGCCCCTGGATCCCAAGGCCAGGTTGGAATTGGGGCTGGGAGCACCTGGGACAGTGGGAGGTGTCCCTGCCATGGCAGGGGAACAAGATGGGCTTTGAGGTCCCTTCCAAGCCCAACCATTGATGATTCTAATGATGTGGTTCCTCTTTGCCCTTCTCTCCCTCTCCAGCCTTCCCCAAGAACAGTTAAAACTCTGATTTGATTCACATAGTCCTTTAAGCATGCAAAGATAAAGTTCATCAGCATAACCAATTTGCAAACATCTAAATTAGCCAGGCACTCTCCCCATTGCCTTTGTGAGAGATTATAAACTTCCCTCTTTGTTCCAGCATTATTGTGCCGACCATCTGCTCTCAGTTAGCCTTTTCATGAAGATTGAGGCAAGGAAAGCTTATTAAACACTCAACTTCCTTGGTTAATGGCCTTTCTGCTCCTTTCACAGTTTCCCTTCATTACTGATGCACTTATGGAATGATCTCCTGTTAATTGCCCCCCTCTTTGTCCCTGACCTCTCTGCCCCCCTGGCTGCAGGGCTCTGGGGATGAAATCCTCTCTGAGGGCTGGAATGCTGTGCCTGAAATTCCTGCCCAGGAGATCCATGGGGAGCCCAGGCTCCAGTGGCACTGCTGGGCCAGCTCTGCCTGTGCCAGAGCAGGGGGGACAGGCAGGGCCCTGACCCCATCCCAGCTGGGAGCCACAGGGGAGAGAAGGGAAGGGAAGGAAGGGAAGTTGTGGAAATTTCGAAATTCTTTCAATTTGCAGTTTGTTCCAATTTCATTAACTTTCTTCCCAGGTTCTTCTCTCCTGACTCACCCTGTTCTTGGTGCATCACCTACATTATTTCTTAGTTCTTTACAGCTCCCTGGGGATTCCCCCTTCCTGATCCCCACAAATGATTGTTCTCCCTCCCTGATCCTTTGCAAACAGCTGCTGCAGCAACTTTCGCCTTTGGATGTGTGTGACCTCGAAGGCACAAGAAAAATCCTTCCCAATTACACTGGACAGCCTGTAAACAGATTTCCAAATGCTTCCAGCCCCATGTGCACACCCCAGGGCTTGGAAAGCCCAGCAGTGCTGTCCCCAGGCTGTAGATCAAGGGAGGCTCCTGGGCTGGATCTGCTTGTGGCACAGCAATTTGGATAATGAGATGGGGAACATAATAACACAACAGTTCAACCCTGCAACTTCATTTTTTCTGCTCTCCCACCAGGGACCGAGGCAATGAAGAGAGCTCTGATTTGCAAAGCTGAATAAAACAAAAGCACAGAGGAACCTGGCTGGGCGTGCTGACCTTCTTTTCAGTTTTCAAGCAACTCCAAACCGAGTCTGGCTCAGAACTGGCCGTGATCCTTGTTTTCTCATGCAGAGCCATTAACCTCTCACTTACTGAAGCAAGCAAACTGTTATTTGCTGGTATAAAAAACCACCTCTGGCCTTCCTCATTTTCTCCTGAGACATCTGAAAATGGGTAAGCTTTGGCAGATGCTGATAGTTCCAACGTGCCCGGGTTACTGGGAGAGAGCAGAAATGCACGGGGGGGGGGTTGCAAAATGCAAAACAGCTGAAATGCAGCAGAAATGGGGAACCTGTGTAAATCCTTGGGAGCTGGGAACAGCAGTGCTGCTTGCAGGGTGCTGCCTTTTGGGGGGTGGGTTCATCTCAGCCCTCAGGTAACAAGGTCTGGAGCAGTTCTGGGCAGTGCTGAGGGAAAAAACAGGGTTGTCATTATTTCCACTAAATTAAATGGAAATAATTGTCACTGACAAGCATTTCCCATAGGCAGTTTCTCACTGCATGTGATGCTTCCATGGAGGGCAGCACCTTCAGACACGGGGTGGCTTTGGGGCTGCCCTGTGCAGAGCCTGGCCTTGGGCTCAGTCCTTGTGGGTCCCTCCTGCAGCAGGGCAGCGGCAGCGTCCCCATCCCTGCAGGGCTGTAAAGCCCTGTGGAGGTGGCACTTGGGGACAGGGGGCAGTGGTGGCCTTGGCAGGGCTGGGGCAGGGCTGGACCGATGTCTCTGAGGGTTTTTCCAGCCTGAACCTCCTGTGGGGTCTCATCCCTGCTCTCCAGAGCCCCGTCCCAAGGGAGAACCATCCCAGTATCCAGGCTGGAGCTGTGCAGAGATGGGCAGCAGGAAAGGAGCCACTGGGCACCAAAGGTAACACTTGCAGCTGCAGCTGCCATCAGAACTCTTCCCTTCCAGCTCTCAGAGCCACTTGTAGCTTTTTCTCTTTTCTGGCTCTTTCTTTGTCGCTCTTTGGTGGAGGAGCAGAAATGCAAAGCTGGGTCTGGAATCCTCACTATGAGCCAGGTGCAGGCAGAGTGCTCCTGCTCGATGCTGTGGGGATGATTTTGGACTTGCCAGACTGCTCAGAGGGAGAGGTTGAGGTGAGAACTGCAGCTGGTGAACAGCAAACTTCTGCCCAGGGGGAGCAGCATTTGGGGGCTCTGGGAAAGAGGAATCCATGGAGAAATCAGGTGGTGTTTTTCAGCAAGTGTTGTTTTTGACAGAGAATTGAAATATTGAGCCAATTAAAATGCCAAGGACTTTTCAAAACATAGACTTGACAGAGAAAACAGGAGTTTAGCAGCAGATGATGTAAGCAAATAAAAAATCCTGCTCACTGGCATTAACTAAGAGTGGTTATAAATGAGCAGGGTGTTTTTCCCTTCTTATCCATTTCTTCAAGCAGCCACTCAATAAAACTGTAACTTCCAGCTCAGTGCTGAAGGGTTTGAGGTCTGTGTGTGCTGTGGAGGGAGCAGCTCGGATGTGCCAGCACCTCCTGGTATTTTCTCCTGTGTAAACTGAAGAGCCAAAAGACAGATGGTGGTCTAAAGGTCAGCACAGTAAAACAGCAGGGTTTACTGATTCCCCTCAGAGTTTATGATCCGAGGAAGATCTCTTGTTTCAATTGATAAGAGTTCCAGAAGCTGCACTGAGCTCTGGGGACAAGGAGCGCTCGGGGTTGGGCACGGCGCGCTCCATCCTTGAGCTCCAGAGATCACCAACCCAGCCCTGGGCTTGTCTGCCACAGCTCAGCCAGGGCAGGGGGAAAAGGAGTTCTTCTCCTCCCCACAGCGTGTCTCTGGGGATGTTTGCAGGCAGAGCAGCTCCCACCTGCAGCCCAGGCATGTGGCAATGCCGCCCTGGCTGTGCCGGACACACGGCACGGAGCCTCGCAGCAGAAATGCTCCTGTGCTCTCCTCTGCTCTTCTCACCCTGGAAACATAAATACCTTGCAGTTATATTAGTTAGTGGATTGGAAACTGTTAAATTGTGCTGAGGCATTGCTTGGAGCAGGAGGGAACAAATGGCTGGAGAGTGGTTTGCTCAGCAGTCAGCCGGGCTGCAGCTGCCTGGCTCTACAGCCACTGTGGCCACCAGGCACCCAGAGGTGTTTTCCTCCTGAGGGTCAATAAAAAACCCCTCACCTTTTTTCCAATTTTTAATTTTATGTGATATTAGAAAAGCTGAATCATGGTTTAGTTCCAAAGAATCTTATTTAACTTCTTTTGACAGGCACTGAAGGCCTCCTTGCCCCCCAGTGCTGCAGGCTCTGTGTTTTATCCCATTGCTGCTGCCCTGTTACAGCCTTGTTCTCCAGGTGCAGGGGCTGAAAAGCACAATGAGCTTTGTTTTCTTGTTTCCCTCGCTGCCAATGTTTGTACAGAGCTGTTGAGCTACACTTGCTGGGTTTTACCTTGACACTTTCATTTGGAGGCAATCTAATCTGTTCTGACTGCAGATCTGAAAGTGGAAGTCCCAGTGCACAGCAGAAACAAGGCATAAATTTCATCACTCGTGACCCATTATCAGGGTTTTTTTTTAATCTGCCACTTCAGAAACCGTGTGTTGTTCCACTCCAGGTGCTTTAACAGCTCATTTTCCTTCAGCTGACACTGCTGTGTCACGGTTCATGTCTTTTCTGACATGAAGCTATCAGGTTCCTCCATTTACTCTTCCATTTTATCCCTGCTTACAAATGAGGTTTAGAGAAGCTAAAACCTCTCTGTGGCTGAGGTCTCTCATTTGAGCAGTGCTGCCCTTTGCATTTTATAATTGCTGCTGTACAGCTTCACTTGGAGGGCTGAACATCCTGTAAAATACTCAGAACAATTACTACTTTAGATAAATACTAGAAAGCCAAAGCTGTTCCAGATGCATCAACGAGCCTTTCGTAGATTTATAAATGCCTGAAAAAGGAAAATATTTCAGCATTTCCCAGGGTTCCTGCTTTCCCACAGTGCTCCTTGCCAGATTGGCTTCAAAGCCAGACCAGAATTTGGCCTACCTGTGATTTTTTGGGTGCTCCTGGTGTTTCCAGCGTGTGGAAGCTGGAGCCAGGTGCCCAAGGGCCAGGCTGGCAGCTCTGCAGGCAGCACAAGAACTGGAGATGTCACTATGTGCATTAATATCCCCTCTCATCCTTGTGCGCAGTCATCTGGTGTTTTTCACCAAACTCACACAGATTTTATTTTAAAATGTGGCAGGAGCATGTTTTTCTGTGCCTGCACCATAAATAGCGCGGGGGGCTGGAGCTGTGCCCCCTCGGTGCCTGCTCGCCGTGCCACGGCTGCCGAGGAGCTGCGGCACTTTGTCACCTCGCTGCTGGCAGCGTGACTCACCGGGCCGGGCTCCCTGCCGGGGGAGGTGTTGGGCAGCCCGGCCCACGGGGACAACCGGGACCGCTGGGGAGGGCTGACGTCAGTGCGGGCACAGCCCTGCTCCGGGAAATGGCCCAGCTTGGCGTTGGCTCCGTGTGGCACTGCTGTGAGAGAGAGCGGTGGCTGTCAGGGGTCAGCTTGGCATGGACAGCACCCAGCGGGGCTGAGCTGGGTCCAACAGGGTGAGCTTGGTCCCTCAGGGCTGATCTGGGTCCCTCAGGGCTGAACTGGGTCTATCAGAACTGATCTGGGTGCAGCATGGCTGACCTGGGCCTATCAGAACTGACCTGGGTGCAGCACAGCTGATCTGGGTCCCTCAGGGCTGACCTGGGCCCATCAGAGCTGATCTGGGCCTATCAGAACTGATCTGGGCCTATCAGAGCTGACCTGGGTCCCATCAGGGCTGACCTGGGTCCCATCAGGGCTGACCTGGGTCCCATCAGGGCTGATCTGGGTCCCTCAGGGCTGACCTGGGCCTATCAGAGCTGACCTGGGCCCATCAGAACTGATCTGGGCCCATTAGAACTGACCTGGGCCCATCAGAACTGACCTGGGCCTATCAGAACTGATCTGGGTGCAGCCCAGGTGAGTTGGGTCTATCAGAGCTGACCTGGGTCCATCAGAGCTGACCTAGGTCCAGCAGGAGTTGCCCTGGCAGCCAGGTGAGCTCGTGTGCTCATGAATTATGAATAGAACAGCCACTGTCTCTCTGCTGTTCCCCGTCCCAGCCCTGTGCACAGCCCGAGTGCTGGCAGTGTTTGATGGCCCTGTTTGCCTGCAGCTCCTGTGCTCTCAGTGCTGGGAGCCTTTCCCTGGGAATTAGATATCACTGAGATATACAAGTGCTGCTCCAGCCAGTCCTGCCTCTGACAAAGGAACAGCAATGTAATGGAGTTTTTCAGTGTTCTATTATAACTCTACCATATATTACTTATACAGTACCTACCTGGGGTAATATATTTCTTTTATTCCCTGGCAATTCAAAATTGCTGGGGGGAAAAAGAAAAAAAAAAGCTTTGTTAAAAGCAAAAATGATAAAAAATTGTTATTTCATCCCAGAATCAACAAGGTAACCAATCTGACCTCACATTAGATATTTCATTTCAGTTGCTAAGTGATTTACTCTTTTTTAACATAGCATAGCATTCAAAATGAAATATTTGACACCAAGTATTTTGATGAGAAAGAAATGTTAGTTAGGCACTAAAAAATTAAGACAACTCATGGCAGTTGATGGACAGCTGTGCAGGATGCCCCACTGTGTCAGCCTGCAGTGGGGCTTTTTTTCCAAAAGGAGAAGTTTTTTAACAAAGTTTTCCCCAGCTCAAGGTCAGGCCAGCCACACACATATACCATGCTGAGCGTTCAGTCAGACCTGCAGAGATTTATGGGCTTAAGAGAGGAAATTTATCCTCAGTGCCTGCACTCCCTAAAATGTAGTAAATAGTAACCCCTGAGGGAGAGCTGCTGGGGGAAGCTCCAGAGGTGGAGACGTGATTTCCATCCCACCTCCACCCCCAGCCAGAGCTGCTCTTCATTTCATTTGTCATCAAAACATTGCTGTGTTTCCTTGGGCTTTCTGTGATCACAGAATCCCAGAATAGTTCAGCTCTTGAATCCCATCCATCCCGCCCCTGCCATGGCAGGGACACTTCCCCTGTCCCAGGTGCTCCCAGTGTCCAGGCTGGCCTGGGCACTGCCAGGACCAGGGGCAGCCCAGCCCCTCTGGGCCCCTTGGCTCTCTCCAGGGAGATTTGCTCCCTTTTTCTCTCTCTGCAGCTGAGCCCTGTCCCCACCATGATGCACAGAATACCTTTGGGTGCCCTCATCCAGCAGGAGAGCTGCCCCAGGTGAAACCAATCCATTTTTGTGGCTGGGAATCCTCACCCAGCGTGGCAGGGAGGGCTGTCCAGCCCCTGGATGGGATGTTTTGAGGGAGCCATCATTAAACTGCAGCAAGGTGTGTTTCTCTCACAGCTGGGACACGGTGGCACCTTTAAAAGGAATTATTGCTCAGTGCGTAGGTATCTTAATCCTTTCTTTACATTTCCTTTTAGAACCATGTTTATCATTTAAAGCCCACCTCTGTGTGCCTTAATCTGAGACTCGCGTTTGATTTTATTTTCTATCTGTGATATAAATCTTTGATCCTTATTTTAGCTTTGTCTGGAATGCAACCACTAAGGAACACGCTAAAGATGTCTCTGGTTTTCCATCAGGATTCTCACAGAATTCAGTGTAAGGTAATGCTTCTTCAGTCTGGTTCTCACATTTTAAGAATAAAAGTCAATGAAATGCCACTACAGATATATTTTTTTGGTGCTGTAAATTGCATTTTGATGAATCTTCACTCTGAACCAGCCCTCCTTCAGCAGTGCCAGCAAGCCTCTCTTGTTGCTTCTAGCGAGAATTGTCATGGTGATGCATTCTGTTGACCACATTTTTGAAACACAGATTGTTTCTAATTTTGTTTCTCCAATTGACTCTGGGTACTGCACCAGCTCTGTTTCTGGCCTCACTCCCTGTTCTCTGGAGGGTTTTATCACGACACACCGTGACAATCCACCCAGGAGATCTGCCCCGTGCCCTCCCCGCTCTGGGAGGGCACTGAGGGGCTGGGAGGGAGCTCAGCCTGCACAAAAGGGGCCTGGGGGGGACCTCGTGGCTCTGCCCAGCTCCTGCCAGGAGGGGACAGCCAGGGGGGACCTGTTCTGCCAGAGAACAGGGGCAGGAGGAGAAGACATGGCCTCAGAATGTACCCGAGTGTTCAGGCTGGACAGCAGCAGGAATTCCTCCATGAGAAGGGGGCTCAGGCCTTGGCACTGCCCAGGGAGCTCTGCAGTGCCCATCGCTGGGGGTGGCACCTGGAGGTGGCACTCAGAGCGGGGACAAGGCGGGCATGGGCACAGCTGGCACTCCTGGGCTGTGCCAGCCTCAGGGACCCTGGGGTTGCAGAGGGCCCCTGTGAGCTCTCCTGGCTGGAGGTGGCTCTGCAGCACTCCAGATGTACTCGAGATGCTGAATTGCTCTCTGAAGGCAGGAGAAGGGCACAGGGCAGGCAGGGCAGAGCTCCTCAGGCCTGCTGTGCCCCCATGGCAGAGGCCAGGCCATGCCCTGAGGAGCTCTCAGCCCTCAGAGAGGCTGGCAAGCCTTGAGTGAGCTGAGAGCTCCACGAAGAAATTAAATTTGGCAGTGAAAGTGCAGTACTTAGGTTCCTCTCAAGTAGTCTTGAGATATAAAAGCGTTTCTGTGGGAGTTCTTGGCTGAGAGTGAGGGCTGGGAGAGGAGTCCAGCAGCCTGGGAGTGCTGCTGCTTGGTTGGGGCCTCCATCGTGGTGGCCACGGCTCCAGGAGGAAGGGCTGGCCTGAATGTGAGTGTGGGCATTTCGTGTGCATCCGTGCCAGGGCAGAGGCTCTGCTGAGGGGCTGGGAGGGAGCCTGGAGCTGCCCACAGAGCCCTGAATGCTGAGGCAAAGCTGGTGCTGAGTCAGCAGCGCTGCTGTGGGCGCTTCTGGCTTCCTCCTGCACAGCCTGGCTCAGCCCTGGCAGCTGGGATGGAGCGTCCTGTCCTGAACTGGCACTGAGGGCACTGTACCCTGGGTCTGGATGGAGCATCCCCCTCCTGTCCTGAACTGGCACTGAGGGCACTGTGCCCTGGGTCTGGATGGAGTGTCCTGCCCTGGCACTGGGGGCACTGTGCCCTGGATCTGGGATGGAGCATCCTGTCCTGAACTGGCACTGAGGGCACTGTGCCCTGGATCTGGGATGGAGCATCCCCCTCCTGCCCTGGCACTGAGGGCACTGTGCCCTGGATCTGGGATGGAGTGTCCTGTCCTGAACTGGCACCATGGGCACTGTGCCCTGGATCTGGACTGGGCTGGGCTGAGAGGAACCTCAGAGATCATTCACTGCACCCCTGCCACGGGCAGGGACAGCACAGCAGCTTTTCAAGGAATGAGTAAATCAGATCCTGCAGGAATGGGGAAATCACATCCTCTCTAGGAATAGATAAATCAGATCCTCCAGGAATGGATAAATCAGATCCTGCAGGAATGGAGAGATCAGATTCATCCAGGAATGGGTAGATAGATCCTGCAGGCTCCAGGAGAGAGCTGCTGCAGCTCCCTGGGGATGGGAGCAGGGAGCAAGGTGAGATTTGGGCAGTGCCCCATGGGCTCTGAACTGCTCCTCACAGCCACGTGGCTGCTGCACGGATGTGCTGTGTCCAGCCACGAACAGGGAAACCCCTGGGAGAGCATTTGTGGATGTTGCTGAGAAAAACAGATTTATTTCTGCATAGGGAATGTTATTTCTGCATAGGGAATGTTATTTTTGCTCTTCCTTATCTCCACAGGCAAAGCTGTCTGAGTTTTTCAAATAATAAACCCAAGCATGTTTTGCATATTGTATTCCCAAGAATATTACGTTTCCTTCTGTTGTTCAAGGAATAACAAATTGAATTTGAGGAATGCTGCTGGTTTGGGCACAGTTTCGGAGAGAACATTCCAAAGGACAGGAAATCCTTCAAGGAGGAGTGGAAGAGGATGAAAGCTGCTGGGTCCTTCTTCCCATTCCCACACAGTGTCCTTGCCGAGGGATCTGCAGGGGCCAAAGCCCAGCGAGTGGGGAAGGCTGAGCTCCACCTGCACCACAGGTAATGCCAGGCTGGGTGCAAACAGAAACATTTTCTATACAAACAGAAAATTTACTGGGAAATCTAAGAACACGAGGGAGCAAAGGCTTGAAAAATGTCTCAGTGGCAACTCAGCTCGTCCCAAGGCTGAGGAGCAAGCACAGAAGCTGAGGAACAAGGTCCCAGGATATGGAGGAAAAAAGGGGTTTGTTTTCAACAAAAATCTTGATTTATAAGAGGTGGCAATTCCTTATAGTTTACACAAATGTCCCCAAATTGTTTTTGTTTTTTTTTTTTTAAGTTATGAGGACATTTTGGCATCAGCCTGGCAGAAATGTAAATGATTCCATCATTAATGCACAGCCTTGTTTGCCAGCAGAGAGGAGGCTGGAGGAGCTCTGTGGCCCTGGACTCCTGGAGTGGTGACACTAATCCTGTGATTTTATTGCAGAAGGATAAATTGCAGGATTCACCTCGATGGGAATCCATGGATTCTGTGGGACTGCTGTGTCTTTGTGTCCCTGTTCTAGGGGAGCAATAAAAACTCCCAAAGCTCCTGAGGTGCCAGCAGTGTTGGTGCTCTTCTAGATAAATACTACCACTAGGTACTGCTTTAAAACCTGCTTTGGCAACATTTGTTGTGATTAAAATAATTCTGAAGGACATTTTTTTATATATGGCACTGGTCAAGTTGTGGATGTGACAGCTTTTGTGCAAGAATGACTTTTAAATTGAAAATATTGAAACATCTGAGCAGTTGAATTATGGTTGTAGTTTTCCACAGCTGGTTTTTGCTCTGATCTCACATTCTGTCCTCACTAAAGGGCTTAACATATTTTATTTTCTTTTTAAATCTAAGTTTTTTGATGAAGAGAGCATGTTAAATCCATAGCAGCAATGGGGTGTGAGACCTCTGCTGCTGAGTGTGACCACCCACACACCCACATCCCCAGCCTGGTTTCAGCTCCATTCTTCATTCAGTGCCAGAGCACGTCTGGATTTATGTGAGACCCTTGGAAAAATGGGTTTATAGTGAGCACAAACAGAAACTCGCCTGGAATTGATCCTTTCATCCAGAGCAGTCAAACCCAGGCCCCTCTCTGCCTGTTTTCACCCCTTCCTCAGCTCAGGATGGAGGGAACAATCTAAGCAAGCCCAGATTGCCTCAGAACAAATGGCTTTTCTTGTCTGGAGTCCTCTAAACCCCATTTCTGAAGCTGGTTTTTAATTTAGTTTGAAGCTGTTTTCCCAAAAGAAGAGATGTTTCAGGAAACTCCTGTAGGTATTGACAAAGGAGGATTTTCACATAGTTGGATTTTATGTCTGGATTGGATTTTATTGGATGGCCACAGTTTTTCCTAGAAAACATCCCTCCCTTCTGCCTGCTCCTTGTTCCCTGGTTTGGATTTCCTCACCTGCTGAGGAAGGAGTGGATGAAGAAATGTCAATATTTTAATTGGTAAAAGAGAGGAATCTGAGCTTTGTTGGGAGGCAGTCAGCACTTGCTGGGATATTTTTTATTTGCTGGATGTTTCTATTGCTCTGTAAAGAAGCTCCTGTTGGAGAGGTAACTCTGCACAAGTGTGAGGAGCTAATTCACACAGTGATAAAAGAGTTATGGAAATGAGGTGGGGAGGGCTCATTTATCTGAAAGATTACTCAGGAGCAGCATCAATCACCAGTATTGGATAATGAAACCCTCCTGGAGAGGAAGGCTGTGGCCCCTCATGTCTGAGCACAGAGAAGGGGATTTACCAGCTTCCTGGGGGATTTTATATCTGCCATAAATAGATGGCACCAATATTATTTTGCAGTTAGCTTTGCCTTTGTGCAGCATGGGCAAATGATTGGGTTTGCTGGCAAAGCTCAGTGCTCTGGAAAGGTCAGGATGACAACAAAAAAAAACCCCGGAAATGTTGCACTTAATTAAAAACAATATAAAGAGAAATACTATTTTAACTATTTAATAGAATACTATTTTAAGGTTGAACATACTATGTGTAATATGCAGGAAGTCAATTAGGAGCTGTGAGACATAAATAGCAGAGAATCCCAGAATGGTTTGGGTGGGAAGGGAGCGTAAGGATCCCTGTGCCCCTGCACAGCTGGCTGAGCAGGGATTGCAGGGGCAGGGCTGCAGCCTGCCTGGGCTGTTCCAGCCCATCCATCTCTGCTGCAAACCACAGGCAGCTGCCTCCCTCCCTGCATGCCAAGGGAGAGCCCTGAGCTGCACTGGGGCCAGCACAGCTTCCCTTTGGCATGGGGGAGGCTCCAGCTGTGGGGCTGTGCTGCCCCCATCCCTCTGGGGCTCAGGAATGGGTCTCTGAGGGAAGGGCAGCCAGAGCTCTGGGCACAGGGGGGATCCTGCCTGGGGCTGCACCACAAAATCTGTGGAACTCACTCCCCTCCTCCTCAAACTGGGCAAGAAGTGCTCGTGGGGAGAGTCAGATGGGAGATTGGGAATTAGGAATTGTTCCCTGGCAGGGTGGGCAGCCCTGCACAGGGTGCCCAGAGCAGCTGTGGCTGCCCCTGGATCCCTGGCAGTGCCCAAGGCCAGGCTGGACAGGGCTGGAGCACCTGGCACGGTGGGAGGTGTCCCTGCCATGGCAGGGGTGGCACTGGGTGGGATTTAGGGTCCCTTCAACCCAAACCGTTCTGGGATTCAGATAAATCTTTGTCCCCCAGGGACAGAACCATCGAGGGATGGGCAATAAACCCCAGCAGCCCTGTAAAGAATGATGGGGTGGGCAGGACAGCCCCAGCTGAGGCACACAGGCTCTATGCAGTGCCATTAAACATCTGCCCCAGATGTGCTCTGCAGCACATCCTTCCTCTGCACTGACACACAAGATTGGCTCAGATCGCCTCTATTACTTTTATAGCAAAAAACCCCTTTAATTTCATATTGTTACAGCAAAATAATTGATTTAATCAGTGAAAGCTTCCCAGCTATAGGGAGAAGGAGGTGTGTGATTTTTATATCACGCCAGGCCATGCTCCCAGGGCAGTGTGGGCACTGAGGGGAGGCTCCTCAGGGATGGATCTCTGCTTTCCCTGCCCAGCTCTGAGCTCACTCTCCCAGGACTGAGCACTCTCCATGCAGGGAGCTGGGCTGGCTCTGATCCCTCTGCAGACGGCGCCGGGTACAGAACAAGGCAGTTGATCTAAATTGGAGGTAATAGGTGGAATGTGGGATGCAAGAAGATTGCAGATGCACCCTGAACCTGCAAGATTAATGAGTTTGTGCATCTGCAAAGTGCTGCCTGGCAGAGCTGCTGAAGCCCCAGGCAATAACAGGCACAGGTACTCGACCTCTAGGACCCCCTGTTAGGTGGCAGCATGGCCAACAAGAGGGTTAAAAGGTTTATTTGTAGGATGGGGGAATCTTGGCCTGAGATCTGAGAGACTTTTCAGGGAGGCCTGTGGCAGCCTTTTCCTTTCAGCACTCTGCACAGAATCCTTGCTGATGTTGTTAAATCATAGGCAGCCATACCTTCTTTTAAAGGTAGGTAAAGTTTAATATTTAAACTTTTACCTTGCAAAACTCAGACTCTTTTTTATTTATTATTAATTTTTTTTAGGGCAGGCAATGCCAGAATCCCAGAGTGTGGGTGCTCACCCAGCAAACCAAGGCAGTGTCCTGCTGGAACCCCAAACCCCCACATTCCCCTGCCCAGCAGGGCTTTGGTGCCTCCTGCCCTGCCTGGGAGCCTGTCCCTGTGCTGGGAGAGGTGGCAATTGTCCCTCCCAGGTTCCTGCAGAGCTCTCACTGACACCTGGCTGCTTCAGCCCGTTATTTATGGCCAGCCAAACCCAGCACGCCGCTCCCCACGGTGCACGCACACACATGAGCTAAGAACAGCCATAAAAGCTTCTGAGGCCTCTTAATTTCTCCCCTTTGCATCATCAGTCAGGGAGCCTCGCTGGAGATGGGCTGTGCTCACTCAGAGGCACAGCTAATGTGCTCTTTGATGCTGCTGTTTGCAAAATCTCTGACTTATGGGCAATAAATCCCGAGGCTGTGCCTGGCCTGCAGGAAAGGGGAATTTGCCAGCCTGTACATTGCAGGTGGCACTTGATAAATGCAGGAATGCTCTAGAAGTGCTTGGGTGCTGGGCTGGAGGAGAGGAATCCCCAAAAACTGGGGTTTTGGGAGACAGTCTATCAAAACAGAGTGAGGAACGCTCTGCTGGCGTGCAGCTCCTGCCAAGTGTAAGCTGAAACCAAACTGGCAGAAACACCAGGGACATTTTTTTTTTCTAAAAAAGCTCCACTCTTTGGGTGTAAAAACCTAGAAAATGTGGTTTTCTTGCTGTTTCTGCTCACAGGACTGCCAGGCTCTCCTGAACGTGTGTGACACTTCTGCTGCTGCAGGCCAGGTGTGATCCTGAGCTCGCCTGGGGCTCTGCAGGGCAAACCGGGCCTCAGGATCTCCTCCCACACCATTCCTTTGGCCTTTGCTGCTCCTGAGTTTTCCCCAGCAGGATTTAACAGCTGTGCAACCCCCCTGGAACTACAGGGCTGGATCCTAAATGCGGAGGAGTCTTTTGGGGAGGGATGGAAGGGCCGGGCACCCCAGCAGGCTGAGAGCTCAGGAGAAGGAAATGAAGGATTTTCCTCCCTTTGTGCCATCCAGGCAGACTCTGGCAGTTCTCAGCATCCCCTCGGAGCAGGGGAGGGTGAGAGGGTGTCCTGCCCCGGCAGAGGATGTTTGTGCAAAATCCAGGAGAATTAACATTAGAACATTGTGCCTGCCATTAAAGGGATACTCATGCTACACTCAGTGTTCCTGGAGATCTCATCTGGGAATAAAAAGTTTAAATTGGCTGATAAATAGTGATTCATCCTCAAAAAAAAACCCCAAACAAATCATACTTTCCTTAATTTAACTCCTGGAATTTTTGGTTAATATCTGACTCCACGGTCTGATCCATCTCCAATTCATCCTCTCTTGTCTGGCTGATATAATAACTGCAACACCCTCAGCTGTTGTTTTGTTTAGGTAATAGAGAACAATTCAGCCTGAAGAAAATTAATTTTCCTGTTTCACGTGGTTTTGGGTTTCTTTCTTTTCTTTTTTTGTTACTTGTAGTTTTTTAAATGAATTCTAGAAAATAGCAATGAAAATATGGGAGGGAAGTCTGAAGTAAACATTGATTTTTACAGTGCAATAATTTATGGTACCAACTTAATAAGTCGTGTGACATGAGCAGCTCACCCCCCATTTATCATGCATTGATAGTTTGATTCCAGAACTTTTAACACCACTGCTCACTGTGACAAAATAAAGGACCTGCCAACATTCCCATTAGAACCATGAGACTTTAGGAGTTGTGCTTCAGCTATAAATATCAGTGTTTGGAATCTATGAATTATTTTGAAGAGTAACAGCCTCAGAATGACGTGTTCCAGCAACCACGAAGAAATCAGGCTTTGACAGTTTTGAACTTGAGGAGGACATCTCCCTCCTTCCAGAAGAAAGGGCTCGGGGATGCTTTTCGTTATGTCCACCACCAAAAGTTCACCAACTGGGAGCCAGCTCCCGAGCTGAAATAAATCTCTTCAATTCCCCAGATGGCAGGGAGGAGCCAGCAGCGTCCATGCAGAGGTTCTGGTGAGGCTGCCTGGAGTGGGGCTGGTGGGCGCCAGGCTGGTGCCACCCTGCAGGGGCTGGGCAGGGGCTGGGCAGGGCCACAGAGAGCGGCTGAGCCCAGCTCTGCAGAGCCCAGCCCTGCACTGCCCAGAGCATTCTGTCAGCAGGGCACACGGGGCCTGGGGAGGGCCAGTCCTGCTGCACGTGCCAGCACAATGATTTCAGTGATTTCACAATGATTTCAATAATTTCAATGATTCTGCAATGATTTAAATGATTTCAGCACAATGATCTCTGCAGGTGTCAGCACAATGATTGATTTCAATGATTTCTGCAGGTGTCAGTACACTGATTTCAATAATTTCAATGATTTCACAATGATTTCAGCACAATTATTTCAATGATTTCAGCACAATGATTTCAATGATCTCTACAGGTCTCAGCACAATTATTTCAATGATTCAGCACAATGATTTCAATGATTTCAATGATTTCTGCAGGTGTCAGCACAACGATTTTAATAATTTCAATGATTTCACAATGACTTCAATGATTTCAGCACAATGATTTCAATGATCTCTGCAGGTCTCAGCACAATGATTTCAATTATTTTAGCACAATGATTTCAATGATCTCTGCAGGTGTCAGCACACTGATTCCTGCTTGTCACCCCCTGTTGTGGTGCTGCAGGGATGCTGGGACCAGCAGAGCCCCCCGAGCTGCCCCTGCTGAGCCTGGCAGCCTGGCTGGCACCCACAGCCCTGCCCCAGGGGCTCCCCTCCTGCTCTGCCCAGGGAAGCCACTGCAGGTGAGCTGGGTGCCAGTTCCAGCCACCCCTTGGAGCCCCAGGGCTGGAATGTGGAACATTCCCATTCCTGCCTCAAAGCCCCAGGTGAATGTGAAGGGTTTCCCTTCTGCAGGGTCTGCCTGGCACACAGACAGTCCTGTGAGCTCACTGCTCATTTCTCAGGGAATTGTGGAGCTGCTAAGGCTGGAAAAGGCTCTGAGACCAAGCGCAGCTGGTGATCATTGATCAGTGGAAGCTGTGGGACCCTGGTGCCTCTGGGTTGTGCTGGGGAAGGGTGAGGAGGAGGGGGGATGTTCTCACCAGCTGTTTTCCCATTAAACAGTTTGTGTCCATGGAAATTCCTGTGGGAGAAGATGCTGCACTCGTGCCCCAGGTGCCTCCCAAAGTGGAGCTGTGCTGCTCCCTGGGCTCCTCATGCTCTGCCTGTGGCACAAACACTCCCAGCAGAGAGGGGACAGCCTGGAAATCCACACTGGCTTGGAGGGAAGTCTGCACCTAAAAAGTTTTTCAGCTCCTCAGCCTGGGAGCCATGTCCTCCCTTCCATTCCTTCTGGAAAATGCAGGAATTCCTCTCACGACTGAGGGCTCAACCAGCTCCACCTTCCAGGTTTGTTGGTTCAGGAACTCCTAAAAAGAGATACATGGGAAACAGAACTTGTGGGCAATGGGATAACAATGAAAAATAAGTGAACTGGTGAGCTGAATTCTATTATTCTCCCAGTGTCTAAAGAACTGTAATGAACAGGGTGTGTGATTATGTTTGTCTTAGCCTGGTTATAGGGATTTGATGTGCATTCTGTAAGTCATTAAATAATTTAGTTGGGGCACTGGATCTCCATGTTGGGACTTTATTACCACAGATCACTTGAAAACAGGAAAGAGACCTATGGAATTGGAAAACAATTTACAGTTTGTTGTTTTATTCAGTAACTAGCTCATTTTAGACCCCATTTTTAGCAAGAAATAATGACTTGCTTTATTTAGAGACTATTTTAAATGCTCTCGAGGTATCTGCTGAATATCTTGACATCACAGATAAATCAGGAGCAGACTCAAAATTAGCCCTGCTCTGTTCTATATTACAATATGTTCTATATTACAGTTACATTATCCAGCCTTGTCCAGTGCACCTCAGAGAGGGGAGGAGAGACAGGGTCTGTTCTCAGAGGTGTTTCCAACACCTGAGTGTCCTCATCCTGAAATCCTGCCAGGGTTTGTCCCTGAGAGCTGGGGCTGTGTGGGAGGCTCTGAGCAGCCCCAGGGTGCTGGGGTTTTTCTGGGTTGGTGTTCTCAGTGCTTCAGTTACACATCCAGCAGAGAGGTGGGTGCTCATCTGAAGGTTAAGGTAATTAAACTGACCTAATTCCTGTCCAAAAGAATCAGGATAAAACCTGCACTATCCCAAGATGGAAAAGTGGGCACCAGTTTGGTCTGGCTGTTGGAGCTGCCCTGGGGGATGCTGCTGTGACCTGGGGCTGCTGCAGGGACAGGATTTGCTCTGTATGCCAGAACCATTGAGCTGCTTCCTTAGTAATTAAAATATGCATCATTAACAGTTGGCTTCGTGCCCTCCCAGACTTGGCAGGTCCTTACTGGGATGGGTGAGGTCCTTACTGGGATGAACAGGAGCTTTCCATCAAAACCAGCAGTCTGATCCCCTTTTCCTGCCGTGATCCCTCATCTCGTCCAGGCTCTGCTCAGCCCAAAGGACCCCCCAGCCTTTGGGAGGCAGGAGCTTTGCAGGGAGCACTTCATCCCTCCCCATGAACACAGGGGTGAGCAGGCACCAAACCCTCCCTGGGGCAGTGCTTGGCTGAGCTGGGGCTTGGCTTCCTGAGCAGTTTTGTTTGCAGCTGGAGCCCAGCAGCTCCTGCCTCTGAGCAGCTCTGCAGGGCAGGGCAGGGATTCTCTCTGTGTTTGCTGCTGCAGGAGATGCTGAGCACGGAGGGACAGCAGCAGGGCAGGGATTCTCTCTCTGTTTGCTGCTGCAGAACATGGGCAGGGAGATGCTGAACAAGGAGGGACAGGGCAGGGCAGGGAATCTCCAGATGAACAGGGCAGGGATTGTCCCTGTGTTTGCTGCTGCAGGAGATGCTGAGCACGGAGGCAGAGCATCCACGCTGCCCTGCACACACCAGCCCCTCCTGCAGGCATTAACCCCAGCTCCAGGAATATTTCCTCTCCTCTGGCCTTGGACCTTGTTGTTCAGGAGAACATATAATAATAATAAAGGAGCATTTGGAGTGATTTGGTTAGAAATCCATCAGACTGTCAGACAGTCTGGTGGCATCAATAATTCCCTATTAAGCCCTCTACACCCATTATGGTTTGTGCTTTTCCTCTTTTTTTTCTCGAAGTTAGTTTCCAGGCAACCAGTAAGAACTGAATTGCATTAAGCTATTAATTCAGCCTTGCACGCCAGCTCCAGCTTCTGCAGCCCAGCTCTTCCTCTCCTGTACCAGCTTTCCTCAAAAACCCCTTTCATTGGTTTAATCTGCAGCCCAGAGAGCTGCTGTGGACCTGGCAGGCTCTGGGTTGGGTTTGGTCCTTGTGTGGGGCTCAGCCTGGCTGTGGGGCAGGTTTTGAGCAGAGTTCTGAGGAAGGTTGGTGTTGCTTACCAGGAAATGCACAGTGATCCCCTGGCGTGTTCTTCATGCCCACACCAGAGATGGCCTCAGTAAGGCCTGCATTAAGAATATTTTGGGGGTTTGAAGGTGGTGGGGTTGGTGATTTGAGGGTGGGCAGGCCCTGGCACAGGTGCCCAGAGCAGCTGGGGCTGCCCCTGCATCCCTGGCAGTGCCCAAGGCCAGGCTGGACAGAACTGGAGCAGCCTGGGACAGTGGGAGGTGTCCCTGCCATGGCAGGGTGGGCTGGGATGAGCAGAAGCAGAGGCTCATTACTGTAATTTGTAATTTGAGCACGGGCAGATGTTATGTCAGAGATCCCTTCCTTCCAGGGGAACACATGGATTTAGGAACGTGACTTATTAACGAGTCCTTGGATGGGCAGTGCCTCCATCAATAATGGAGCAGTGAGGCACAGCAGTAATGAGATGGAACCACCCTGAGCATGGCAGGGAAAGCTTTGCAGAGGCTGAAAAGGAGTAATTTGGGTGTTGTGCTGCAGAGCTAATGACTGTAGTGCTGGAGAAAGGAACTGCGCTGGCAGCTTGGGAATGAACTCCCCTGCTCCTTCCCTGCCACTTTTCCTTCCAGGCTCAGCTGAGAGGAAGCTGGAGGAGTGGGATCCAGATCTGGGCTGAAGTCACAGTTGTGGCTGATAATCACAATTATGAGGTGAGAAATCCAGCCTGGACTGAGCTGTGCTGTGTCTCAGCAGTCAGAAAGGTCACTCACCATTCCCCAGGCTGTGTTACTATTTACAATATGTTTTGTATACACCTGTATATAAAAAGGTATAATATATATATAAAGTAAAAAAATATAATAATATTTAATAATATATTTAATAATTATATAAATAATGTAATAATATATAAACTGTGTATATATAAATTTTGTTCTATTATTGGGAAAGGTTCATCCCCAGGGGGTGCTGGCACTGCCCAGGGAATGGGCACAGCCCCAGAGTTCCAGGAGCTGCCAGGGATGCCCAGGGTGGGATTTGGGGTGTCTGGGCAGGGCCAGGAGCCGGGCTGGGGGATCCTGGTGGGTCCCTCCCATCCCAAGACATCCCATGATATTCACTGAGTCACACCTCTTCCATGCAGGCACTTGGGTGAGCTTTGTCTCAGGTTGTGAGCTGCACTCAGGGAGTTGTGGAAGTCACTGGAGAAGCTCTGCTGGGGATTTTTGGTGAGGCTGCAATTAGAAAAATCAATCTTAAGTAAAAGAATTTGTCTTTATCCACTGCCAAAAAACCAACAAAAAATTATAATTAATAAATGTAATACTCAAAAAAAACTGAAAGTGAAGCACCAAAATAAAGCCATTTCAGATCCAGCTGCCATGGCTTTTGTAGAATAGTTGGCTTGGGATAGAATTTTAAAAAGTGATTTTAAAAAAAAGTATTAAAAAAATAAACTACAGTTTTGAGCTTTTTCCAATTTCTGTCATTAGAGATCTATGACATAAGTCTGAATCACAGAGGTGACAAATCCAGGCCCCAAAAGGAAACCATATCTTCATCAAACTTCACTGAGGAAACAAAATTAATAAGTGTCTGCTGATTATCAGCAGGGCTCATAAAGAAGAAGGGCTCATCATAAATGCTCTTCTCTGCAGCAGCCACAGGAACCTGGGCAGTTAAGAAGGGGCTTCATGCCACACTGGTGGCTCAGATTTCCTGGGACAGTGATAACCATCAGTTTTACCAGTGATAACCACCAGTTACACCAATGGTAACCACCAGTTACACCAATGGTAACCATCAGTTTTACTAACTATAGCCACCAGTTATAGCCACCACTTATAACAATGATAACCACCAGTTTTACCAATTATAATAACCAATTTTACCAATTATAAACACCAGTTACACCAATTACAACCACCAGTTTCACCAGTGATAACCACCCAACCAATTCCATTTGTCCCTGGGACAGGGGTGTTCCATCCTCGGGGGCTGTTCTGGTTCTACCAGCAGATCCAGAAACCCCCCGTGGTCAAGGTGCTGAATCTAATCTCATTCTCCATTTCTGGGCCATATTTTATTAAACATTTTCATCACTTTGAGCTGTGCATTCATACCTCCCCAGATTTATATCTGTAATTAGGGGATCGTTATTTACCAGCTGGTAAAAGATACCTTTCAGCAGCATAATTCAAATGTCAGGAGTTACTGCCAGCTCCAGATTAATAGTACAGTTATTTCTTTGGCTACAGGTTAGGAACGTGGCTGCTGTCAGAAACCTTTGGAAACGGTTCAGAAATGCTGGGAAACAACTATTTGTGTTTTTCCAGCTGAAGAAAATCAGTTGTATGTGAAGGAAAGCGATCCTTCTCCCAGATCTAAGTTCAGTAATGAGTTGTTTTTATTTAACAAAGTCTCTAACAGATGGTGTTGCTAAATTTTGAATATTAGGGCTGGTTTTGCAAGAGGCCTCCACACAGGCTGATGGAGCTCAGGGGGGGTTTCACATTTCAGCTCGAGCTCAGGGCTGATCCTGTGGTCACTCCTGGGGCTGGAGCCACCCCTGGGTGAGCTCCCCATGTCTGCACCCAAAGCACTGCCCCTGGAGGGGACCCTGCATGAGAGTGCTCCAAAAATTATTTATTGTGGGTGCTCTGTAGGGGAATCACAGGATGGGCTGGGTTGGGTTGAGTTGGGTTGGGTTGGGTTGGGAGGGGCATTAAAGGCTACCATGGCAGGGACACCTCCCCCTGTCCCAGGTGCCCCCAGCCCCAATGTCCAGCCTGGCCTTGGGCACTGCCAGGGATGCAGGGGCAGCCCCAGCTGCTCTGGGAAATCCCTTCCGTGGATGATCTTTGAGGATCTCAGCAATTTCTTGGTTACCTGAGATTATTTTGCTGTTGGTTTCTGGAAGGTCTGCACTCAACACCTCCTGTGTGGTCAATTCTCTCATCCCACCAAAATCCCATTAAATTGGGAAGCTGTGCTTGCCATAAATCCACATTTCCTGGGCAGTAAGAAGCAGACAGTGGTGCTGCCAACCGAGTCTAACCAACATTCTCCTTGTTCCCTAGGGCTGGAATCTTGGAAACAACCAAAGTCTCCCCAAACCCAGCAGTACTGTGTCACCCCTGCATGGCCACGTCACAGATGTCACCTCTTGGGTCACCTGCCTGTGCCCCAGCAGGAAGCTTTGGGCTGATGATGGTGAGACACTTCCCATGCTTCTCCAAACCCAATTCATACCCTTTTGTCTGGTTGCTACCACTGCCCAAACTCTTTGTTGTGCTCCTATAAATGCTCTGCTCCTTCTGAAATGGGGGTCAGACATTTGCTTGGCCTCATTCCTGCAAACCCCTCCCAGTGCCAGAGGCATCCCTGGCTGTTCAGTCATTCCAGGCACTCAGAACTCACCTGGACAACACCTTCATCACTGAAATGGTTTTCTCCATGAGCAACACAAGATGCTGAGGTTTTTCCATAGGCAACATAAGATGGTGAGATTTTTCCATAAGCAAAACAAGATGCTGAGGTTTTTCCATAATGGTGAGGTTTTTCCAATGTGGGAATGCAGCTGATGGAAATGAAGGGTGACTATGCACATGTAATTCAAGGGAGTAGCTTTGGGGAAACATCAGCCAGGGGAAGGAGGAAAAGGAATTTGAATTCAATTGGATTTTAGTAACTTCAGCTTAGGTTTGAATCATATTTACGTGCTTCTCTCTCTCCCCTCTGTTTGCAAGTTTTATTGCTATGGCTCTGGTGTCTCGGAGCGATGAGAATTAGTGGGTTTGTTATTGCTGAGAGGGAGGGAGCTGCAGCAGCAGGGAATGAGATCGTTCCCTGGAGCCCTGCACAGGAAAAGTGAGGAAAACCTGGAGCTGAACCCAGAGCCCAGGAGACACGAATGGCCCCAGAACGGATGTGAGCTGGGCCAGCAGCTGCCAACAGGAAGCTCCAGTCGAGGTTTAAAACTCGATTAGCATGAGGGATGGGATGGAAATGGGGACATTTAGGGAAAAATCCTCCCTGCCTCGCACGGGGACCCGGGAGCTTTGCAGCTTTGCTGTTCTTGCTTCCAGCGCTGCCCAAATGTGAGAATTTTGTGCAGTTTCAGAGCCAGGATGAAAGTGAGAAATCATTTAAGAGCCCAAGCTCCAGTGGGAGCATCAGCAGGAGCTGGATTGATGGAAGTGCCCCAAATTGAGGGTGGTTTCAGGTGATTGTTTTTATTGTTGGTTGCAAGCTTCTGGTGAAAGCTTTTCTGAGTGAGTATTTTGGGACGAGGCAAAGACTTCTCACAGGGTGAACCAAAGATGAAATTACAGGTCTTTAACAAGAACTGCACCAGTAAATGAAAAATATGATGTGGCACAGTAAAAATAAGACTATTGTCCTGAAGTCTTTGGCTATGTCCTTTAAAGTGTACTTTGGGGATTAATCAGCAAATGATTGTGTCCCAGCAATTTGGCTCAAGTGGGTTTTTGCTTATATTGCAGCCTTAAATTGCACACTCACTGTCAATTAAATAATTTTAAATAATGCAGCTGTTATGGTGTGGCTCTTGGCTGGCCAGGGTTTGCTGTTCCCCCAGCACAGCCACGTTCTCTGGAGCCCTCTCCTCTACAAGAGAGGGTGCAGATTGCTCCTCTCTCTGTCAATCCATGGAATCCAGCCCATTTCCTTTTCCCCAGACCCCTGGCCCACACTCCCACTGGCTCTGGAGCTCTCCCAGCACACAGCAGAAGGACCAGGAGAGGGCTTTGACTAAAGAGAGACCCAACGTGGAGCCCTGGCCACCAGAGGAGCTGGGATGGGTCTGCTTCCCTCAGGGATGTTCTCATTGTCATTTTTTCCTTCTGATTTTTCAGACTGTGTTCACAGAATCACAGAACGATCACAGTTGAAGAAGAACATCAAGTCCAACCTTAAATGTTCCTTAGATTTGAACAAATCCACAATTTCATTGGTATAGAAATGGAAAATTAACTCCAAAACACTCCAATCTAAAGAATTCAGCCTAGTTCTGGTGGGGATAAGCAGACACTTCAAATAATTAATGGTTGAAATGCCTTGATAACTTTTGCCTCATAGACACAGAAAAGGACATAAAGTAATGGTAGAAATTCCCGTTTTGGAAGGGAAGATTCTCCTTCCTGGCAGTGAGGCTAAAGGCAGTTTGCTGTGTTTCAGGAGGATTGCCAGTGCTTACTTTGATTTCAAACGTTGGCTCAGCACATCCCAACCCTGCCCACTCCCAAGCAGGGCTTCGGTGGGAGTCGGTGATTTATGGGACAGAATTTGAATCCCTGTTCAGAATCCCTGTGTTGGTTGGGAGCACTGAAAGCTCCTGTGGCTGCCCAGAGCCAGGCTGGGCAGGCTGTGCCCTCTGCAGGGGCTGGGGCTGCCTCGTGTGACCCCTGCTGCTGGAGCTCGGGTGCAAATGGAAAAGTTCTGAGCAAACACCAGGGACACAGGAGGGCTTTCTCCTCCCTAAGTGCTCTCACGGCTTTTCCTGTCTTTTACTTGCTCCTCTCCTCTCCAAAATGCCTTTTTTTTTTTCTTTTTTTCCCCCTCAAAGAGCATGAAAAGGAAAATTGCTAATGAGTCAAACCACCAGAAAATCTAGGGGATGTCTTGAGGACATGGATTTCCCCCATGGCTGTGGCAGAGCCAGCACTGCCCTGCCCTCATCAGCCACCCCTAATTAAATTAACTGTCTGCAATTAACACACAGCCCAGCACCACTTTTTAATCCATCCTCTGCTTCTCCAAACTGAATTGCTTTTAATGAAAACCTTATAAAAAGCAATTTTATTCTTGTCTGCTCACGCCAACCCAGAGCCACCATTGGTGTGTCTGAAATATTCAGTTTGATTTAGGCAGAGCTGGGCCCTGAGCTAAGGCAGGAACCAGGGAGGGAATACAAGACACCTTCTAAACTCAGAGAGAATGCAGAGCACCATCAAGGTGGGGAATTAAAGGGGAAGGAGAGAAGCTCTTCAAGTTTAATACAGAAATAAATGATGGGTTTAGCCCTGCTGCATGAACGTTGCATTTCCCAGTAGTAAAAGCTTGTTGGTATCTGGGTCAGGAGAAAAAAAAAGCTGCTAAAATTAAGAAACACTTCTAAGTTTTGGGTTATTAGAAGTGAGAGAGGTTCAGTGAGAAATTCTGGATTGTCAGTGGTGCAAATGAGGTTTTCCTGACGGGAGGGTGAGTTTCTGTTTGACTTTTTCCTTAAATATTTGCAGGAAAATTAAGGGCAGCGCTTTGGCTCTGCAAATATTGACCCCAGGTTTTCCTGTGCCATGAGCAGCACCAACATTTGCTGAGCTGAAGCTGTGACCCCCAGGGCCACCCCAGAGAGAGGGGCCAGGGACCCTCCCCTGCACTGAGGGGTCAGGTGGGGAGAGCAGGAGCTCAGCTCTGGCTGCTCTCAGCAGAACTAAATGGGGAAAATTGGTTCATTTTGGGCCTTTTCTGCTCAAATACACCAATGCTGGAGGCAGAGACGTGCTTTTCACCCAGGCATCTCCTGGTTGTGGCTTTCTGGCTGACATGGGGCTTGTTTCTTCTCCTGTCTGCCTTTGCTTTGGTGCTTCCAAAGGCTCTTGTTGCTTTTGCTGTCCAGGTCTGGTGCTGTGCCCCTTGCTGGCCTTACTCAGTTTATATTTGGAATTTGCTACCCATGGAAATCTGTGGAAATCCTTGCAAGCCCTTATTGAAATGGCAGGCAATGAATTCTGCCCTGTGGCAGAGCTCAGCATCCCTTGCTGAGGTGCTGCCTCTGAGGGACATTGCTCCTCTGGAACTGCAGAGCCCTCAGCAAAGGCTGCAGCTGCATTTGGGGTTGGCTCTGGTTGCTCTGGGAGCTGTAATTCCCCATTAGATCTGCCCATAGCCTGCATGAGTCCCAGGCCTGGCTTCTCCAGGAGATCTCATGTTTAACACCTGCTGGAAAGCAGGGAGAACAACACAGAGTGATTTCCAAAAGCCCCTGCATGGACCAGCTCCCTCGGATTGGAATGGATCTCTGTGATTTATTAGTCAGAAATTCCATCATATTTTGTGCCATCCTTCACGAATCTCAGCTCCAATTTTTTCCCCTTCTCAGAGCTGTCTTGTGAATAACAAACCCCACATTGTTCTTGTGTGTGTTCTTCTGAATTTATTTCATGTCATCTTACAGGCAAGGAAAAAAAAAATGCAGCTTCTCTCACTTGGCCCCTTTGGGACAGCAGCCACGGATGAAGAGCGAGCAATCAACGTGTCAGGATAAAATTAGATTGCCACAGAGCACAGGGTTTGATCCAATATCTGTATCAGATCTGGGCTTCAGCCCTGCATATCACAATAAATATATACATAAGCATTTTGACATAATTTTTTCAACAAAATGCCCTAATAATATCAGGAAATTATAATATTTGTTTCCATTTAACTGGAAAAAAAATAAGGAAAATATTTTAAATGTTCATTCCAATGTCTTTGGTTTGGGTCAAAGTGTTTTGGTCTTCCTGGAGGATCCAAGAGAAGCCAAGTGCCAACAAGCTGGAAAATGTGAGCTGAGTGCAGGCACAGCCCCCCTGCCCTGCTGCATTCCATAAAAGCCTTTTTCTAATAATAATTGGGATCAGAGGGGCTGGTGAGCATGGCTGAGGCTGGGATGGGATAATGGCGTGGGATGGGATGGGATGGGATGGGATGGGATGGGATCCATGGGATGGGATGGGATGGGATGGGATGGGATGGGATGGGGTGGGATGGGGTGGGATGGCATGGCATGGCATGGCATGGCATGG
>JAWWEY010000029.1:921588-941830 GCA_035582745.1 Loriotus luctuosus | reverse complement strand
CGGGGGGCGGGCGGGGGGCGGGCGGCCGGGCCCGTTTAAAGCGGCAGCGGCGCGGCGCGCTCCCAGTGCCGGTGCCGGAGCGCGGCGGGCAGGGCAGGGCAGGGCGGCCGAACCCGCAGCCCTCCCCCGGCCACCCCACCCCGGCCGGCCCGGCCCCCGGGGAGCGCGGGGCAGCGCCCGGGGGCGGCGGCGGCGGCATCACCATGGGCCGGCCGGGCAGGGTGCTGCGGCTGCTGGCGCTGCTGGAGCTGCCCTGCTGCCTGCTGGAGCTGCTGCTCGGGGAGGCGGCCCGCGGGCAGGAGATGTACGCGCCCCACTCCATCCGGCTGGAGGGGGACATCACCCTGGGCGGCCTCTTCCCCGTGCACGCCAAGGGCCCCCCGAACTCCCCCTGCGGGGACATCAAGAAGGAGAACGGCATCCACAGGCTGGAGGCGATGCTCTACGCCCTGGACCAGATCAACAGCGACCCGGACCTGCTGCCCAACGTCACGCTGGGCGCCCGCATCCTGGACACCTGCTCCCGGGACACCTACGCGCTGGAGCAGTCCCTCACCTTCGTCCAGGCGCTCATCCAGAAGGACACCTCCGACGTGAGGTGCACCAACGGCGAGCCGCCCGTCTTCGTCAAGCCGGAGAAAGTAGTTGGAGTGATCGGGGCATCGGGAAGTTCCGTGTCCATTATGGTGGCCAACATCCTCCGGCTATTCCAGGTAGGGCCGTGCCGCGGGGCTCCGCCGCTCCCGGCTCCCCCTGTGCCTCTCCAGGTGCTCCATCCGCCTCCCTCCGGAGCGGCTGCTTCCCCTCCCCGCCGCCCTCTCCCTTCTCCACGGTGCGTGGCGCTTTCTGGATTTATCCCCATTTGCACGAAGCAATGCCTGAGGGAAAAGAGGGGGAAAAAAAAGGAAGAGAAGAGGCGCTGGTTGCGCTGGGTTTGCGTTAGAGAGAGCCATGGCTCGGCGGGGATGGATGCGGGCGCACGGATCCCGGCGGGGCACGGATCCCGGCGGGGCACGGCCGGCTCCGCTCCGCACACGGAATCCCGGCGGTGCGGGCACGGCTGGCGGGGCCGCGGGCCCGGCCCGGGGGTCGCGGGGGGTCGGGACAGGGTGGGGAGGGGGTCAGGAGGGGCTTTCTCCGGCTGAGCCGGGGCTGTGCGGGGCAGCCCCAGCGCCCAGCGCCTGCCCGGCTCGGTGCCGGCTCCTTCCCGAGCCCGGCCGGCCGGAGCGGGGGCAGCGGGGGCGGCTCCGGGGCTCCGAAGGAGCGAAGGATGAGCAGAGCCGGAGGATTACAGAGCCGTGTGCGTGTGCGTGTGTGTGTGTGTGTGTGCGGGGGAGATGCGCTGCAGCGCTGCCCGTTCTCCCCCTCCTCGCCTCTCCCCCGTTCGCGCTGCGATCGCGCCCGTCTCGCCCCCGGCGCCGCGCCTCGCTGGGTGTCGGGCACGGACATTTGTCACCCCCGCTCTTCTCCTGCTCCAGGGCCGTGCGGGGCCATCTGTTCCGGGCCATCACCCCGGGATGCGGGGGTGTCCCCCCGGGGGCCGGGATGTCCCCCCTGGATGCGGGGGTGTCCCCCCGAGGCTGGGGTGTCCCCCGGGGCGCCGCTGCAGCCGCCGGGCCCCGCAGCGAGCGCCGGGTTCTGCTCGGCAGCGATCGCTGGTGCGGTGACAGTGACAGAAGCGCCACCAGATGCATCGTGAGCAGCGGAGTTCTTCGCTCCCTGTCCTACGCCTTCGCATGCGGAAGGTGGTGGAGGGATTTTTTTTTTATTTTTGTGCAGCGGGCGGAGAGATCCCCCGCTTTTCCCAGCTGGAAACTTGTGAGGCTTTCACGGCAAAGCCGCTCGGTGCCGTAGCAGCCGCCGAGCCTGCCCGCTCCCATCTGCTGCCGGAGCCATCCCCGGCCGCGGCCAGCGGGGCGATGCTGCCCTGAGCTGAGCCCGGGCATTTCCCTGATATATTTATTTCATGATATCACACCCACGAGCCGCTCCTTTGCCGTGCTCGCCTCCATCGTGGCAGATCGCAGCGCATGGCAGCAGTTCAGCGCTGAATCCCCGGGTTTGTGTGTCCTCACCGTGCCGTGCCTCCCGCTCCGGCTGCTCCCGCTCCCCTGAGCCCGGAGCCGCCCGAGCCCGGCTCACCTTGTGCCCGGAGCCACCCGAGCCCGGCTCCCCTGTGCCCGGAGCCACCCGAGCCCGGCTCACCTGTGCCCGGAGCCCCCTGAGCCCGGCTTACCTGAGCCCGGAGCCCCCTGAGCCCGGAGCCCCCTGAGCCCGGCTCCCCTGAGCCCGGCTCACCTGTGCCCGGAGCCCCCTGAGCCCCGCTCCCCTGGTGCCCGAGCACGGTGCAGCCGCTGCCAGGAGGGTGCAGGGGGCAACTCTGCCGCTCCAGCTCTCAACCCGCTGCCAGCCCGGGGCACTCCCTGCCGAGATCCAGTTCTGGGGGAAACCGAGGCACCTTTAGGATAATGCCACAATACCTGCAAAGCCTCTGGTGTTACATAGTAGACTTGTCAGAAAATAAGATGTTTGGACAGTTTCTCCAGGTAGAGATATTTATATAAACTAAATATTTTAATGTCTTGTGACTAAGCATCTGTTCAAAATTGCAATTTAACCAGATCATCCACAAAGCAGGAACTGGCCCGTACTGAGGGAATTTACTGAATATCTATTTCACAGCTTGGATGAGCTGCCTTGAAGCAGATCTTTCATGCTGTAAAACCGTTCCCTGTTGTCCTCTCCTCCTTCAAAACACAATTTAGAACATGCTCAGCCACAGAGAAATAGAAAATAACTATTTTAGGAGGAGAAGTAGACCTGTTCAACAGCTAAGTGTCATTGTGTGTGGGTGGATGAGAAGCTCTAAGTTAGCGGAAAGAAGAAAACCAAGTACCAGTCACAGAAAATCTTGTTAACCTCAGAACTCTCTGAAATTCCTGAGTGTGGCAGCCAGCTTCTTTCTCAGGGGTCACTGTGGGTTTTGCTGCCTGGGGCAGTGGGTGAGGGGAGGGTGGATGGCTCTTGAACGTTTACTTGCATGCCCAAACTGGCTTTTCCCTCACATCTGCTAGGTAACAGCTCTGCGGAGGCCCCTGCAAAGAAACCTTAATGGAGTTTCTGCTTCTCTGACAATATCTTGAAGAGAAGTATTTGTGCTGTGCCTCGATGTAGGGAGCAAATGGGTGTAAATCTGGATCTACAGAAATACATAACCCATCCAGAGCACAGCAGGGCTTCCTCAGGCAGCTCCTGCTGCTTCAGGCGCTTCTCCCCAGGAGGGGCCAGGTCCGTGCAGGCTCTTCATCTTCCTCTCGGCATGGGAGGCAGTGCTGGCTGTGCCTGCAGCTCCCTCCCAGCGCAGGGCTGCGAGCAGCCTCAGCCAAGGCCAACAGGTGCAGCAGCAGGAGAGCCAGGGCTCCTCGGGCTGCCGTTCATCCCTGCAGTTACTGCTGCAGCCGCTGTGGGAGCTTTCCTGGGGTGGGAAACCATGGGGGGATCTCCATAGCACTGGGGGTTTGCTGTGATCAGTCCCTCCCCTGCCTCTACACCTCTCCCCTCACTCAGCCCTGAGCTGCTCCTTGGATAAAACAGCCTGGCAATAGCTGGGGTGGCAGGTTCCTCCAGGATGGGGGCAGGCACAGAGTGCTGCTGGAGCCCAGGGGAGCTGGAACCCCGCTGAAGGGCTGGTGCTGACGGAGCCAAATGAGACTTTGGGCTGGCCACTGCTCCTGCTGGGTGCCCCAGGACGTGTGGGTGGGCACAGGAATCACCAGTGGGGCAGGATGCCTCGTCAGGCCCCCTGCAGCAGGACTGCAGTGAGCTGAGGAGGGCTGGAAGTGCCCAGTGCCAGCTCAGGGTCTGAGGGAAAGGAGGCTGCACCCCGGGGTCAGTGTCTGCCCCTGCCCAGGGCTCGCTGGGACCTGCTGCAGGTCCTTGGGTTAAAATCGTGCCTGAGGAGCATCAGCAGTGGCTGGGCAGAGCAGGGCAGAGCCCACCCTGGGCACGGCTGGATGTCTGAGGGCACTGGAGCTGCTCCAGCTTGGCCATGGCTTCCCCAGCAAGGGATTGAGGCAGGAGGTGCCTCGAGCTGGGTTCTTTTCCATCTCTGTCCTTTCCCTTCACCCCATCCATCAGGAGGGCTTGGGGAGCAGGGTGGGTGTGCCCAGCCCAGGGCCTGCCCGTGCTGCAGCCCGGGGTGATGCTCTGGGAGGGATCAGCCCTGGGTGATGCTCCAGGGGCACCAGGTCAGGCTGCAGCCCTGGGTGATGCTCTGGGAGGGACCAGCCCTGGGTGATGCTCCAGGGGGATCAGGTCAGGCTGCAGCCCTGGGTGATGCTCCAGGGGGACCAGCCTCAGGCTGCTGGAGCGTGCAGGTGGCCCTGCACCAACATTCAAGTGTGTCAAAGGCAGGGACTTCTTTCCAACACAATTCTATCAGTGCACACCAGTAAATAGCAGCCTGGTCATAAATTAAATATCTCTCCTAAAAATAACACGAAAATAATTTGGAAAGCTGCTTCCAAATGCACCAGGGAGTTCAGGCAGGATGCTTTTAGGCTGCTGGTTTTGCTTTGGAGAAAATGCTGTTCCTTTGCAGGGCTGTAGCTTTCCCTACAAATGGAACTCCATAATAAAACCATGGCCAGGGTGTTTCATACCTTCTGGGAGTAGAACCATGCAAAATGGGGAACATCAGCACCCTGGCTCCTGTTTTAATGCTGCAAGACTTATTTTTGTGCTCCCTGCACTTATTTTTGTGCTCCCTACAGACATCTCCTGACAGGCTTTAATAATGAACAAATTACTGCTTCAGGTTTGTGTCCTCAGTGGATGCAATTTGAAAGAGTCAATCAAGAATAATTTTGTTCTCGTCTAAATCCCTGTGGGATTTCATCAGGGGTGGCTCTGGTGGCCCAGAGGGGGCTGTTCCTGAGCCCCTCCAGGGAACTTTGCAGCAGAGTGGGCTAAGGCAGCGCAGGGAGGTTGGGAGTGTAAATTGGAACATCCCTGATCTCCCCGGGGGTGTTGGCTGCCTTTCCTTCCTGCCGAAGGAGGAAGATGACAGTTGCAGTCCTGCCTTCTGCTCCAGACACAGTAATCACAAAAATGAGATTATTTGGAAAGGAAGGGAGCTTAAAAGTGCAGCTCTGAGGTGGATGCTGCTCTTTTCTTGCAAAATGCTTTTGCCAGGCTCTCTGGGGGAGGCTGTTGGCCCGGGGTTGGGATGGGATGGGATGGGATGGGATGGGAATGGGATGGGGATTGGACAGGGTTCAGCTGCTCCAGGGAGCCAGGGGAGCTCTGGAGCCTGCTCCTGCTGGGAGTGCTCCTCGGGCACAGGGAGGAAGGGCAGGGCTGTGTGAGAATTACAGAACCAAATGTGCTCCCATGGTTCCATCAGATCCCTCAGAAGTGTTTGCTTTCTGATGAATTGCACACTGCTGGTCTGATCAGTGTCTAGAAACCCCTTGTCATTCCCAGGAAAATGTCTGCAATCTGGTTGTTCCTTCTTCTCATAGTTCAAGTTTCTTTCAGGAATGTGGGATCCCATTCCATGGGAGATCATTTCCATTCCCAGCCCACATTTGAGCCCCTGCTGCTGCCCTTGCCCTGAGGAGCTGCTGGGGAGGTTTCATGGCTGGAATGTACCTGGGCTCTCCCTGGGGCTTGGGAGGAAAACTCCCACATTTCAGCAGGGTGTTTCTCTGGATGCTAATTTATTGGGAACTGGTGACCTGATGGGTGCATTTTCCTCTCCTCACTTCAAACAGGACAATACTTTTTAGGCAATGGAGTAATGATTCATTTTAGAGAAGATATTTCAGGAAACTCCACATTTTTTGGTTTCTCACATAGAGAATGCAACAAAAAGCTGAAAATAGGAAACAGCAACCTTTAATTCTTTGCTTCCTCTCAAAAAAAGGGGTTTTGTGTTCTTTAATGAGCTTTCATTTCAGCAGCAGTAAGTGTTTGTCCCTGTTGGTAGGGAGGCCCTGATGTGTGTCAGACCCTGAGCCAGGCAGGGCTGTGCCTCAGCTGTGAGGCTGCTCCTGAGATGTGGGATCTGATTTTTCCTGTATCAATAACAGGCCAGGAATATCCTCCCTTCAGGAATTCCACCTGGGGAGTCACTAATGAGAGGTTGGAGGTTCTGTGAAGGTATTTTTCTGGAACGCTGTGTTTTGGAGGTGAAATTCAATTTCTCGACAAGGCAGAATTCAATTTGAGCAATAATCTTGGCTCTTAATCTGTTTTCAAGTGTCTCTCTTGAGGCAGGAGGGACTGCAAAGGGTCATTTGGAAGGAGAGTGGTTCTGCCAGGAGAGGGATGCTCATCCATGGCGAGGGGGGATGATGGGCACAGGATCCAGGGGTGATTGGGACTGGCACCAGGGCTGCAGGAACAGGGAGAGCACATTTCCAGCACGTTCACTTGTGCAATTCCCAATTTACTCTGAAACAAAGTAAGGTGACCTCTCTGGAATGACAAATGGAGGGATCATTTCAAGGCATTAATTTCTATATAAGAATTATTGATCTGCTTTGGAATCTCATAACAGTAATACTACAAAACTACATGTACTCTGTTCCATATTTTATTCTATTAAATGAGTTTTGCTTGGAGGCATTAAAAGCATCCAGCACAATACTCTGTTTCATAAGATCAGATGTTGTTATTTCTATTTATAGTGGTATTCAAATTAATCTCAATGAGTGACAATGCTGAGTGTCCCAGACACTGGACCATGATGAATTTTATCATAATATTGGGAGATACCAAGCATGTAATGAAGGCTGTTTGGAGAGCATGGAATCCAATATAGCCAGGCCATTAGTGTGGTGAGAGGGTGCCCAGGCAGAGAGAGCTAAAGGAGAACAAGGATTTCCAGAGCTCTGCTCCTTCCTGGTGATTCACGAGCTCCTCCCAGGCCCTTCTGCTAGGGCAGTGCAGTCGTTCTGAGCCACCACCACTTTAATGGCAATACAGCCTGCCCCTGCTCCTGCTCCTGGCCTGGACCATGGGCCAGGAAAAGGTGGTGGCCCTGTCCCAGCCAGGCCACAGCTCCCTCCTGTGCTGCCCCTGGCTGGAATGAGCCCAGCCCTGAGCCTGCAGAGCTCTGCAGCCCTGGCTGCTGCCCCAGGAGCAGACACTGACAGTCCCTGGGGTGGCCTGGAGCTCCTCAGTGTCCCCAGGGCCACCATGGGCTCTGTGTGCCCTGTTCTTTCAGGGGATGCAGGGTGGCTGCAGTGGGTGCTCAGGGATGTGCATGAGCTGTGTGTGCCCTGTTCTTTGGCAGCTCAGGGGAAGCTGGGGGTGCTGTGGGGCTGTCCCCTTCCATGGGCTGTGTGCCCCCTGTTTTGGCAGTTCAGGGGGTGCTGGGTGGGTGCAGTGGGTGCTGTGGGGCTGTCCCCCTCCATGGGCTGTGTTTTGGAGCAAAGCCTTTTGCAGCAGAGCCGGTGTCAGGTGCAGGATGGGGCACCCCGGGCACACCTGAGCTTCCCCCAGGGCCCCCACCCCTGCTGGGGGCACAAAGTGCCTCTGGCTGACAGAGGGCACCCCAGGCCCCTGGGGCTGAGGCTGTGGTGCTGAGGACACTTCTGCTGTGTCATTTGGGATCTGGAGAGCATTGAGATGCTGGGTGAGTGCTGGGCATTCTCCTCTCCCTCAGCTGTCGGGTGATGCTGCCCATGCCTCCCTTCCCAGCCCTTTGAAACGAGCTTGGCAAATGTTCCCAAAGCCCTGGGACTGCTCCTGGCTGGAGATCACCCCTGGGCCCTGGGAGCAGCGAGGCACTTGGGCTGCCTGGGCTCTGATGACACTGGGGAGGGGAGAGGAGAGGCCTGGGCACCTCCCCTTGGCAGTGCCCTGCGCTGCCCGAGGTGCTGCAGGTCCGGGGTTTGCACATTCAGGGCACATCCAACGGCTCTGTTTTGGTCTGGCTTTTTGGGAAAAGGATGGGCTGAGCTGTGGGGGTGGAGGGGAGGGTTTGGAGCAGTCACAGGTCACAAGATTTCATCCTGATGATGGTTCTGCTTAATGCCCCTGAGCATGGTTGTGCTTGTGGGTGTTGATAGATAGATAGATAGACAGACAGACAGACTGACAGACAGACAAAAATATCATTGTTGTGCATTCCTACACTGTAAATGTGAGCTGTTTCTTTAAGGTCTTGCTCAGGGCTTTGGTTGGGAAGGAGAGAGCTGTGCTGGGCTGTGCTGGGTGAGCAGAGGATGGAGCAGCTCTGGGTGTGCCCTGGCACCTGTTTGGCTTTTTGGTCCCGCCTGTCTCACATTAAGGTGATGTTAGGGCCCAGAACAATCAATCATGGGTGATAAATAGAGAAAAGATGTGGTTTGGGAATGCTGAGCCACCTCAGAGGCTCCAGCAGCACCAGCAACAGGCTGGGCTGGGGCTTGGCTGCCAAAGGGAGGAGAGGCTGAAGCTGCTGGGAACCAGGGAAGAACATGGAGAGGTTGGTGTTGGCTCTGCAGGGTGAGAGGTGCTGCAGGAGGATGCTGTGCAGGAACAGCTCTGCTCCACAGCAGCAGAGCCCCTGCAGCCATGCCAGGGGTGCCAGCAGGGCCAGGGGTGCCAGCAGCGCCAGGGAGGGCACAGCCCAGGCAGCTGGCACGCTGCCTTAGCCCAGGGCAGAGCCCTGCTGGGCCACTGCCAGCTCACAGGCTGGGAATCTGCAGCTTCCTGGCTGTGATCCTGGATCTGTGATCCTGGAGCTGCCCTGCTGGGTGTCAGAGCAGAGCCCTTGTCCCCATGGGTGTCCTGGTGCCTGGGGCAGCATTTGCTGGTTTACAAACACCTCTGGCTACCCACAGCTTGCTGCTGGAATGATAACACCCAGGTAAATCCAATGGGTGGCTGGAACTGAACCCTGGGATTTAATGGCAGCTCCCAGAGCACAGCCAGCACCTCCCCAGCAGAGACAGCCCTGAGTGCCTGGAGTTGTTTCCCATGTGGATCCCACCAAAAACCAGTCCTAATGGATAGGACCAAGGCCAAATTCCATTTAATAAAAAATGGCAGGAATAACTACAAAAATAAAGACAGAGTGTCAGCTCAGATTTGGCAGGAAGTTGTTATTTTTGCAGGAATAAAATTCAGCACTAATAGAGATGGTTTAGTGATTTTTAAAGCAGGTAATTCTGTGGCAGGGCTTGAATGCACAGAAATTATATTGACAATAAAAATTAATTAAACGACTTTTTTGTGGGTTTGTAGTTTTTCTATCTGACAGCAGTACAGAAAATCTGAGTAACTGGATGATCCTTAAGGTCCCTTCCATCCCAACCCCTTCCATGGATGATGACGCAAAGGAAATTCTCTTTTTGAGATGTGTCTGCTATGGCTGCATGGAGGATTTGCAAAGGAGGAAGAGATGTTTGATTCCCCAGCAAGCCTTGGACAACTGGAATGGACAACTGGAATGAACACAGCTGGAATGGAGAACTGGAATGGAGAACTGGCAGGGGCTGCCCAGGGAGCTCTGCAGTGCCCATTGCTGGAGGTGGCACCTGGAGGTGGCACTCAGGGCTCTGGGCTGGGGATGAGGTGGGCATTGGGCACTGCCTGGGCTGGGAGGGCTGTGCCAGCCTCAGGCACCCTGGGATTCTCTGCACTGGGAGCTCCTTGCCTGGTTTATCTCCTGCAGCAGAATGTTGGTGTCCCAGCTGAAGGGGTTTGGCCTTCACAGGATTTTGGGAGCTGGCACAAAAAGATGGATTTTCCATCTGCCTGCAGTGCCCAGGGTGGCAGCAGCCCTGAGGGAGTGACAGCTCGTGTGCTCCTGTTTGGCAAAGTGGAAATGTGGGAATGAGCAATGGCCTGGGGTTTTCCAGCCCCATGGAGGATCCCAGGGCAGCTGCACAAGTCCTCCTACAACCCAGCAGGATCCCCAGCAGCTCAGTGTGAAACAGGAGCACAGCAGAGGTAATGGAGTCCCTGGAAAAGCCACTTTCCTTCCTCAGGAATATTTCAGTGATGTGATAAACTGTGAAGAGCATTAAATCCATGAAGAAATGAAATAAATCCCAAATACAATTTTTCCCACCTGTGAAAAATGTATTTTGCTGGGGAATCGAATTGTTGTTAAAAAATGCCTCCCACCCCTGTGCTTATTTTCTCAGGAAGAATTTCCTTGCATTTCAGAAGAGAATGAAATAACTGAGCACAGAAGCACTGAGGAATGGGGCTGAGAACTCATCTGTAAAATGTCCTGCTCGAGCCCAGCCCAGCCTGTGCTGCTCCAGCTGGCAGAGAAATGCTGCTGTGCCTCCTGTGCTGTGCCTGCCATGGCTCTGCTGACAAATGTGGGCATGGAAACAGCCTGGGGTGGCTCTGGGTGTGCTCCTCTGCTGGTGCTGGCCCTGACCCTGCCCAGCACCATGTGCAGAGCAGCAGTGGGGCTGTTCCTTGCAGTCATGGAACCAGGAGGGCTGGAAGGGACCTCCAGGGGCTGTGCAGCCTTTGGAGTGGATCTGGGGCTCCTCTGACCCCCAACCAGCAAGGATGGACTGCAGGAGGTGCTGAGAGCTTCCATCAGGAGGAGCTGAGAGGTGCCATCCCCACCCTGCAGGAGCTGAGAGTGCCATCCCTGCTCCAATCTAGAAGCAGTTGTGGCAGTTCATTGCAATCTGCTGGGGCAGACTGGCTGCTGTGTGTCACTCTGTCCAGCAGTGATGGACAGACTTCAGGCCATGCTTTATTGGCTTTGCTTTGCCTTTGCTGCTTTCTCACAGTGAATTTTCAGCAATGAACATGAGTGCTGTGCTGTGTGTGCTTCTCCCTCTTCCCAGAGAGCTGGGGCTGCCCCTGGATCCCTGGCAGTGCCCAAGGCCAGGCTGGACACTGGGGCTGGAGCACCTGGGGCAGTGGGAGGTGTCCCTGCCGTGGCAGGGGTGGAATAAATGAGTTTTAAGGCCCTTTCTAACCCAAACCAGTTCTGGGATTCCATTATTATACCAAGGAAAATGGGAAAATGAGAGGCTGCTGCCCAGCTGCCTTTTCTGGGGTTATTTTAGGCAACCACAGCTTTTTTTATTTTGAAATAGAAAATTGGTGCAGAATTGGATTAATCTGGGTAAATTTGAGTGGGCTGTGGCCTTTGGTGGGAATGTGATTTGAGCTGAATGGGAAGGTGCTGGCCCTGAGGAGGTGCAGAGCTGTGCATTGGTATTCAGGAGCTGCAGGGCTGCACTGCTGCCAGGCTATTTAAAACCTGCAGAAACCCTCCTGAAACAAGGTTATGCTCTTCATTTGCCATTCCAGGGCTGAGAAGCTGCCACCCCCAGAAAGGCAACACAAACCTCACCACACTTGGAGCTTGTCCATAACGAAGCTGAACCAAATTTGGTTCCTTTTGATGCCACCTTTCAATGGATGTGAGGCTAAAATAGGAAGATTTAATGACTGTAAGTGATTTAATTCCAAATGGACAGTGATTCTGCACTGAAACTCTGCAGTGTTCTGGCCTCTGTTTGAGGGTTTTGGGAAGGAATTTTGGGAAGAAATGGGTTTTGAATTGCAAAACTTTGTCTCGCTTGAATAGACACCCTTGTACATGGGAGATCTGGAAATTTAGTTACAGCTCTCCTTGAATATATTAAAATCAGGGGGGTTTTGTGGTTTTAAAGCAAAATAATCCCAGCCCAGCTGAGGGTCAGCAGAGGTGGGTTGGGTGTGGTGGCACGCTGCATGTGGGGAAGCCTCAGGGATCGTGCCATAGTCCCAGATTTTAAGGGATGCTCTCAAAAATAGCATTAAAGTAGGACAGCTCAGAGCCATCCCCTTCCCTGCTCTTCCAGCTTTCCCCCAGTGCTGCAGATGGGAGGCTGTGGGCTGGGGAGCAGCTCTGGGAGGGGTTTGGGGCTGTCCTGGCCGGGGATGGCCCTGGTGGTCCCAGGGATGCTCCCACAGCCCGGGAGCCTGGCCCAGGAACAGCCAGGCCCTGCTGTGTGCTCCCTCCTGGGCCCAGAGCAGCAAATCCGCCCTTCTGGGGGGAATTCCAGGGCTTTGCACTCCCACTGGCACCTCCTGGGGTCCCAGCACCGGGCTGAGGGGACTGGGGATCACCTGGGCTGTGATGGCTCTGGGCTCAGCATCAGAGCAGGGCTGCAGAGCAGACCCCGGCAAGGGCAGGGAGGGGAGCAGCATTCCAGGCTTCTCCAGGCCCAGGGCACCAAAACCAGCCTGAACTCAGGAAAAATGCTTCAGAATCCCAAGGCCAGTCTGTCCCAGCCCTGCAGGAACAGGGAGCTCTCTGGATGGAGCACAGAACGGGGAGGGTGTTGTCATGGCAGGTCACTGCTGCGTCCTGAGCCTGAAGTCTCCTAAAATCACCCAAGGGATTTGGGATCCTAAAAGGGTTGTGTGGGGCAGAGCTCTGGCCTTGGAGCACTCCTGGCCCTTCCCTGTCCCCAAATCCAGTGACACAGCTGCTCCTGGGGCAGCAGATGGATCCAGCTCCACAAAAACACCCAAGCACCCCTCTAAGGAGCCAAAAATGCCAGGAGGACCCCAGGTGGGGCAGGAGGTGGTGGAAGGAGAAGCTGTGGAGGTTTGGTGCATGAGAAGGCAAACAGGGAGCTGGAGGGAGCCAGGATGGAGCAGGAGGAGCTGGACAGAGACTGCAGTGTGACATGGATGGAGCAGGAGGTGGCACTCAGAGCTCTGGGCTGGGGACAGGGTGGGGATTGCTGACCCTGGAGCTCTCTTCCCCCCTCACTGAATTTGGGGTGTCAGGTTTTATCCACTGGGTGAATCTCAGCCATCAGCAGCACCCACTTGCAGTGTCCTTTGATTGTTTGTGGGATGAAAAGGGCAGGGCCTGGGCTGGAGCTGTGGAGCACCTGCAGCTGGGGCCGTTTGGAAATGCCTGTATCCCTGCTGATGAACATCCATTTGTCCCGTGTTTCATGGATTCTGGGGAGGGGAATTGCTGTTTGCAACTCCTCTGCTCTCGTTATTGAGATGGAAGTGTGGAACTGCTTTGTTTCCTTGTGTCACAGTAGAGACTGGAATTGTCCCCCCAGCGTCCCTGGAGCTGCAGAAAATCGAATTAAAGCAAAACCACTCTGCTGTGCCTGTACAAGATCCCCAGCATTACGTCGTGGTGTTTGGGTTTTCCTTTCCTGGTGTCTGGCAGAGCTTTGGGAGATGCTGTGCCCCCATGCCGAGGGCAGGGTGGGCTGCAAGGCTGAGCCCCTGAGCCAGGAGTGCTGCTCTCCTCCCTCCTGCTGCTCAACTTCCCTGCGAGAGGCTCTCCGTGCTCTGCGGTGCAATACTTGGGAAGATGTAATTAAAAACCTCCTGTGCTGCTGATGTGCCTAAATCCCAGCGGTGACAGGGCTGGTCAGAGCTGCCCCAGGCTCTGAGGGGAGTCCCTGAGCCCTCCAGCCTGTGAGGAAATCCAAGGGAAAGCCCAGAGCTGGGGAGGAGGAGCTGAGAGCAAAGCCAGGGCAGTTGGGCAGCCTGTGGGTGATGTGCAGATGGAAAAGGTGGGACTGGGACACATCAGAGCTGCCTCTGCCCTGACCCTCCTGGCCAGGGCAGCACCCTCCTGTCTCCCCGACGAGCAGATCTGGGGGATAAATCCAGCCTGAGGTCATCATTCAGATCTAATCAGTGCCTAGGCAGCAAACACACATCTGAACACACATCACATCCCCGCTGCACAGAGCCTGCCCTCACCCTGGCTGCAGGGCGTGCCTGGAATATCCTGCTCTCCATCCTGGAATATCCTGCTCTCCATCCCGGAATATCCTGCTCTCCATCCTGGAATATCCTCCTCTGGAGGAATATCCTGCTCTCCATCCTGGAATATCCTCCTTTCCATCCTGCAATATCCCTCCCTGTCCTGGAACGTCCTCCTCTCCATCCTGGAGCAGGGCCAGGGCTTCAGAGTGCAGAGCCTGGGCCCCTGGGCCAGGGCATCTCTGGGACCGAGTCCTTGCTGAGCTCAGGGCACCCAAACCAGCCAGAATTCAGGAAAAGTGCTTCAGAATCCCAGCCCAGCTGGGCAGCACAAAGCACCCAGTGCACACCTGGCATGGCTGTTTGCTTGGTGCCCCAGCCAGACCCGTTATCCAAAGGTGTTTTACCCAAAGGAATCCCAGGTGTTTTATCCCAATCCGAGGTGTTTTACCCAAAGGAATCCCAGGTGTTTTATCCCAATCCCAGGTGTTTTATCCAAAGGAATCCTGGGTGTTTTATCCCAATCCCAGGTGTTTTACCCAAAGGAATCCCAGGTGTTTTACCCAAAGGAATCCCGGGTGTTTTACCCCAATCCCAGGTGTTTTATCCAAAGGAATCCCAGGTGTTTTAGCCAAAGGAATTCTGGGTGTTTTACCCAAAGGAATCCCAGGTGTTTTATCTTTATTTCCCTTTTGTGGTGGGTGAAAAGGAAATGAGGGTCAAATTCCAGTTCCTAAATTCCCAAAATGTTTTGGTTTGGATCAGTACCTGAGTGCTCCGTTTATCCCAGTCTGGCTGTTCCGTGGGTTTGTCAGGAAGCTGCCCCTTCCCGCCCATATGAACACAGAATTCCTTTTGGAATTGCTTTTGTAGCTCACAGGTGGAGTTGTGCATAAAAATACTGTGGAAAAGAATTTGCTGTAAATATTGATTTATTCAGTGTGAAAATTTCTTTTTTGGAGCAGGTCTAAAAGGTCTTCTTTAGGAAAAAGTGATTTATCCGTTTAATATGTGAGCAGCAGGAATGTGCTCTGGGAATGCTCTGCCACAATCCAGGGGTTCTTTATTAATTAGTTGTTTATTAATAGTTTTCGAACATCCTGGAAGTCCAGATCCATCCGCAGTGGCTCTTGGAATTCACCCATTTTATCCAAGAATACTCAGTTGTGTCAGGAAACTTGTCCCTTGCTGTAAGATCCTCCAGATTTTTGGCATTGCTGCTATTTCTAAGCTGTATTTTTAAAAATGTGGGAAATATTAATGTACCACAAGGTTTAAGGAATGGCAGAGTCAGGAGATTCCATGACTGCACTTCCCTGGTCGAGGCCCCAGCTCATCTCCAGCTCCTCTTCACCCAAACCAGCCCAAATGTGCTTTGTTTCTGCTGCAAAAACATTATTTATCCTGCTGCCACACTTCATTTGGCCCATTTCTTCAAAAATCAATGATTAAAAAAATCCTCCCAGCCAGCACAGGTAGGGCAGGAGGGAGAGCTTAAAAATTCTGCTCGTTTGGAGTAATTTTTAATTTCTCCCCCTAATTATTCAATCGCTGCAGGGGTGCTGAGGATGTGGCATCAGTGACGCCGGGTTTCCGTGCTGGCTGAGGCTCGGCTCCTTCATCTTTTATTCGGATTGATCTGCACTCCTCCTCCCCAGGAGCACCCGAGGAGCCTGGCCAGGAGCCCACAGGCACCTTTTGATTTTCACTTGTGCTACCAAGAGCTGTTTCAGGGCGCGGGGCTCTCACCTGGCTGCTCCCACACCCTGCAGGAGCCTCGGAGGGGCGATCCCTGCAGCGTTCCGGCTGGAAATCGGGGATTTGGGGCTGAAATCCCAGGAGATGCGGCAGGGTTACACCAGGTGTAAAGTCTGAGGTGGGAATGTGCAAACGGCACAGGGGGGAAGCTGCTCCCCCTCTGCCCTTTGGGGCTGCCCTGCTTCTCCCCAGTGCCCCTGGAAAAGGGATGAGCCCTGGTGGTGCCAGCCCCAGGCGCGGCTGGAGAGGGAAAGGGGAAAATGGGCAGGGCTGGAGGGGCAACCCGGCCGGGCACTGCCCAGTGCCCGCTGGGATCGCTGCAGGGCATCATCCGGAGATCCCAAATCCTCCCGGGCTGCTCCCGGCTGAGGCACGGCATTCCCAACCCGGCAGGGATGGGATCCGGCTGTTCCCAGAGGAATTCTGTGAGGGGCTGAGCCTGGAGGGTGTCAGAGCATCCCCAACCCAGCAGGGATGGGATCCGGCTGCTCCCAGCGCATGCCAGGGGATTCTGTGAGGGGCTGAGCCTGGGGGTGTCAGAGCATCCCCAGCCCCAGCAGGGATGGGATCCGGCTGCTCCCAGGGGATTCTCTGAAGGGCTGAGCCTGGCCCCGTGCTTGGGGCAGGTCTGGAACCAGCTGAGCCCCAGGCTGGGAATTGCTCAGGGCCTGAAGGAACAAACACCCAGGGAAAGCCCAGCAGGGCCCTGGAAGCTGTTGGGATGCTCGAGTGGGACCCGGGGTGAGCCCGTGCTGTCCCACTGTCCCCAGTGCTCTCATCCCAGGGCATTTCTGTGCATCACC
Organism: Loriotus luctuosus; assembly: GCA_035582745.1. Taxonomy (NCBI): domain Eukaryota; kingdom Metazoa; phylum Chordata; class Aves; order Passeriformes; family Thraupidae; genus Loriotus; species Loriotus luctuosus. The sequence goes on along the minus strand of JAWWEY010000029.1, from coordinate 925,562 downwards.
CACTCTGGATCTGCCTGTTGAGCCCACGGGGGTGTGGTGAGAATTCCCTGAGTCGCTCCAGAGGCACTTTTGGCACACAAGCCCTGGGTTTGTCCCTGTCACACTCTGCAGGGCTGGCACGAGGCAGGCACGGAGAGCCCTGGGCAGAGATGGAGCACGTGCAGCTCCACTGCCAGGAATTCATTCAGGAATTAATTCTTCTTGGAGCTATTCAGGAGTGCTTTAAATCTTGCATGAAGGGCTCAGGCACCCGTGGAATCTTCATCCAAATTTTTCATTGCATTCCTGTGTAAGATGATGCTGAAATGGAGGTTAAAGTTTTGTATCAAATGTCATCACCTGGAAGGGGAAAATAAATAAAAACCTGGAGCACTGGGGAGCACTGTCCAACATCCTGGTGAAGGATCAAGGCAAAATATTGGGATTTTGACATTGTTTTGGTTTCTGTGTAGCAGAGCTGGCTGGAAAGGGCACCCCTGAGATGCCCAGGTGTCCATGGCCCTCTCCAAGGACATGGTGCAGGGATGGCAGGGATGGCAGGATGCAGGGATGGCAGAGTTCAGGGATGGCAGGGTGCGGGGATGGCAGGATGGCAGGGGATGGCAGGGTACAGAGATGGCAGGGTAAGGGTGCAGTTTTCCCTCCATGCCTGGCTGGCTCCAGGCTCAGGGAGGAAGCAGAGGACAATCATTTTCTCTCTGGGCTGCTCTGACACCCAGGGCTCTGCTTTCCAGGAATGCAATTTAATCCGTGGCAAGGCAAGTGTGACGGATTAATGGGAGGAGTGCAGGGCTGGGATCCAACCTCTTTTATCTCAGCCATAATTCCCCTCTCAGTGCAGCAGCCATCCCGAGTGCAGGGCTCCCATCCCTTCCATCCCTGCAGCCTGGGGGGGATCCCAGGTGCTGCTGGGCTGGGATTGATGGCCCAGCCTGGATCTGCCTCCCAAGTCCAGCATTCCCAGGGGAAAAGGAAGAGGCTGCTGGGAGAAGTGCCCTGCCAGAGAGGGAGACTCTGTTGTTCTTTATTAATCATTCCTTCCTGGAAATCAATTAGCTGGCACAGGCAGCCCAGCAATCTCCTGGTAGCCATGGAGACGGCCCGGGGAGCCGGGGGAGAAAAGTACAGTTTAGTCAGGAAAAGTCCAAATTTTGTGCTCCAGCATTTTTAACCTTTCGGAGACAATTATAAACTATTTTAATTAGCAATGTTTATCACCTGCTGCAGAGCAGGAGGAGCTGCACAGGCCCCCACAGACCTCACTCATCTCGCTCTGGTGCAAAACAGTCTGGGATTTATGTTTGGAATGTGCTGAGCACCTCCAGTTCCCATTAAAACAACAATTTCTCTGGAAGCCAAATGAGCAAAGCTGATGATTTAAGCATGGAGGATGATAATTAGTGCCAGGCTGGTGCTGGGCTCTCTGCATTCCCAAAGTCTGGAACCAGCCCTGGGGATCTGTGGGGTTTGCAGGAGGCTCTGCTTTTATTTCAGGCTAAAGGATTCTTCCCATTTTCCATCTGCTGGGCTGGGAATAAAGTCTGCACTGTGCCAATGCCTCGGCCCAGGGTCAGTGGGGCTGGTTTGGTCAGGCCATCCATGAGAAAAGTGGATGTGGCATTCCCCAGGGAGGTGCTGGGAAACTTCTGGACTGGGGAAGTGGCACAAAGCCCCAGTTGCACCCCAAATGTGCCCCTGCTGTGGGCACAGGCCTGGAAATATTAGAGAGGGGCCTGAATTTGCTTCCCGAGGTGGGACAGTGGGAGTTCCTCTGGGAAAATGTGGTTCCTTCCCTGGATCCAGCACTGAGGGATCCATATCTGCTCTCCTGGAGCATCCTGGCCAGAAGAGACCCCACTTCCTTCAGCCAAGGTCTGATCTGAACATGGCCATTTTTTCTAGGACTTCCCAAAAAGCAACTGGCCTAAAATATGGGGCAACTTTTGTTTGGATGGCAAAAAAAAATCATTGCAAAATTTTCCACACAGAAGGAATTTGAAGGGAAGAGGCTTCACTTTGAAACTCCCCTGTAGAGAACTTCAGAATTTTGCCTTTAAAGGTCTGGATTTTATTCTCTTTGATAATTTCATTGGAGCACATGCCATAGGAGCAGGGTTTGGCAGAGCTGTGAACCTCCTCCTCAGCATCCATGAGGACAGGGGTGTGTGGGATGCCAGGAAAAGGAGGGAAGGGCTGGCTGGCCCTGGCCAAGGGGCCCAGGAGGTGGCATTTTTGGGGACATATCAGTTTTATCAAGAAATTTGTCTCTCATGAGATCCTCCATGGTCTTGGTATTGCAGAGGTTTCTAAGCTGTGTTTTTAAAATGATGGGGACTATTAATGTACCAAATTAAGGAATTTAATTAATAGTCCCCATCACTTGGCAGAATTTGGCAGAGCCAGGGGTCTGGGTTGCACGTGGAAAGGCCCTCATGGGATGAGTTGTTGCTGGAAGGTGTGGCTGGATTGCAGGGTGTGTGAATCCACAGGGAGGCCCTGGGAGGGTGTCCTGGCCTGTCCCCAGGCTCAGAGCCCGACCTGCGGGTCCCAAACCAGCAGCAGATCAACAAATGAAGGTGCTGGAACGTTCCCTGTGCAATCCAGGCCCTCCGTGCTGGGGAGGTGTGACAGTGGTCACAAGGGTTCTTGAATGAGGCAAGAAACAAGAATGTTGACTTTATGTTCAGAAGGCTTGATTTATTTTATGATATATATATTACATTATAACTATACTAAAAAGAAATAGAAAGAAAAGTTTCCTCAGAAGGCTAAGCTAAGAATAGAAAAGAAGGACTGATAACAAAGGAGCTGGCTCCAACAGAGAGTGAGAGCGAGCTCTGCCATGAGTAGTCACTAGATCTAAACATCTACAAGAAACCAATTACAGATTTACATGTTACATTCTACAGCAGCAGCAAACTATTGTTTACATTCTGTTTCCGAGGCCTCAGCTTCTCAGAAAAGAAAATCTTAAAGAAAAGTATTTTCACAGAAAGATGTCTGCAACAGGGAGGAAGGAGTGGGATGTCCTCCATGGCTGAGGGGACACAGCAGGTGGAGCCCCCAGGTGCCACAAATGCGGCTCAGATCCATCAATACCAGGAAACTCCAGCTGCAGCTGACACAGGGTGGTGGCAGAGGTGACATCCCGGGGTGCTGTGGTTGCCCCTCAGTGATCCACACCCCATCCCAGCGCTTTGGGAGCACAGCCTGTTTTCCTGGCAGCTCCCTCTGCGTCTGAGCCCGGCGCTGAAAACCCGAGATTTCTCTTCACACTTCCACCCCTTCAGCAGCTCCGTCGGTGGCAGGAGGGGCACGGTGACAGCTTTGCTGGGAGTGCAGGAAAGCCCCGGCAGGGAGCTCGGGCTGCAGCTCCAGGTCCTGCAGCTATTCCTGGCTCAGGAGTGGTGTCACTCCGAAATAACAGCCCAGCAGGAATGGCAGCCCCAGGCACTGGAGCACAGCCCCGGGGAGCTCGTGCACAGCAAGAAGGGTCAGAGCCCAAACCCAGATTTGTTTCTGCGAGGCTCAAAGTGGCAGGTTGTGCCTTGGGAAAAGAAGCAGTCCGGATTGCTGGGAAGCAGGAGCACGTGTGTGTCCAAGAGAACAGGCAGAGCTGGGGTTTTATTGGGGAATTGTCCCAGTTTCCTCCTGAAAGCATTCATTGGACTGCAACGTGTTGCCATGGGGGAAACTTCTCATTTTAATCAGAAGGAAATAAAAAAGGGCCAAAGATCCACTTGCCTCATGGGGACTTTGGGCTGTTTGCAGGGAAATCTGTTGGGTTGCTCAGCTCCAGACATCTCCCATGGACAGGTGTTCAGAGGAAATTCTGATTTTGTTTATTTTTGAACAGGTTCCTTTACTCTTTCTGTAGTGATTGGTGCCAAACTTTGGACAAGGGATGGAGGGACAGGACACAGGGAATGGCTTCCACTGCCAGAGGGCAGGGATGGATGGGATATTGGGAATTA
>JAWWEY010000029.1:909084-920039 GCA_035582745.1 Loriotus luctuosus | reverse complement strand
CCAGCACAGTGGCAGGGCCCTTACCTGGGGTTTGGCTCTTTCAGGGACAGACACAAAACCTACCTGGGAATAAGCAGCCCCCGTTTCCTCACAGAGCTTTGGCAAGGGAGGTTCTGTTGGGATCTGGCAGTGCTGTGAGCTGTGTCCTGGGGCAGAGGGAATGCTGGCATGTCCCAGGGGCTGCCAGCACTGCTGGGTCCCAGTCCCACCCAGTGCCCCAGGTTTGGCACTCAGGTGCTGCTGGCTTTGCTCAGGTGCCCCTTCCCGTGGAGGCTGTGGGCCCTGGGAGTGCTGCAGGTGAGATCTGTTTTGTGCCCTGGCAGAGCAGAGTCTGTGCTGGGGCTGGCCTGGGCAGCACCCAAAGGAGGCTGAGCAGAGCTGGGAGAATCCCACAGCTGCCCGAGGATCAGAGCTTTCCCTGCAGCACAAAGGGATCCATGAGGTGTTTGGTGCCTGCCTGACAAACGTGATCCCCTGGGCAGCAGGAGAGCCCTGCTCTGCTCTGCAGCTCCCCAAAGCCTCTGCTGGAGCCTCTCAGCCCAGCTCACTGCTGGCAGCTTCAGCTGCTCAGCCAAACCCAGCCCGGGGATTTTGGGCATTGCTGGGATGGACCCCGGAGCAGGCAAATCCATCCTGGTATTATTGGTTTGTCCTTCTGTTACAATGGATTTGTCAGCTTAATGAGCTGCCTGTTCCCCCCACTTTGCACTTTATCGTTCTGTCTCTCCAAATGGGATTTTAAATTCACACCTTGCTGACAGGAACATGATTCTGGGGCTCAGAGATCACAGCCTGGCTGCTGCCTGTGACCAGCAGCACCTCTGAGGTCCTGGGAGACAGCAGCCAAAAGGCACAAATAACAAAAGAGAGAGGAGTGGCACCGTGTGCTTGATTCAAGATGTGATCACACTCTTTGGGCTCCATGAACTGGCATTTCTTGTAAAAAAGTCCCCTGCCCTGATAAAAAAAAACAAACTTTAAAATACAAATTTCTTAAAACCTCTCGGACACAGACCTGCCTCAAACCCCAAACCACAAACCTGTGGTTGAGCAGTTATTTTAATGAGGGTGGAGGTTCTCATGGTAACTCCTGGCTGCAGGAGCTGGGATATGAAAAGTCACACAGATGCAATGGCTACAGCAGCACAGTGTGCTCTGAGATGCTCAGGACATTTCTATGCCTTCCTCCAGCCCAGGAAGGAAGCTAAGCTTGTGACCCATATATTTTATAGGGAATTTTAAATTTCCATTCATTTTGGAGCTTTGAGAAGTGAAAGTCAGGGAGCTGCTGCAGGCTCAGGGGGGCAGCTGGGCCAGCTCTGGAGAGGGATGTGCACCCAGAATGACCCAGGTGGCACTGCATGTCCCCCTGGGGTGAAACCCAACCTTCCTGCTTCTCCCACATTAATGACTCTAATTGCCCTAATGAGACACTGCAGTTAAATTGTCTCCTCTCTCCCGCCCTTGATTTCTTTTTAAGCTTTTCTCAAAGTTGATTTTTTCCCCATGTGCTGCTCTCACGTGTGGCTCTGTACATGAACAATTGGGACACGACAGTTCTTCTGTATCTTTTCTAAAATGTTCCCTGAGGAATTATGCTTCAACCAGGGAAATTGTATGTTTCATTATCAAAAAGGTTTCAGGCTTTATCAGAGTCTTTTTGTAATAGTTGTCATGGAGGTTTTTATTATTATTGTTAAATTGAATAATGGGGAGGAACCTGTTCTCAAGCCTTTGCACAAGAACTAAAATTTAAATCCAGATAAATCTGCTCTGTTTGTAAAAGTGACTTTTTAAGGTTAACTGCATTTAGTTCCAATCATTGGAAGTGCAGCTTTGTTACTTTATCTGAATTAGATAGCACGGGGTTTTGCAGCTGTAATAAGGGAAGATTGAACTTGACTTTTAAATGCAGATAGAATGTCTGGGAGTTATTTTTCAGGGTCTGATTTCTTGGTAATCACAAGGAACCCTCCACGAGGCCTCACAGTGCTGCTCCAGGGGCCCAGCAGGGCTGGAAGTGACAGGGAAAGAGACCTCAGAACCATGGAATGGCTTGGGAGGGCCCCTAAATCCCACCCAGTGCCATCTCTGCCATGGCAGGGACACCTCCCTCTGTCCCAGGTGCTCCAGCCTGGCCTTGGGCACTGCCAGGGAGCCAGGGGCAGCCCCAGCTGGATTTGTTCCTAGCAAGCACCAAATGCTCCCGTTTGGGTGGGACTGAGGCACTCCCAGCAGGGCCAGCCCTGCCCTGGGGGACAGGCTGCTGGTTGTTATTCTGTACCCAGAGCCATCAGAGATCCCTGGCACCCAGCAGCTCCCGGATTTTGGGGCAGGGATGGAGCCTGAATGAGCAGCAAGGAGATGAAAACCCTGCCTGTGAGCGAGCTCCTGCAGCTGGGAGTCACCGCAGCAAGGAGTGCAGCCTCTTGGAAATGTGGGTCAGATGCAGCAATGGGGTTTCAAACAGTTTTGTCTGAAGGGGAAAAAAAATAAAAAAAGGAGAGGAGTAGTTTGAAAATGTCAATAAAATAATAATTCATCTCAGCATATTCAGGCTGTCAGACTTCAGGGAGCTCCCAGTTCAGAGAAAGCATGAAATGCAAATACTTTATGTAATGTTGACTGTGACCAGCGGCCTCATTATGCCTCTGAAATTCATCATTTTTGCCTTTGGATGCTGAAATTTGTTGACAATCAGGAGGAAGAAGAGTCCCCCTGGATTGTTGTGGTGTGGTGCTGTGGGAACTTTCCCTCTAATTATGGCAGGAAGGCAAATTGCAGGAGGCTTTTTAAAATAACAAGTGAAGATAGTGACCTTTTTTACAAAGGCTTTGATGAAAGATGTGAAAAAATGGAATTCATTAGAATATTTCTAATTTCCTGACATTCAAATAGGAGAGACTTTCTCAATGTGCATCTTCTGAAACATTTATCCTTAAATGTCGTTGTTTAACAAAGGTCCCTGGACTCTTTGCATGCCAATGAACCCCACGACTGAATTGAGAAATATAAACTCTACAGAAGGAAAGAATTTCTTTCTGTGTCTACAGTGCTGTCCTACAATTCATTACTGTGGTGTAAATGCCTGAATGAGTTCAGTCTAAAGGTGCATAAATGCATTTCAATGACTTTTAAATTAGGACTATTAAAATAAATGTGCAAATCCCCTAAGAGCATTTGGGGGCAAAATTAAATGCAGGGCATATTTAAAATATATATATATAAAAATGAATGATTAGATATGATTGAACATTATCAGGTTTGGGGGTTTATTGAGATCCATGAGGAACCACAAAATAATTCTTGAGGTGTTTTCCAGGCGTGCAGGGAAGGTGAGCAGCAGCATCTGAGGGCTCCTGGTTTGGTGCCAGCTGGGTTGGGGTTGTGGCAGGGTTTGGGGGGTTAGTTGGGCTGGAAAAGCCCAGCCCCAGCCCACTGATCAGGGGACAATGAACAGCGTTCCCTTTTTGTGTGCCTTTGTTTGGGGACACCTGGGCCCTCCCTGCTGTGCAGAACTCCCTGCAAGCAGCACAGACCCAGGGGTGGGCAGGATGTGTTTGTGCAGATGGAGGCAGAACAAAGTCAGGGAGTCACGGGGGGGATGCCAGAGTGGGAATCCCTGCGAGGCAGCCACAGGCACCTTCCCCAGCTGGGCATGTGGGACACGTCCCTGTGGCATCACATTTTCTGGAAAATCCCTTCACCCAGGGTTTTCTCCTGGGAAGCTGAGAAGCCTCAGAGAAAAATGAAAACAATAATTATCTCATTGCTTCTCCTGTGTTGTGCTCATTGGAATGTGTTTGGAGATTGTTTACCCACAGGTGATTGTTCCATTGGACTCTGCTGTGAGTTGTTTTCACTCATTGGCCAATCAGGGCCAAGCTGTGTCAGGACTCTGGAGAGAGTCAGGAGTTTTCATTATTATCTTTTTAGCCTTCTGTCTGTATCCTTTCTGTGTTCTTTAGTATAGTATAGTTTAGTATTCTTTAATATAATATAGAATCATAAGATAATAAATGAGCCTCCTGAGAACATGGAGTCAGATTCATCATTCCTTCCTTTGTTGGGGGACCCGGCAAATACAATAAAAATAAAATAAAGCCATAATACTCATCCTAATAACTACAACTATAAATAATAATAAAACATAAAATCATCATCATCATAGTTATCACATCATAATCATCAATCATAATCTCACTGCCCTGATCAAATATCCAACCTTACAAGGGAAAGATAGCAAAGCAAATCTGACATCAAAGGATCCCAGAGATGGCTTTTCTGCCCAGGGACAATAAGTCAGAGTCCTCTCACCCCATAGTCCTGGATCTGACCTGTCTCAGGACCCCATCCCTCATCCCAGCACAGGAATCCACCTGTTCCTCCCAACACAAATCCTTTCTGCTGCTCCAGGGAAGGATGTGCCCCCCTGGAGAGGGTCAGAGCTGGAGAGCTGAGATGAAAAGAGCTCTCAGGAGATGCCCAGTGAAGGGCAGGGGAGGGACAGCCAGCCTTGTTTGGTGTTGGGGACACTGAGAGGTGAGGGGGTCACTGCATCCACTGGGAATAAACTTGTGCAGAGGGGAGGGAAAACAGGCTCTGAATGCAGTGACACAGGCTGGAGTTAAACATTAGTGTGACCTGTCTGCAGGCCTGGCTGGCAGCAGGGACAGGGCTGGGGGGTGGAGGGGTCACTCAGAAATCACCAGCTTGGCTTCCAACCCCAGGAACCTCAGGACACCCAGGAAATTCACTCAGGAGCTAAAATCCACCAAGGCAAATGGTAGAATAACAAAGAGCATTTTACTCAAAGGAGCAAAGAGAAAATAACTCCTCTTCCTCAAGACAGAAATGCAAAGTAACACACAGAAAAACCTCCCCTGCACAAAAAATGAACCTATTTAAAATAAACACAGTTCAGCCCTGCCTGTTTGTCCCCTCTGTTTTAGCCCAGCTCCTCTCCATCCAATTCCAACAAACCCTCCAGCCTTTGGGATCTCATCCCTCTGGAAGACAGCTGTGCTCTGATTGCTCTGATTTCAAGCCTTTGCTACCAGGCTGTTTTTTTTTTTACTCCAGGAATCCAGGAAAAAACTGTCTGAGGAGGAGCTTAAAGGCACTTTCATGCCCAGTACAGAATCCCAGGATGGTCTGGGTTGGAAGAAGTCTTGTAGATCATCCAGTTCCAATTCCCTGCCATGGGTAGGGACACCTCCCACTATCCCAGGTTGCTCCAGCCTGGCCTTGGAAACTTCCAGGGATGGGGCAGCACATGAAAATCACAGGAACTGTCTCCAGTCCGATCAGCTACATCTTTTTGAGGCCACTTTTCCCTTTCCCAAGGGTTATAAACCATGAAATTCAGTTTCAATTCAAATCCCAACTCATTTTCTGCAGATGGCGTCTACAAACCACAGAAAATCAATGTTTCAGCCACCCATCAGTCATTTCTACACCATTCCTCCCTGCAGATCACTCTGCTGCTTCCTGTAGCCACTCTCCACTTTCCCCATCTCACTCTTTTAAAGCTTTTTTTTCTTTTCTCCTTTTGCATTGTCTTAAAAAAGAAACCGAAATTTCTGGCTGTGCAAGGGAAGAGAAAGGAGATGATCCCCAAAAAAATGCCCAACACAGATCATTGCAAACCAATAAAAGCAACCAGAAGCTCTGTCCCCAGCCAGGTTTCTCTCTCCAGCAAGTCTACATTGTTTGCCACGCTAATTTTCTGCTAAATAAAAACATCAGGGTTTAAATTTCCAGTCCTTTGTGAAGCCGTTGCTCTTGGCCACGTGATCCCTGCAAAAACAGCTTGGGTAAAACTCTTGACATTGATCCTGGGGGATTCCCCTTTTGAATGTTCCTGCAGCAAATGGTTTTATTTTATCACTTCCCAATAAAACCTGAGCTCTGGGGCTCTCGGGTCTATGGCCAAAGGAAAATCTGGCAGCAGCCCAGGGCAACCCGTGACTATTTAGGAGACTCTTGGTGCCAGAGTTCATGCCCAAGGAAAGGATGCAGAGGGTGGAAAAGCACCCCCAGGTCCCAGTGACCACAAATTCACCAGTTTGGCTGCCTTCTTCTCCTTCCCCATTGCCCTTAAAGCTCTGCTGGTCACAGGAAGCCTTTGGATTGACCTCCAGACCTTGAAGAAGTGGGATTTGGATGCACATTGAAATATCTAACTCTTGGTGTCTTCACCTTGAAGGGGTTTGACCACAGGAACTACCTGCCACCTAAAATCCCCTGTGGGCTGCCCCACCTGCATGCAGACATCCAAAAGGTTTGATGCCCTGCAGGTGGATGTCCCAGGTGCCCCACAGTGTCTCAGACAACATGAAACACCTCCATTGTGTCACATTCACATTGTCTGAAAAATCACTTTGCCCAGGATTTTTCTCCTGGGAAGCTGAAAAGCCTCAGAGAAAAGGGAAAACAATTATTATCTCATTTGCTTCTCCTGTGTTTTGCTCACAGGTGGAATGTGTTTGGAGATTGTTTACCCACAGGTGATTGTTTCATTGGATTCTGATGTGAGTTGTTTTGACTCACTGGCCAATCAGGGCCAAGCTGTGTCAGGACTCTGGAAAGAGTCAGGAATTTTCATTATTATCTTTTTAGCCTTCTGTAAGTATCCTTTCTGTATTCTTTAGTATAGTATAGTTTAGTATTCTTTAATATATTATATTATCATAAAATAATAAATTAGCTTTCTGAGAACATGGAGTCAGATTCATCATTCCTTCCTTTGTTGGGGATCCCAGCAAATCCAATAGCAGGGTGTGATCCCAGCGGGACAAACGCTGTCCCATGGGCAGGCAGCATTCCCAGTATTGTATTTGTGGGGTGCCCCATGGCAGGGAGGAATCATGGGTCTGACTCCATGTTCTCAGAAGGCTAATTTATCATTTTATGATACTATATTATATTAAAGAATGCTTCTCAGCTTCTCAGGAGAAAAATCCTGGGCAAAGGGATTTTTCAGAAAACGTGAATGTGACATTCCCAGCTCCTGTCTGTTATTTCAGCCTCCCTCAGGAGGGCACAGAAATGCCAGGCCCACTTCTAATTCAGGGAACTGAGGAAGGGAAATGTGAGTGGCTCCTCTAGGAGGAAACACCAGCAAAGGTGTGTCAGCTATCCTGGGAATGGCCTCGGCCACCCGGCCCAGCCCCAGCCCAGCGAGGTCCCCGCCTCTCCTGCCCTGCTTGGGTTACTCCAACCTGGGAGTGGCTGCCAAATATCTGCTGGGGAATCCGTGCAGGACTGGCAGTGAGGGATGAGAGAGATGAGCTCACGGGTATTTTCCTTGCCTCTCATCCTCCTGTGAGTCAGTGGCTGCGCTGAGCTGGCGTGGCTGCCCTGGAGAGGCAGAGAATCCTCCATGGGCAAAATCCCCTGCTCTCCAAAGGATGTTTTGGATGGTGGGTGGAACCTGGTGTGGCACTGCAGAGAAAAACACCTGGAGCAAAGCTTTAGGGAGGGAAGGGTGTTGGGATCTCTCGCTGCTCAGAGTGACCACAAGAAAAGTTGGAAAGTCTCTTTTCCCAGCCCAGCGCTTGAAGAAGGAGTCAGAGCTCTTCATTTCTTGGTCTCAAGGTTGTTTATTGCATCTTATCTATAAAAAATTTTCTCCTGTCCAGCTGAGGTCAGCCCAGCAAGACAGTCAGAGGCTCTGCCTGCCCCCAGGGCAGTGTTATATCTTTATACTAAAAACTATGTGTACAATATTTACAATCACTTCCCAATACCCATCACCTGTGTTAGACAGTGAGCTTCTACTCTAAACCAATCCCAAAGTGCCACCATCACAGCAGGAGATGGAGGCCAAGAAGAAGAAGGAGAAAGGCTGGACATGCCCAAATTCCTCCATCTTCCCCCTTGAACCCCCATTCTAAAAACCCCCAAAAATCTATTTTTCACCCCATGACAAACTAATTATTATTCTGCTTAAACTTTCGTGGCTTGCAGATCCTCAATATAAGGTTGGTAACTTCTTCCATGGGTCATAATCAAAGGCACAGGGGTCTTGTGCTCTGTGCCAGGGTCTCTGAGCCCCCTGGCAGGGGTTTGAGCAATCTAGGACAGCCAGAGGGATGTCCTGAACTCCAGCAGGTGGGAATGACTTTTAGCCTTTTTTACCTCCACCAACCAGAATTCTCCTCCCCTGTTCCTAAACTGCTGAGTACTCCTTGTATGGTGAAATAAGAATTTGGGAATTCTTGTTGTACATCTTTCCAAATAGAAATATTTGGGGAATTTATGAGAATATCCATCTTTGAGTCTGTTATTTTTCTTTCTTCTCCAAACCTCAATTTATTATTTTTAAAACTATATCTAATTAATTAAATGATAAAATTAAATAATATGATTTTATAATTAAGTTTAAATTTATTTATTTATATACAATTAATTAAATTATAAAATGAAATTTTATAATTTTATAACTAATTTTAAATTTATTTATTTATATACAATTAATTAAAATATAAAATTAAATTATATAATTTTATAATTAATTTTAAATTTATTTATCATTTATTTATAATTTATTTCATGTTCTTTAGTTTTTCTTAAATCCTGAATTCTTCTCACAGCAGCCCAGCTACCACATACTCACTCTGCATTATTTTAGCTGTCCTTTCTGCTGTTCCTGAATAATTCAGCTGTAATTCCCTGTGCCCTGCAGATCAATGGGCAGTGCAGCTGCTTCCAGAACATCGAGCTCCTGAAATCCCGCCCGGCTCACCTGGCTGTGCTCCTGCACCATGTGGTGTCCCAGTTTGATCCTGCAGCACTGGTGAGAAGCTCTGAAATTGTTTCCCTGCCTCACATTTGGGGATCTTCACCAGAATTTACCAGATCTTGTGCAGCACTCACTGCAAGGAGGGAAATGCAGATTCTGTGCAGGCCTGCGGGTGAAAAATCCTCATTTATCTCCTCAGATAAAGGGAGAAACACAAAAATAACTGTTTCGTTTATGTTTGGCTGCTTACAAATAATTATTTATCTCCTGAAAGCCTCTCATTCCCAAGGTATAGGATCTCATCCCCAAGGTATAGGATCAGCTGTCTACAGGGAAGCTTTGCCCTCTCTGTGCTCCTCTTCCACCTCCTTCCCTTTCAAATAAAGGGAGAAACACAAAAATAACTGTCCCCTTTATGTTTGGCTGCTTACAAATAATTATTTATCTCGTGAAAGTCTCTCGTTTCACCCCAAGGTGTGGGATCAGCTGTCTACAGAGAAACTTTGCCCTCTCTGTGCTCCTCTCCCAGCCCCTTCCCTCTCCCCCATTTCCAGGGAACCTCCCTGAGGAGCTGGGAAAAGTTTCAACCCAGCACTGCTGAATTCCTTCAAACACTGGATAGAAATTTGGAGTTTTCATGGTTTTCACCTCATTTCTTGCCCTCCTGTTCCCCACAGCTGTGCTACCTTTACACAGACCTGTACAAACAGACCAACTCCAAAGAGACCCGGCGTGTTTTCCTGGAGTTTTACCAGTTTTTCCTGGACAGAGCTGCAGTAGGTTTCTCTTCTTTTCCTCATTTTTACACATCCAGCAAGTTGACTTTGACCTTTCTCCACTCACCTGAACTGTGAAAAACTAAGGGGGTTAAAGCCCTCCAAAAGAAACAGTTTTAAAAATCAAAATCAGTGTAATGTTTAATAAATAACTTCATAAAATGCAAAAATGTAATAAAAATTTGAAGTATTTTTGTTGAAATGTTACCAGGGAATGAATGGCCTCAGGTGCCTGGTAACAAAGTAAATCCCAGGGGATTTGTTGTTGATAGGAGAAATAATTTAATTCAGCGAGTTCTGGCTCTTCTGTGTTGCTTTTTTAGTTAATAATTGCTGTGGGTATCGATGTGGCTGTTCCAAGGATTGGGAAATTTTATGTCTCTGTTGGAAAGCTGAGAAAATTCTTTGCTGTCATGAATTAAACTCCCAGAAACTGCAGCAGAGCTTTATGTACCACATGTTCATCTTAAATAATCCTGTGAATGATAGCATAGTCATGGGAGTCTCCCCTTTTCAAACCAGCAGATTGGATGATTTTGGCTTTTGAGGGAATTTCTTGGAGTGATTTGTGTGGTTTTTTGGGAAGCTGGTTTCTCTGTGAGTTCTCCCATCCTTTCTTTCCTTTTGCAGAACCTGAAAGTCCCAGTTCCTGAGGAAATCTCCTTGGAATTAGGTAGGGTGGGAGTGAAGGGCAGAGGGTGGGTTAATTCATTAATTAATGACTTTATTGAAGTCATTTATTGAAGGTGAGGGCTGTTCCCAGAGGAATAATTGGTGAATTTTCTGCCTCCCAGACAGGAGAAGGCCAGAGCTCCTCCCTGAAGAGCTGCACCGTCAGTTCATCCAAACCATGCAGGATAAAGTCTGCCCAGAGGTTCAGAGGAACCTGGAAGATTTCAGGTACCAAAAGCTCTCTGTGGAGTTTCCTTTTCATTCATATTTGATTTCAGTCAGTGTTCCAGCACAGGGAAACCTGAGGGAGCTGTAATTCCTCTTGGATTGAATAAGAACATGCCAGGAATACACCCCGTGGCCAATCCTTAAATCAAGTTGCAATCCTAGAGCTTGGATTCTTCATTCCTGGAAGCTGTATGAGGGAATGTCAGAGTATTTTTTCTTAGGTTTTGTTGTATAAATCTCTCTTCCTGATTGTGTTTATAATCAGCTTATATCTTTTTTTTTTTTGTCCCTATTTTCCTTTGGGCAGGGAATAATCCCCTTCACAGAGCTCAAGCCTGGGCCAAGGGAAATTTTAGGTTGGATATTAGGAAAAAGTTTTTTTTCCTGAAAGGGTCTTTACAGATAAAGGGTGGTCTGCCCATGGAGATGATGGAGGTACCCAAGGTGGTGCAGTCCCCATCCCTGGGTGTGTTTAACAAAGCCTGGATGTGGCACTGGGTGCCAGGGTTTGGGTGAGGTGTTGGGGCTGGGTT
>JAWWEY010000029.1:898622-908984 GCA_035582745.1 Loriotus luctuosus | reverse complement strand
GCCCCAGTGTCCAGCCTGGCCTTGGGCACTGCCAGGGATCCAGGGGCAGCCCCAGCTGCTCTGGGCACCTGTGCCAGTCCCTTCTCACCTTCCTGGGGAACAATTCCTGCCCAGTATCCCATCCATCCCTGCCCTCTGTAGCAGTGCCTGTCAGGCAGTTTGGGATGCCCTGCAGTGCCATGGGCTCCTGGCACAGCCCTGGGCCCTGCTCACGTAGCCTGTGCCTTTTTGGGGTGCTTTGTGTTCCAATAACAACCTGCAGCTGCAGTGCTGGGGGGGCTCTGCCACATCTGCCCCCCTGGCAGCTGCTCAGGCAGGCGTGCCCATGGCCCCTGCCCAGGCTGGGCACAAAGGCTGACTGACCCCGCTGGCACTGCTCTTGTGGCTGACTCATCTCTGAGCAGCCCGTGCCAGTCCCGGGGGATTGGGAGCCTGGGTGTGCCATGGAAACACAAACAGGGCTGGGACAGGACAACCAGTGCCAGTCTGGGGGGATTGTGAGCCCTGGGTATGCCATGGAAACACAGCTGGGACAGGATAAGCAGTGCCAGGGGATGGTGAGCCTGGGTATGCCATGGGAACACAAACAGGGCTGGGACAGGATAAGCAGTGCCAGTCCCAGGGATTGTGAGCCCCATCCCATGGCTGGGACAGGATAACCAGTGCCAGTCCTGGGGATGGTGAGGCCTGGCAGGACATGGAAACACAAACAGGGCTGGGACAGGATAACCAATGCCAGGAGATCATGAACCCTGTCAGGCCATGGAAACAGGGCTGGGACAGGAGCAGGCCATGAGCAGGAGCTGCTGCTGTTTGCACCCTGCCAGGAGCTCTGTAGCTCTGGGGTGCCTCAGCTGAAAGGCACACCTGAGACAAACGTTAGTGAGTGACTAGAAAACAACAGCAAATATCTAAATAAAGGGAAGGCACGGGTTGTGTTTATTGCCCATGCATTAATAATGCAGCCTGTGCTTTGCAGAGGACGTGGCTCTGAGGTTCAGGTGGCTCCAGTGGCAGCAGCACAGACTTGGCACTGAGCAGGATGCAGAGTCAGGCTTCACATGGCAACAAGGAGGGGACTGGACCTTCATGGCTGGAAATTTCCTCTGCCTGGCTGGGTATTGTGGTCTCTATCTCTGCATTGTAGCTTGCTGTGACTCTGCAGCACAGCTGCCTTGGGCAGATCTGCCTGGCAGTGAGTAAGAGGTCAGGGGCTCCTCAGCTGGGATCTGTATCACTGCCTTGGCTCTGAGCAATCCTGGGACAGGTACAGAGGGGAGATGCTTGTACCAAGGGTTTCTCCTGCCTGCAGTGGGTGAGCTGATCCCAGGCTGATGTAAACACAGGTGAAGGCAGGAAATGTCAGAATCCTCTGCTGCCCTCGGGCTCCTTCCCTGCCTGGCTGCTCCAGTAACACAGCAGGCACACTGAGAGCTGCAGAGTTGCATTTTGGGGCTAATTCCTGTTCTCTGGGGCTCTGAGTGAGGCACAGGAGGTTGGGTTGGAGTTAGAGCCCACCCTGTGCCACCCCTGCCATGGCAGGGACACCTCCCACTGTCCCAGGCTGCTCCAAGCTGCCCTTGGGCACTGCCAGGGATCCAGGGGCAGCCCCAGCTGCTCTGGGCACCTGTGCCAGGGCTGTTCCACTCTAAGGCACTTGTAATAGTTGCAGGTAACTGGAAATAAAATACAGGAGGAAAAAGAGCAGGTGAAGGAGGACACATTGGAACATGATTCACTTCTTCAAGACCTTCAGCCAGAGGCCAGGGCCCATCCTGCTTTGAGCAGGTCTGATGAGAGAGAGCTGCCCTCATCTCCATCAATCACGTGGTGATTGTTTGGGTCATGGATCAGTCATTACAGGGTCTGTCCTTCCTGGAGGTGATAATTCAGACAAATGAGCTGAACCCTGCTCCCCACAGGCCCAGGTGGGTCCAGGCTGGAGCTGGGAGCTTTGGGAGCAGCTTGCTGTGCAGCTCTGCTGGCTTTGGCTGTGCTTGCACATTAGCTCAGATAAGCTCAGTTCTCACTGGGGGTTTGGGGATGGATGTCTGCCTGTTCCTGCTGTGGGAGGGGGCAGAGCAGGTGTTGGCAGGTGCAGGCAGGCAGGAGGCTCCTGGTGTGATCACAGCAGAGCTCCAAGGAGCTGCCCTGCCCACGGGGAGCACTGGGGATGGAGCGTTCCTCCTGCTCTTGTCCTGGAAAACAATTTTGCTTTATTTTTCCAAGGCAGAACTCACCACTCAGCTTCTGCTTGGGTCGTTTCACACTCAAACTCCTTTTATTTCAGAGAAGCTGTAACTTTT
Organism: Loriotus luctuosus; assembly: GCA_035582745.1. NCBI lineage: Eukaryota > Metazoa > Chordata > Aves > Passeriformes > Thraupidae > Loriotus > Loriotus luctuosus. Next base: position 906,678 of record JAWWEY010000029.1, on the reverse strand, counting down.
ATGAACTTCTGTGGGTGATGTAGAATATTATCACAGCTCAGTTATTTTCTCTCCTCGGTTACGTGGGAAAGCAGAGTTCAGCTGCTTTGGTGATGCATCCCTGTTATTTTGTGGGCTGGGTTTTTTTCCAAATCCCATGAGATTTATGTTAAAAGACTTATTTGGTGAAATCTGCTGCATCACAGGCAGGATGCTGCTCAACAGGTCAGGCTGGCTAAGTGTAATGTCTGCTGGAAGTCAGTCCCTTTGCCTGTGAATCTCTGCAGGAGTGTTTCCTGCCCTGGCAGCTGTGTGGGGCTCAGTCAGTCCCAGGGATGTGTGTGGGGCTCAGTCAGTCCCAGGGATGTGTGTGGGGCTCAGTCAGTCCCAGGGATGTGTGTGGGGCTCAGTCCAGGCTGTGTGGGGCTCAGTCCAGGCTGCTGCTGCTCTGGTGCATTTCTGGTGCCTGATGCGATGTCACGGAGGCACAACTGGGGCCCTTTGCATCCCAGCTTTCCTTCACATCTGAGCATTCAATTTCACAGCCATGGAAGATTAAGGCTGTCTCAGTAATACCCTTTAATTCTGCCTCATGATCGAGCTCATGCTCTGCTGTGATACAGATGCTGACTAATTTGCAATATTGTCTGAAGGAAAGATGAGGCAGAACAGGATCTGCAGGCATTCAGGAGAGTGCACACACTGATTTTATTTTGGTTCCCTCCTTCACAGTGCTGGAGATGACTTAAGGAAAAAAACCCCAAAAAACCAAGACATGTATTTTGCTTGCTGTAAATGTAAATATAAATCCTCATCAGCAACTGTGTAATCCGGCAATGATCTCTCTTAAATTGAAACAAATAATAAATTTTGTGAATAGAGCCGAGGATTGATGGTGTCATCCTTGCAGGCAGTTTAGATGTAAAGAGTTTTATATTGACTATGCAAATCAATGTTGAAATAACACCAGAAGGGAGCCAAAGATAAAAGAGCTGTTAAACCTTCCTGTGAATTCTTGCAAATCAGCTCCTGAGCCTGCAGCAGCTCCTGGTGCTCTCCACCTTGGAGGGCTGGCTCTGCACGGAGCTTTTCCCTCTGCTGGGGCTCTTGGGGAGGCTCTGGAGCAGCTCCACCAGGATGGAATTGAGGTCAGTGTTGTCCTTAATGCAGTGCTTATTTATCCAGAAGGTCCTGAAGGGCCTCCCCAGCTCCGGAACACACCCAGGGAGCTCTGGTGGCAGCTGTGCTCAGTCTGTGAGAGCTGAGCAGCCCCAGCCCTGCCTGCAGCCCAGGGATCCTCTCCTGCCAGCCACCCCAGCTCCTGTGCCCAGGAAGCACTCCTGGCTCCAGGTCGGCTCAGCTTTCCCTGCCCCTGTGTCCCAGAGAGAGCCCCAGGCCAGGCTGGGCTCTAGAGAAGGATTTCCTCATCCCCTGGGGCAAGGAAAGGGCCTGGGGGTCCTGGCTGCTGCCAAGTGCAACAGCAGCAGCAGTGCCCTGGTAACCAGGGGCACACCCCTGTCCTGGGGGACTGTCCCCTCTGCCCTGCACAGGGGTGGCCTCAGCCCCAGTCCTTGGGCAGTTTTGTCTAAAAAACCACATGAAAGCCATTGGAGAGTAGCCAAGGGAAGCCATGGAGATGGGGAGGGGTCTGGAGGGGCCAGAGGAGGGGTGGCTGAGGGCACCTGGCTGGAGAGAGGAGACTGAGGGGAGATTCCTGGGGCTGCAGCTCCCATCCCTGCTCTGGGACAGGAACAGGAGCCAGGGAATGGCTGGGGCTGGGCAGGTCAGGCTGGATTTTGGGAAAGGTTCATCCCCAGAGGGTGCTGGGCACAGCTCCAGGAGCCTTTGGCAGCGCTGCCAGGGATGCCCAGGGTGCAATCTGGGGTGTCTGGGCAGGGCCAGGGCTGGGCTGGGGGTCCCAGTGGGTCCCTTCCCACCAAGGATATTCCATGGTTCCAAGAGCAATTGGTGCAGGCTTTGCCTTGCAGATCTGTGGCTGACTTGGGATCCAGCCCTCGCCTGCTGCATCTGTTCATGTGGCTCAGCATAAAAACCCACTCAGTTTTGTTAAAAACCCTGCTTTTGGTTCAAAAGCAAAGGATACAGCATGAAATGCACACGTGGGTTGGTCCCCTGATGATCCTTCAAGCAAATCAATCTGAAAAATAAGGAACAAAACTTGAAAAGACCCTTAAAACATCTACATCCCTGAGCACATTCTAATGAGTCTTGAGCACAAACAACGGGAGCCCAGCTCCACCCTCTGCTCTTTATACAAGAACAGCAGCATCAAAGCAGAGTTGGGATTGTCCCCAATTCCCGGTGGCAGGGTGCTCCTGGAGGAGGAGCGGGTTTGGGAGCTGCAGCCCTCGGGGCTTTGTGTGCCTGTGGCACTCCCTGCTGTGTTCCCAAACTGCTGAGTCCCAGGTGGGTTACAGCAGGACAGGGATGATTTGGGGCCGGGATTTGCCCTGCCCTTCCTTGCCGGGCTGTCCCTGACCTGCAGGATGTTCCTGTATTGCTGGCAGGAGCATCCTCCCGTGAGCTGTTCCTTGGGGCGCTGCTGGACTGAAATCCCAGGGAAATGCTGCAAATCCCAGTGCTCCCAGGTGGGTTACAGCAGGACAGGGATGATTTGGGGCCGGGATTTGTCCTGCCCTTCCTTGCCAGGCTGTTCCTGACCCGCATTGCTGGCAGTGAGCTGTTCCTTGGGGCGGTGCTGGACTTAAATCCCAGGGAAATGCTGCAAATCCCAGTGCCAGCCTGGGGGCTGCTGCCCTCCCAGTGCTGGGGAGGGGTTTGATGCCCAGGGATGCCGGGTCAGCACCGTCAGGGGATGGGTCTGGGTTCTGCTGGCTGGGGTGCAGGCCGGGGCAGTGGGAGCAGATCCCAGGGCAGTGGTGGGGTCCCCATCCCCACAGGGATTTCAAAGCCCTTGGGGACAGGGGGCAGCGGTGGCCTTGGCAGGGCTGGGCTGATAACTGTTCTTGCTGATCTGGAAGGGCCTTGCTAACCTCAGAGATTCGTGATGCTGGAATAAAAGATGGTTTACCCCTGGTGTGGCAGGAGGGTGCCATGTGCCAGGAGCACATCTGCCTCCTCCAGAGCCCTGGCCCTCCTTGATAAGGAGGCAGGGAAGGGAATTTGCATCCCCTGTGCTGGAGCAGCCTCTGATGCCTGAGTTTTGGAATAGCCAGATTCCTGTGGAGCTCCTGTGGAAGCACTCGGGTGGCTCCTGGGGGAAGGCAGGACCCAAACCCCCGGGCTGTGAGTGCCAGGCTGGCCAGGGTGGGAAAGGGCTGCCCAGGGGCACAGGGGTTGGACCCACTGAGCCCCCAGGCCTGGCCCTGCCACCCATCACCCGCTGGCACAGAAGAAACCCTGGAGCAGTTGGCAGGATTACTGGTGGGGTTAGCTGCTGCTGGCAGTAAATAACTTCTGAAATCTGGCCTGATGTTATCCAAGAGGATATTTCCCAGGGGTATTTATAGATTCCCAGTATTATCTGAGCCAACGTGTCTCTGCACCCCCTGCCACCGTGAGCCCTGCAGGCAGGAAGAGTGCCAGGCAGGAAACTCCCAGGTAAATGAGGATTTGCTAATGGAGGTGTGGGTTTTCAGTCCGTGTTTTTTGTGTGTTGGGAATGTGTGGCTAATGCTGGGATTGAAGTGACCCCCAGGGGGAAAAAGCTGATTTTAATGGGACAGAAATTACACGGTGAAACCTTTTCCTTGCCACATTTCTGCAGTGCCCAGCAGCAGGATCCCTCTCATTTCAGTGCTCACGGCGCTGCCCTCCTCTTCCTCGTGTGGAGAGCTCTTAACTGAAGCACAAGTGCCAGCACAGGGGTGGGTCACTCTCTCCAGAGCGGATAAATCAGGTGTTAGATCTTTGTTTCTCAGATGTTTGCACTAAAGGAGCCTAATTAATCAGCCCAGCAGAATGGCTGAAAGGCAATTTCCCAAGCTGGATAACTGAATTTCCGTGGCACAGGCCTCCAAAGGCAAACACTGCCAAAGCCGGTGACTTTAAGTGAGCCTGTCACACCAAGCACGGTGATATTTTAGCCTTAGTGCCTCTCCTGCCTGCGGAATAGAGATGCTTGTGCATCCTCATCCATCAGCTGACAGCCTCCTGCTTCCAGGAATGGTGATGATTTGACATCAGACCACTTAAATTTCCTTAGTGCCTGGGCTGCAAGCCTCTCACATTTTTCACCTCTCCTGCATCTTTCTCACTTTTTTTCCCCTCGATGAGGCTGATCCTGGATCTCACTGCAGTGCTAAACGTGCTCCAAGCTGGACCTCACACAGGTGCAAACATGCACTGGTGCTTCCCAAAGGGGGGTGTGGGGTGCAGCAGGATGGGAGCTGCCAGCAGAAGTTGGTGTAATCACAGAATGGCTCAGGTGGGCAGGTCTGGAGGTCTCTGTTCCACACTGCTCAGGGATTCCCCCATTTCAGTCCCAAAACCTTCTCCCCAAAGGATGGTGTCTGGAGAAAAGGCTTTCCTTAGTGGCCCTGTGGCTTTGCCCATGAATTGCCCCACACCCAGCATTGCTGGGGCATGTCCTGGTAGGCAGCTGCTCCCTCTGGGGCTGGGGGAGCTGAGGGAAGGGCTCCTGTTGGGCTCAGGGGATTTTTGAATCCAGCCTTTTGATCTGGGCAGTTTCTCAGCTGTGCCTCTGTGTGCCAGGGGACAGGAGGGGCTGCAGGGCCACCAGCCCACCCTGAGAGGGCTGGCAGAGGAAGGCTGGCAATTAAACACTTACTGGCAGAGGGCTGGGCTGGGGGGAGCACTGCATGGCTCTGGGAGACATAAAAGTTAATGGGAAGTAATTTGGCAACTTCATCTGCAGGTTGGCAGGGGCCCAAGTGGATCATAATTGGATTTCAGCTGCTGTTGTGTACTCAGACATTGAGATCCCTGCAGAAAGTCACCCTGGCTGCCAGGGAGGAGCAGCTCCTGCGTGGGGCAGTGAGCAGGGGAACACAGGCTGGGATTTGCAGTGCTGTGGGGGTGTAAATGCTGCTTTGCAGGGATGTTGGGTTTCCTGCCATCCCCTCTTGTGGCACTGTGGGATGGGTGCCCTCCCCTGAGCTGTTTGAGCAGAGTTTGGCAGGGCCCTGGGCTGGTCCCAGAGGCACAGCTCCCTCCGAGTGCTGTCCCCATGAAGGCAGAGACAGAGGTGTGACCCAGCACTGACCATTTCTGCACAGAACACAAACTGAATCAAGCTCCCAGCCTTGGGAACACTCTGAACTCTCTCTCAGTGTAATTAAATTCTGAGTGTGCAATTGTTCTGCCCTTTCTTTGGGCTCGTGTCAGCATCCCTGCCCCAGAGCTCGCTGCTGTGTGCCATGGCTGTGCTTTCTTGGTGCTGTTACATTTTCCCCAGGGATGGGGATTGCCTGGGTCAGGATGTGCTGAGATGTGAACATCACCAGTGCTGGGCACCGTGGTGCCCATCCCTTGTGGTGAGATGCTTCTCTTGTCTGTTCAGAAACACCAGTGTGGGGCACTGGCACTGAAGGAAAACACTCATTTTAGATATAATTTTGTCTTTGAAAGTATTTCTCCAGCACTGTTGTGATGAAGGCTCTTCCCAGGTAATTTCAGGAGGTTCTTTACCACGTGTGGGCAGTTGATGTCTGGATTTCTTTTCCTTGTGTAATTGTTCATTTGAGTGAGCCCTGTGTGTGCAGCCCGTAGTTAAATAAATGAATGGATGGAGATCACTGTCCAGCTGCTAACACAGCTTTGCTAAGTCAGGTTTCATTTAGAGCTTGGGAAGGAACTCCTGAGGGAGGGTGGCAGGCCCTGGATGCTGGCAGTGCCCAGGGCCAGGCTGGGCACTGGGGCTGGCAGCACTGGCACAGTGGCACAGACACAGGCCCAGCACAGCGCTCCAGACAAATGGCTCAGGGAGGCTTTGGTGCTCCTAATTGTTTATGGGATGTTTTATGGAGCCCTCTGCCTGCCCACTCTAATGTCGTTGGGAGATAAGAAGGAAGGAAATATTAAGAAATAGTCTCTCCCTGCTCCTAATGTGCCTCTCCGTGCTTGATGTGCCTCTCTCTCCCTCCTGATTTCCTTGGCATCAAATTGCCCTTCACCGAGCTGAGTGATGCTGGGAGCTCAGGGAAATGTGGCTGTGGAGAGGGAAAATAAAGTGTCAGGAGTGAAATAGTGCCCTGCTGGTAATGGATTATCTAATTAGTGGGACTGGCTGCAAACTTGCCTGGCTGGGCTGCAGGAGGAGCCTCCCCTCATCACCCTGATCTCAGATGGAGTTACTGAGTGCAGATCCAGCAGCCCTGGCACCTGTGCCACCACCCTGGGCACCCTGAGGAGCCTCCCCTCATCACCCTGATCTCAGATGGAGTTATTGAGTGCAGATCCAGCAGCTCTGGCACCTGTGCCACCACCCTGGGCACTGGAAGGGCTCAGACTCCACTTGGACCTGGGAGGGGAAGTGTGCCAGCTCAGACCAATTCCTGCAGCTGGTTAATGCCCAGGGGCAGTGCTGCTGGGTGTGGGTTCCTGCAGCTGTGCCCAGGACAGAGCTTGCCCCCCAGCCAGGGCCATGGCAGGCTGCTCAGCCAAGTGCTGGTGCCTTCCTGAGCAGGGTTCCACCCTCTGCAGCAAGGCAGAGGGACCGTGGCACTGCCTTTCTCAGTGGGCTGCAGATTAAACCTTTCTCTGAGACCTGAGGCAGCTCTTGCAGAATGCAGGGCAGTGAAAAGCTCCCTGTAAGGAGCTTAGGCTGTAATTCCAGCCAGGGGCTGATAAGGGAAGCACTGATCAAAGCACCACCACTCTTTCAGGCCTGGATTTACCAAGCTCCTCTGGCACCAGGCACAGCTGCCCCTGTATCTTGTATTTCTGTGCAATGACCAAAAAAAGCAGGATACACCCTTTAATGGTGAAGTTTTAATGCCCCCCACACCATCAGTGGAACTTGAAATTTTAGAGAGGCATTTGTCCATCCCAAAATGGTTTTCCCTGCCCTTTAATGCAGCCACAGCAGCTGTGGTGGCATCCCTGGCACACGGAGGAGGGGTGAGTGTGGCTCCACACTCCTCTGCCTTGGAGCCAACACAAACCATCCAGCAACTCCTGGAAACTTCTGAAATCCATTTCTCCAGGCCACAGAGGGAGTGGAATCATTCAGATTAAACTGTTCCTTCTCTCCTGCAATCATTAGTGGCAGTACTACCTTCCCAAGGTTAAGCAGAGAAAAAGAAATAAATTTAATTGTCAAAACTCCTGCAGAGTGAGTGTACTTAGTTTTGCATCCTTTATAGCTAAATCTTGGATTGTCTCTCATTAAGAGAATACTGATCATCCATGTAGGTTTTCATTGCTTTGTTGGCCATAAAGCCTCTCAAAGTTTTGGAGACAGCAATAGAAATGTGGTCTCTGATGTGCCAAAAATAGAGATGTGACGGTGTTTGACATCAGTGTTTGAGGTGTTGGTCCTGCAGCCCAAGAGCTGCTGGGACTCAGCTCTGGCAGGAGCACAAGCACCCTGGAGTCACAGCAATTTCTGGGAGGAAAAGCAGCCAAGAGCTCTGGTCAGATGTTGCTGCCAATATTATTTTTATAGATGGAGAAAAAAGAAATCCGTTACACTTAAAAACGAGGGGGAAGTCAGGTGGAGCAGGGACAAAGCAGAACTGCAGCTCTGGCAGGCAGGGTTTGTGAGGAAGGGTGTTTGTGATCCAGAAATCAAAAAGAATGAGGAGCCATTCTTCCTTTGAGCTGAGGAGCTGCATGAGAGTCAATGAGCATCAGAAATCATTGTGCTCTCCCCGCTGCTCTGGCTCCTGGAGCGCTGCTGATGAATGGCAGATTATTTTTTGGCCATCCCGAGTTTCTGGCTCTGTGGAATCCATGCTGATGATGGAGTGTCACATAACTCTGCCCGTGCTGAGCGCTTGAGGCAACAGCTGTAGATTCACCCAATCCATCACTGCTGGGCTCAGGAGGGCCAGGCACTGTCAGCCAGCAGTGGGGACACTGAGCCCTCCCCTGCCCTGGGCATGGGGCTCTCATGCCAGCCCTGGCACACCAG
>JAWWEY010000029.1:869480-880278 GCA_035582745.1 Loriotus luctuosus | reverse complement strand
CTCAGCCTGGAGCAAAGGAGGCTCAGGGGCCCTTGTGGCTCTGCACAGCTCCTGCCAGGAGGGCACAGCCGGGGGGATTTGGGATCTTACCCCAGGGGACAGGGACAGGAGCAGAGGGAACGGCTCAGGCTGGGCTGGGGAGGTCTAAGCTGAATATCAGGAACAATTTCTGCATGGCAAGGAATGCCCAGCCCTGGCACAGCTGCCCAGGGGGGTGCAGGGTCCCCATCCCAGGGGATTTCAAAGCCCTGTGCAGGTGGCACTTGGGCACACGGGGCATGGTGCACACAGCAGTGCTGCTGGGCTGACAGGGATCCAGGTGATCTTCTCCATCCTTATCAATGCCATGATTTTGTCCACAGACCAACACCTGCTCGTTGGTCTCTGCCTTTCCCCGGGAGCACAGGACAGAGGCAGCCTGGGCTCTGTGTGCTGGGAACTTGGACAAGTGCATTTCTGCTCCTGCTCAGCTCTCCCCAGCCACAGGGCACTGAGGGAGCTGCTGGTTCTCTGCAATTCAAATAGAATTGAATCATTTGAACACATCCCTGGTGTTTGGCACTCTGGGTTTGGGTCAGAGCAGCTGGGCATGTGATGAATTTGGGGTCATTTGTGTCACAGAGTCTCAGGGTGGCTTGGGTTGAAAGGGACCTTGGTGATCCCCTTGTCCCCATCCCAGGGGGTTTCAAAGCCCTGTGGAGGTGGCACTTGGGGACACAGGGCAGTGGTGGCCTGGGCAGGGCTGGGGCAGGGTTGGGTTGGATCTTGGGGTGTTTCCAGCCCAGTGGATTCTCCCTGGTGCATTCCTCCTTGCTGAGCAGGCTGTGCCCTGGGCAGGAGGCACAGGCAGTGCCAGGCTGTGGTGCAGCAGTGAACTCCCTGGAGTGAGGCTGCAGCAGCCAGGAGCACCTGAACTGAAGGCTGCTCTTACCTGGAGCAAATCATCACTCTGAGAACACGTTTGTGCTGGTGATGCTGAAATTGCAGGAGTTTGATGGTTGCACACTGGTTGTGAGGGCTGGGAGGTGAGAACACCAGCTGGCCCTTGCTCTCACAGGGTTTTCCCTTCCTGGCTGCACTTGCAGCCTGGTACATGTCAGATGCTCTGAATGCTGCTCTGGGCTCTGTGGTGTAGGAGGAGATGGTTTGTAGTGGTCTCCATGAGAGCACTCAGACATTGTAATGAGAACAGGCTCCCACCTCTGCAATACCTGCTCACTGGAGGCTGTTCACAGGAGCTTGGGTTTGCTCTCTGTGCTGTTGAGCTGCCTGCCCACGTTTGCAGGTAGAAAAGGGAAAATGAAGAAAGCATGGCTGTTATCACTCAGCCCGTGCCAGTCTCTGGAGTCAGCTTGGAGCAGAAGTCAAAGCAGCCTGTCCAGGCAGCCCAGGACAACCAGTGTGCACTGTCCCCTCCTGCCAGGACAGCCCCTCACAGCTGTGTCACACCCGGGCTGTGGCAGCTCTGTGCCCCCTGTCCCCCCCTGGGCTCTGTGCAGTGCCCTGGCAGCGAGTGGGGCTGCAGGAGCCCCTGGGCTGGGCAATTTCTCTCCCTGCTGTCACTGGGGCACTGGCAGCAGCGATGCTGTGCCCACCAGGGCAGGGTTGTGCCTCTGCTCATGAATTTGGATCCATTTTCCAGTCTGGGTTGGTCGCCTCCAGCTGGAGTGAGGTGAGCACGTCTCACCCTGGGCTGTGGCTGTGGGGGCACCTCAAGGGGAGGAGGAGGAGGAGGAGGAGGAGGAGGAGGAGGAGGAGGCTGTTGAGGCTCGCAGGTGTGGGTGAGCAGGGCTGCAGGGGGTCAGGCAGCAGCTTACACATATTCTGTATAATTCACAGCTCTGCTCTTGCCTCCAGCTTTCCACAAAGTGCCAATCCAAACCAGACAGTTGAAGCTCAAGCAGAACGGTTCAGTCAGCCACAGTGTGTGAGCACATTAAAACCCGGGGGTTTTCATTATTTGACACATTTTTAAATTCAAAACTACTTCCAATATTGCATGGAGGGAAATGAGCTCCAGAAGCCCTGCTTAAAACATCGTTTACTGCTGGAAATGCAGCTGGTTCCCTTGGGGTATCAGAGATCCGGGGGGCTGGAGAGATCCCATTGTCTGAGGCCACTCAGACATTTGGATGAGAACAGGCTCCTGCTTCTGCAGTGTCTGCTCACTGGAAACTGTTCACAGGACTTGGGTTTGCTCGCTGTGCTACTGAGCTGCCTGCCCAAAGTTTAACTGCACATTGAAATCAGAAATAACCACTCAATGTAGCTAAATCTGTATTGCCAGGTTTTGGATGTGTTACTGTGTCAGGGCACCAAGGCCAGAGCTTTATTCTCCTTGGCTGTCAGACTCTTGGCTATATTGAAAATTCAGGAATAAATATTCCAATCCCAGCCTTACTTTCCAGGACAGGAGCGTGGATGCTCTCCTAGGAATGCAATTATTACATTATTACATTATTACATTATAGAGTAATGAGCCGTGCTCACAGCCCAGCCCCAGCTCTCCCTCAGCCCAGTAACTGAGCTCACAGGATGAGAGCCTCCCTTGTACCCCAGTGCAGTGTGTCTGCCCTGGGCTGGCTTTGTGTGCCTGTTTGTGGATTGCTCTCACAGAACGTTGTTCTGCCACCAGGAGTGGTTTCTGTCTCAGCCTGGCTGCTGAATGAGTCGTTACTGGTGTTGTCTTTATCAGGCTACTTTCAAAATCAATGAGATTTATGCTTGCAGATTAAAAACCTTTTAAAATATGCATAGACAATATAAGGTTCAATTATCTGTTTGGGATGAATGGAGCAGTGTGTACACATAAATAAAACATAAAAGCTGCTTCGCTCTGTTTATATTCTGCTCCTGATTTACTTTCAGAAGAGTTGGAATTGGTGAGTCCGTGTGTGGATGTGGGAGCTCCATCCCTGCAGGGATGTGTGTGCTGGGTGTCCCTGCATCCCTCTGGCTCCCCAGCTCCTGGCAGTGCAGGCAGGGACAGGCAAGGAGATAAACCCAAATCCCCAGTGCTGCCAGTGCCAGGGACCCCGAGTGTCTGCCCAGCACTTTGGGTGGGGACAGGAGCCATCTGAGAATGCCCTGACTGCTGTAAATCTGAGTGCCAGAGGAATGGGAATGTATTTTGGCATCTGTAAGACCTTGCAGGGTGTGTTCAGGGCATGGGAGAGGCAGACAAGCCCTTCCTCTCCCTCCATTGTGCACAGAACACACACAGAACCCCAGAATGGTGTGGGAGGGACCTTAAATCCCATCCATTTCTCACCAAGCTGAATATTTCACTTTAAAATATTAAATGGGGAAGTGTCATACTTGCCCCCGTGCCTTTGCCTTCAGTACCAATAATCCCTGAGGTGCAGGAGATAAATATCCCTCTTTGGGGATGGGAGAGGTGTTTGTGGTGGCTCCTGTGTGCCAGGGAGGGTGCCCTGCTGTTTGTGCCTTCCCTGCCTGCCCAGGGCTGGCCAGGCCCCTCTGCCATGCCCAGGGCTGGGAGGCTGGTGCCCTCCAGGAGCCTCCCTCCAAGAAGGGTGGCTGCAGATAAAGGGCTTAGAAATAGTAATTAACACTTACAAAATAGATTTTTGCCCAATATTATTGAATCACGATGCAGATAAACCAAGAGAAATTAAAATGGGAGTAATAGAAATACCAGTTAATTTTACTTCTGAGAAGTGCTCACTCAGGATCTTCCTGATTACATAAACACAGCTTTATTCACAAAGAGGAATTTGCACACCCAAATTAGGCAAGTGTGTGCCTAAAACTCATTTTCCATGTCAGTAGGATGGAAAGTAAAGCATTTTAGTAAATAATTCATCCCTAGGAAAGTATAAATGGCTGAGTCCCAATCCCCAGTATGTGAGTGTGTTGAGACAGGGGTGATGTCCTTGTTCATTCAAGGACAGTTTTATCTACAGCTCTAGAGAGGGGTGAGGTGTTTATTTTTGTGCTGTGACTCATTTTCATTACAATTTTGCGTCTCCTGCTTTCAAGTCAGGTTCTTCAAGTCCAAGGTTCTTTAGCATTTAAAAGCTGAGCAATCCCCCCCTGTTTTTCTATAAAAAACCAATCTGTGCCATGAGCTCATCACTGTCACGAGCAGACCTTGGTCCAGGCACGGGTCATCAGGATGAAGTGCAGGATATCTCATATTTATGGGCACATCTCACTGCACTGGGTGTTTATGATGCTGTCTCCTGCTCTCTGAGCTGATCAAGTGCTCCCATGAGCCATGTGGACAGTACTAATTGCTGTAATTACTGTCCCTTAATTGCTACAATGGTTTGTTTCAGGAGTGCTTCCTCACTCTGGGGAAGGGAGCAGGAAAGACCCTGTGGGTCCAGAGAAGGCTCCCAGAGGCCAGTACCACTCAGGATGGCTTTTCATGGCTTTTCATGGCACTTGTGGTGGGGATAGGATTGGTTTGTGTGCCTGGAAATGGGCTCTTTTCAGGCTTGAAATTAATTACACTGAAATGTGTTCAATTAGAAAGGCAGTTGTGTGAGAAACTTTGGAAGTGTTTGTTTCAGTGATGAGCTCCATCCACAATAATAACAATGGAAATGAGGATTTGGGGATTTTAAAAGGTGTTGCACCATGGCTGCTCCATCCTGGCACTGGCCAAGGAGAGGGAGATGGAGCTCCAGGAGCTCCCCCCACCCAGCTGGGAGGGCTGGTGCACAGAACCCCTGCAGATGTAACCAAAATTCAGGTGCAGGAATAATTCCTGGGTTTATTTCTTAGTGTTCCTTCCATTGCTCAGAAATTCTGCTGTTGCTCCTGAAATGGACTTATATGAAAAGTTTCCTAATTGTTCTGCCTCACTTTCTCACTGGCTGGGGCAGCTCCTGGGGCAATGCTGAGCTCGAGTTCAGCCCCTGGAGAGCAGCAGGAGGATCTGCCCCTGTTACCTTTACACGCTCTGACCTTATTCATTGTTTTGGGTGAAATTTCAGAGAGTCACAGCATGGCTTGGGCTCCAGGGAGCATAAAGCTCTGCTCAGCCCCCTGCCAAGGGCAGGGACAGCTTCCCGGGGGTATCTGGATTTCTAGAACTGCCTGCTGGTTTCCTTCCTGCTCAGAAGGCAAGGTGAGCATCAGAAGGGTCTGGAGGGGTTTTGCCCAGAGAGAACAGCCAGGGAGAAACCCGAGTGAGCTGAGCTCCAGAGAGGGGAATCAGCTCTCTGCAGGGTGCTGGGGCTGCCTGTCCTGCACTTTGGGGTGGGGATGGGGCACAGGAGGAGCTGTGCTGAGTGAGGAGCAAACCCTGACCTGATGCATTTCTAAATGAATAAAACCCAAGCCCTGAACAGATCCCAGGCTGTTTCTCACCCATCAGCTCACAGAGAGCTCTGCAGCTGGGAGCAGGCTCCAGGCAGCCCAGGTGTGTGAATTTGGGTGGTCTGGGGGCATTTGCAGTGTTTGCAGCCTGACTCTGCCCTGCCACACGTGGTGGGCTCAGGAGGCTCCGCCAGAGCACCTGAGCTCTCCCCATTGCCAGCAAACCAGAATCAATAGAAATTCCTGGGAAATCGAAAGTAGAAATGCAGCAAACTGTGAACCTCATATTGCCCTGCGAGGAGCTCATTAATGTCTCAGCAGGGGCACTCCTGCATTATCTTAATTGCTCATGTCCTCAGGGAAATTGCCTTTCTGAAGCCTCCTGGCTGCTGTCAGTGCCTGAGGTGGGCTCAGGTGCACCGTCCTCATCATCCTTAACGAGTGGCTGAGAGGGGCTGGGCTCAGCCCCTGCAGGCAGCACAGCAGCAGTGACTGCTGGCGTTTGGGGTGTTCAGAGCACAGCAGCAGTGACTGCTGGTGTTTGGGGTGTTCAGAGCACAGCAGCAGTGACTGCTGGTGTTTGGGGTGTGTGCAGCACAGCAGCAATAACTGCTGGTGTTTGGGGGGTTTGCAGCACAAACTGCTGGTGTTTGGGGTGTTCAGAGCACAGCAGCAGTGACTGCTGGTGTTTGGGGTGTTTGCAGCTGGGGCTGGCTCGGGGGCAGAGGCAGGCCAGGCTTTGGCAGGCCAGGCTTTGGCAGTCCTGCAGCCCAGGGAGGCTGCTGTGTGCTCTGCCACTGGGGTTGCTGTGTTCCAGGACAGACACCACATGCCTTTGGTGAGCAACTCAAACGTTCTGTCACTGTTCTTGGAAAAATGGGTTTGTTGAGCAGGGAGAGAAGAGGATATGGGCTGGATAATAACACCCAGGGAGTCTGAAAGGGGAACTGGAACAGGGAGTTTGTTTCAGTGGGGCTTGCTCTGCAGTGACCTGTCCCAGGCTGTGTTTCAGTGGGTTCCTCTGAGCTGTCCCAGGCTGTGTTTCAGTGGGTTTCTCTGAGCTGTCCCAGGCTGTGTTTCAGTGGGTTTCTCTGAGCTGTCCCAGGCTGCTGCTGGGGCTGGCTGCTGTGGAAGGAGAGGCTGAGGACTCTCCTGGCTCCCTGGGGTGTTTGTGCTGCTCCTGCTGCAGCTGCTCTCCTGCAGGAGCCTGAGCAAGACAACAGGAGTGACCCAGAGACAGCTCTTCATTAGCAGGAGAAAATGAAATAAATGAAGAATAATGGTCAACGTTAGAAATAAATTAACATCAATTAATCACTGACTAAGACAATGTTCCCAGCATTAATCATTCCCCCTTGCTGCCACCAGAGCATCAGCCAGGCTCACACATGTGGAACCCCTGCACAAACACAGGCACTGAGGGAAAGCTGCTTCCCCCGAGGGTGAAATTGAAATGCTCCCTGCCAGCTCCCCAGCCCCTGCTGTGCTGCTGGGCAAGGGCAGGACATGGGGGCCCTTTGGGACCACAGCCCCTCTGCCACGGGGCTGGAGCCTTTGGGAGAGCACCCTGGGCTTCTCTGCAGCTTTTGATGGGTCACAACAGGAAATGGGGGAATGTGATGGAGCAGAAATCCTGCTTCTTCCAGCTCCAGTTCTGAGCTGATGATAAAGAACTGACTTTACCAAAATGAGAGAAAAATTAAATGGTGAAGAGACAGAAAATATTTATCTGGAATACTGAAAAGCCCTGAACAGAGCAGTCTGATTTAAAACTCTGATTCAAACTCAGATTCAAACTCAGATTTAAAGCTCTGGCTGTCCCTTGGCCCTGCCAGTGCCACCATGGGCAGCATCCCTGGAGCAGAGAACAGGGACCCTGCCCAGCTGCCCTTGGGTCTCGCTGAGCTGGGCAAGCCATTGTTATTTTCAAGTGCTCTTCAGTGCTGGCAGGGGCTGGAGGTGCCTGTGTGGAGCTCCCTGGAGGCAGCAGTGAGATTTCAGCTGGTTTTTAGCTCGTGGGTGCCCAGTTTGGGCACTGGGATGCTGCTGGTGAGCATGGGGAGCTGGGCAGGAGCAGGAGGTGCCTTGTGCAGGTGTCTGCAGTGGGCTCTGCCCCTCTGGGCAGGGGGATTGTGGTGGCTGCAGTGCCTGGCACACCCACTGAAGGACTCTGCTCCCTGTATTTGAACAAAACAGGAGAATTCTACTTGGCACATTTCTATAACTTCATGTTGCTTTTAGATATCCTGTTAGAAACACTGGTAAAGCACCTGATATCTGCTTTTTATACTCCAAGTGATTGAAGCAGCCAGCAGTAGTTAATATTTTATGAACAGTGGAAAAAGATTTAAAATCCAAAAGGTCTCCTTAGGAATATAAGCAATGCAGCAGATTCTGTAGAAACTGCTTGTTGTGGAAGTGCAGAATGTGCTTCTTTTGATTTTGAGTTGGAAAAGCAGTTGTTGGCAAGGAGGAGTACAAAGAGTTGCCACGGATAAAAGCTGCTATTTCAGCCTCACTTTGCTGCTGCTTGATTGCAGAAAGCAGCCCTTGCTCTCCCTTGCCCTGCTCTCTGTGAGCAGAGGTGCAGAGCCCTTGCAGGGCTCATCCTGGGCCAGGACAATGTTTGTGTTTTACTGAGGAGGCAGGAGCTGGTAAATACCTGTATGTGATAAATACTTTGCAGAGAGCAAAGCTGGGAGTGCAGGGGGTGCCTGTGTGTAGGGGATAGAATACAAGAAAATAAAGGTAGTGTAGAAAGCAATCTTACCCCTGACCCTGGCTTTCAGGCAGTGCTGGCAGCTGCAGAGCTCACCTCACTCTGCCAGGATCCCAAATCCTGCTAAAGCCAGCACAGCCAGAGCAGGGCAGCGAGGGGTTAAAATGTTTGTGTGCTGATCTGATTGCCTCAAAGGAGGGAGTGCTGGGTGTGCCTGTCCAGAGCTGTGTGCAGCTGGTTCACAGCTTTACCTGGGTAGCTGGGAGCAGTTGGTTCCCAGTATTTCTGGGTAACTGGGAGCCTTGTCTGGGTAACTGGGAGGTTTATTTGGGTAACTGGGAGCAGTTGGTTCCCAGTTTTTCTGGGTAACTGGGACCCTTATTGGGGTAACTGGAGCCAGTGAAGGATTGCTCCTGTCCCTGTACCTTGTAGGGGAACGTGGTGCAGAGCACAGCAAAGCCAAAGCCCAGCTGAAGCCAGGTGCTTTAGCTGCTGCTGCAAGAAGTGCCATGAGTTTGTGAATGTGTGTATTTATCAGAAATTGTTTTTTTCTACAGATCCCACAAATCAGTTATGCCTCAACTGCCCCCGAGTTGAGCGATGACAGGCGCTATGATTTCTTCTCACGGGTGGTTCCTCCAGATTCCTTCCAAGCACAAGCAATGGTGGACATTGTGAAAGCTTTGGGATGGAATTATGTGTCCACTTTGGCATCTGAAGGGAATTATGGAGAAAAAGGAGTGGAGTCCTTCATGCAAATTTCCAGAGAGGCAGGTAGGCCGTGCTGCTCGGCGAGCCATCCGTGTCGTGCTGTGCTCAATGTCATCCTGTGTTCCCAGAGCTCGTGTGGTCCTGAAGCTGCTCCAGCTCTCTGCAGTGCTCTGCTGTGGCTCCTGGATGTTTTCATTCCTGAATTGCCCGTGGAGGGTCAGAGAGTGGGAGCCCTCAGTGGTTTCAGTCATTTCTGGGGGTTTAGAGACCCTGAGTTGTGCCCAGCTCCTGCTGCTGCACTGGCTGGGCTGTGGGCATGGGCAGAGGGCACATTTGGAAAGGCTGAGCTCCTGTGTGTCTGCCCAGGCTGGAGCTGTGCTGTGAGCTGCTCCCAACCTGCCTGGTGCCACCGTGGGTGCCCAGCTCTCCATGCCAGCCTGGTCTGAGTTTGCTTTGGGTTTGCTTTGGCATCGCCCTGCCCAGCTCAGTGCAGGGAACTCAGAACCTTCCCCTGAGGGCTCAGGGGCTGCTCTGTGGGATGTGGAGCCCCCAGGCCCAGTGGTGTGGGATGAGACGTGCCAGTCCTTGGCCAGCTGGTTTGCAATCCAGACCCGTGAGGGTTTGGGACCTGCAGGGCTTGGAGCTGATTCCTGTGCTGGGAAGGAGAAACAGCAGAGGATGGAATTCACTGCTGCTGCTGAATGCAAGGGCTGTCCCCAGAGGCTCTGCAGGCAGAGCCCATCAGCAGGGGCAGGGCAGGCTCTGCTGTGCTCCCCAAGTGGGACTGACAGGTGTCCCTGCCTGGCACTGCCCCAATGAAAGCAGCTCAGTGCCCAGCTCAGTGCCCAGCCTGGGCAGCAGCTGCTGTGCCCAGGCTGCTCCCACAGCACTGGCTCTGTGTGCAGGGACAGCCCCCAAACTGCCCCACCCTGATGGATCCCTGCTGGCAGCACCTGCCAGGGAACAGGCAGGGAAAGTCACTGGGCATAAAGGAGGGGCCTTGGAGAGGGGGAGCTGGAATTGTTTCCTTATGTTGGTGTCACAGAAGGAACCCACATTTGCATAAATGCTTCTGTTCCTACAAATGCATATTTATATGGTATTAAAGCAAATGGGTTTGGATTTAATACAGCAGGAAGTGACAAATGCCAGCGCTCATTGGAATTTAAAATTGGCTTTATTTGCAAATATCCACTGTTGCAAACTCATGCCCAAAATGTGTTCCCTGTGTGAAGGACAGGCTCTGGCTGCAGACCTGGTGCAGAATGACATTTATTCCATGAGCTGTCCATGCAGCCAACACCAAACTGAGCCCTGCAGCCAGAGCAGAGGCTGCAGTGCCTGCTGCCCCCAGCTCTGGGTGTGTGCAGGGGGATGGAGGTGATGCTGGGGATGGAGGCTCTGACAGGGATGCTGCCTAAAGCTCCTCCTCAGAGCCAGGATGGGATAATCTGATCCCTGGCTGCTGCTCGGGGCTGTGCTCAGCTCCCTGTGCCACGCTCACACAGCTCTGAAGCTCTGACAGGGTTTAATTCCTGCCAACAAGGTCCCTGGGCTTCCAGAGCCTGGCGAGTGCAGGAGATCTGGTTTTGGGAGGTTGAATGGAACAGGGCTGGCTGGAGATGCAGCTGCTGAACTTTTCTGGGGCAGTGGAGCCTGTCCCTGCCTTTGGGTTGTGAGCCCAGGCTGGTGGTGTTCACTGGGGGAGCTGTGCCCTGGCTCCCTGCCCTCCCTGGCACAGCCTGGGGCTGGATGGGCTCAGCCTTGGCACAGGGACAGGGCAGGAGGAGAGGGAAGGGCCTCGAGTGCCCCAGGGGAGCCTCAGGGTGGGTATTGGTAAAAAGTCCTTCCAGAAAGAGTTGGGCAGCCTGGCAGGGGCTGCCCGGGGCAGTGACAGGCACCAGCCCTGGAAAGGGCCAGGAGAGGGCTGGGAATGGCACCTGGGGGCAGGGATGGGCAGGGATGGGGGCAGTGGGATGTGTTCACAGGGGTTTTGGGATTGGGGAAGAGATGAGGATCTGACTCCATGGTTCAGAAGGCTGATTTATTATTTTATGATATATATTACATTAAAACTAT
>JAWWEY010000029.1:835795-853317 GCA_035582745.1 Loriotus luctuosus | reverse complement strand
TAGAAACAACCACATGAGACCAATCCCAGATGCACCTGTTGCATTCCACAGCAGCAGATAACCATTGGTTACATTTCGTTTCTGAGGCCTCTCAGGAGGAAAAACCCTAAAGAAAGGATTTTCATAAAACAGGGCTGTGACACCCATCCTGGGTTTGAAAGCGCTGTGGATGTGGCTCCTGGGGCAGGGGCAGTGCTGGCCTGGCTGGGAAGGGTTGATGAATGCTGGGGTTTGTGATGTCCATTGGGAGTCCCAAGGACTCTCCAGGTGACAGAAACCAACAGCTTGGTGGGGATTTTTGCATTTTCTGTGTTTGCAGAGTGCAGGAATTTGGGGAGCTGTGCTGCCCTGTGCCTCCCCAGCTGGACTCTGATCCTGGAGGGCTTTTCCAGCCCAAACCATTCCCTGATCCTGTCAGTTGGCAGAGTTCCCCTCCAGCCGTGGTTTGTAGAGCTCTGTGGGTGTCCCAGCCCTGGGATGAGCTGCTCTGTGTGTGAGCTCTGAGAAAGAGAATTTTACACCAAAAACTCCACGTTTCCTGTTCAAATAGAGGCAGTAGCAAAGCAGCTCCTCCTCAGTGCAGGTTCCCTGGGTGGGTGGGCTTGGAGTGCCAGGGAGGAGTGGGATCAGTGGTGGCTGAGCTGTCTCTTCACTCTCTGTTTTGGAATCAGTCTAATCAAGTTCTTTCAGTATGCCATAATATTGGGAGAAATGATTAATACAAACCTTGGGAACTGAGATGGAGCTTTGAAATTAATTTCAAATATTAAAAGTGTTAATCAAAGTGTTAATTTCCCTCACTCCCATTGCAGTAGTTTTTGCAAAGTAAAGACAACTTTGGTCATCTTTTCTGACCACAGAAAGAATTAAAGATAAAGGAAGTGGATGTCTTGTGTGAAATAGCAGTTAACATCTGTTTCCTCAGAAGTTACATTGATTTAATTACTTTTCATTTGTGTGATACTCAGAACATCATGGCAGGGACCCCTTCCCTGTGCCAGGCTGCTCTGAGCCCCCCAGTGCCATGGCAGGGACCCCTTCCCTGTGCCAGGCTGCTCTGAGCCTGCCCAGCCTGGCCTGGGTGTCCCTGCCCGACTCCCTGTCCCCAGGTGAGTCCCCAGGTGGGTGCTGGTGTCTGCTGGGATCCAGCAGGAGATTTTCCATCAGGTGAGGCACTGCTGGGATCAGCCCTGGCCTGCCTTCCCAGGGCTTGCTCCTGTCTCCTTTTGCAGCCTCTGTGGCACAGCTCCATGGAACGGAGTGGCTCAGGGCAGGGCTGGGCTGTGCCAGGCTGCAGGAGTGGTTTTATTGAGCTATATTGCATTTTTAGTGCTCATTTGAGAGAGGGCCATTAAGGCTCAGCGAGTACATTAAGAACATTACTCCAGTGTGAAGGAGATGGGGATTATGAGAAGGACTGGCAAAGACCAAGGAGTTACAGAGTTCTGTTTCTATTTCCCATTTCCCTGTGTGAGGGCTGGGGGCAGAGCCTGTTTGAGCAGTTCCCAGCTTTGCTGAATGTGCCCATTTTGGGTCCCAGAAGGGCCGTGGTCACTGTGTGAGCTCCCACAATGACCCTGGCTGTGAGCCTGGAGGCAAACGTGCTGCAGCAAGGCAGGAGTGATCCCAAACCCAGGTGTGACCCCCCAAACCTGCTCTGGTGCTGCAGGGGTCCCTGCAGGTGTGACCCCCCAAACCCTGGTCTGGCACTGCAGGGATCCCTGCAGGTGTGACCCAGGTGTCCCCAGGTGTGACCCCCCAAACCTGCTCTGGCACTGCAGGGGTCCCTGCAGGTGTGACCCAGGGCAGGGCCCCAGGGTGGGGGGGTCCCAGCAGTGTCCTCTGGGGTGCAGCTCTCAGCCCCATCTGCACCCTCACTCTGTGGCCTTGCTCCCTGCCCCTGATCTGTTGCAGAGCTTTTGTGAGCCTGGCTCTGGGCTCCTGGAGGAATTTTGTCATGCTGTAAATGCTGCTCTCTTCTTGGGTGGAAAAACAAGGGAACATGCTTCCTTCCAAAAAGATCTGTCAAAGATGCCTCTCCTGCCTGGCCTCCCACGGAGCTGTCTCACAGGGCCCTGGCTGCTCTCTGCATTTGTCACTCTCTGAAGAGCTGACAAGGCTTTGCTTGCCCTGACACCAGCAGCCACAGCGGTGCCATTAGCTGGGAGCAGCTGAAATGCCATGTTCCCTCCTGAGAAAAAAGGGACTGGGGACCTGGGAACGCTCCAGCCTGGAGTTAGCAAAGCTCCATCGTTAGGGATCCTTCTGTGCTCACAGTCTGTAAGGATTCATTATCCAGAGGTGGCATCCTTACTGCTGGGGGGGAGCAAATATCCTGCAGGAGCAGCCCAGCACTGAGCAGCTCCTGATCCCCAGCAGCTCCTGATCCTGATCCCCCCAATTCCCTGACCCTGATCCCCAGCAGCTCCTGATCCTGAGCCCCCCAGTTCCCTGATCCTGAGCCCCAATTCCCTCATCCTGATTCTCAGCAGCTCCCTGAACCCCAGCAGCTCCTGCTCCCCAGAATTTCCTGATCCTGAGCTCCAGGAGCTCCCTGATTCCCAGCAGCTCCTGATCCTGATCATCAGCAGCTCCTGCTCTACAGCCCTCTGATCCTGATCCCCCAGCAGCTCTTGATCCCCAATTCCCTGATCCTGATGCCCAGCAGCTCCTGATCCTGGTCCCAGACATCTCCTGATCCTGCTCCCCAGCAGCTCCCTGATGCCCAGCAGCTCCTTGATCCCCAGCAAGTCCCTGATCCCCAGCTCCCTGCTCCCCAGCTCCCTGATCCTGATCCCAGACATCTCCTGATGCCCAGCAGCTCCCGTGTCTGACCTGGGCTCTCTCTCTCTCCTCCTGGTGTTGGCAGCAGGTGGAGGGCAGGGCTCACACACCAATACAGGTGTGCAGCTGTGGGACTCCCTGTCCTGAGCCTTCCAGACAAAGCAGGGAATGGCTCATCAGGGAATGGTTCATCCATTTAGGGGT
Source organism: Loriotus luctuosus (assembly GCA_035582745.1). Taxonomy (NCBI): domain Eukaryota; kingdom Metazoa; phylum Chordata; class Aves; order Passeriformes; family Thraupidae; genus Loriotus; species Loriotus luctuosus. The sequence goes on along the minus strand of JAWWEY010000029.1, from coordinate 850,329 downwards.
TTCTCCTTGGCTCCCTGCGCTCCCATCTCCTTCCAAGGGGTCACATTTCATTGCCAGGGGGATCCCAGAGCCCTCCTGAGCAGGGCTCTGCCCAGGCCAGGTCCTGGCAGCGCTCCTGGCACGGAGCTCACCAACAACAGGCATTTCAGTGTTCTGTTTTCTATTGCTTTTCCTGCCTGGCTGCACTGTGTGCTCCAATGCACCTTTGTAGCAGATTTAGGAAGCCAGAAGCTCCCAAATCCCTCCTGCAGCTGAGCCTGTTCTCACTCGAGGTTCCCAGGCACAGGCAGCTCCTTCTCCTTCTCCTCTGTCTCACAAACAGAGCTTTCCTACATCTCTCAAAGTCATCTTACACCGTTCTTGTAATTTAATTTAGTGTTCCCAAGGAGAGTCTTAATTTTTTGTATATTACTGGAGTTTAACTGCCATAATAAAGGGCAATTTTGAGGTGATAAAACACACCAGGAATGTCATTAAATATGCAGCAAAGGTCTGACACAATGGAATTAAGCATTAATGAATAACATGCTGGAAATATTAGTCTTCCATATTAGTTTAGGTGTTCTGTTGTTGGGTTATGATGAGGACTAATGGGAAAAAATGAAACAATAAACAAAATTAGTGAAAATGAAATTTCCAAGTGATTCAGTAGCTTCTTCATGTGTAGAAAGTTTCTAAGTTAAAGCTGTTGGGTATCCACGGGGATCCTTTTCCTTGGATAAATTGTTGTCATTCCATGTGTTAATGTAATTTTATTATTGGTGCACTTTCCATTTTTACAATTGAATTACCATACTATGGAGATGTAATTTAAACCCGAGCCCATCTGCAGATCAGGGCAGTTGTAAACTTCTTTTAGTGCCATGAGCAAGGACTCTGTGGCTCTTGGCAGGAGGGTGAGTGTTCCTGGGGAGCAGATACTCATTGTTCCAGGAAGGAGCAAGCAGCCAGTGCAGAGCTCATCAGGACTCTGATTTAGGACAGAGGGCCCAGCTGGCATTTCTATCTCTCTACCAGCCCTGTTTTACCTTGGAGTCCCTTTTCCTTGAGGATCCTGCATATTGTGTGCTGATTTGGCCTCTCCATGTGTTTCCCCTGCAGGGTGGTGCTCCATGCCCAGGGTGTTCCATGTCCCAGAGCTGTGGGTTTGGGTGGCAGCAGAATGAACCAACCCCTCCCAGCTCCCTCTGACCCTGCCTTGCTCTGCTTTCACGAAGGGCATCCATTTATAAAATCAATTTATTTCTGGAACAGCGGGAGCTTTTCGGCCCCTCAGCTCATTCCCACAGACTGGAATTCCTTTGGGGTGCAAGGGGCAGAGCTGGGGCAGATGCCTTGGGCATCTCCTGGGCTCTGCACCCCTTGGATAAATCCCTGGGAGCTTGGGGTGGGCTCAGGGCAGCCCCTGGTGCAGGAGTGCCACGCTGGTGGCACCTTGTCCCGTGCTGGGACAGGGAATGTTGCACACCCAGGCCAGGATCACTCTGTTCACTTGTTTTGTTGTGAATTTGCAGGGTTGGGAATGGGACTGGAAATGTTCCTGCACTTGAATCACTTCCTGAAGGTCTGATTGTTTCTTGTGATGCTGCTGGCAGGTCCTGGAACGTGGGCTCATTCTGGGTTTTGGTTAAAATAAACCAAAACCTGGCCCAAAGCCCTCCCTGGGAGGTGCTGCTGCAGCAGAGCCCGTGTGAGTCTCAGGTGGATTCCAGCCCCTGCCCTGAGGACTGGTGGGTTTGCCATGCTGTGAATGCCGCTCACTGTGTCAGGATTTCCATCCTTGTTCCTGGAGGGCTGGTGGGTTTGCCATGCTGTGAATGCTGCTCACTGTGTCAGGATTTCCCTGCCCTGGAGGGTTGGTGGGTTTGTGTCCCCTGTCCCTGCTGAGGAGTTTGGGGCAGCCCCAGCTGCATTTCAGGACTATAAAATGATCTTTTGTCACTCTGGCTCTTTGGGATGTGGTTCTGCTTCGTCAGGGAGCTCTGCTCAGTTGTACTGTCCAGGTTTTCACAAGGGGAGGATCCTGACTGCTTTAAACTGTGTTTCCAGTGTTACTGTCTCTGGTTTCTCACCTGCAGGATACAGGAGGTTTACAAGTCAAATCCATTGCAGCTCATGAATTGGATATGCAGGGAATGGCAGGAAATGCCAGAACCCAGCAGTGAGATAGAAAATGCACAATGAAATGGGAAAAACCTCCTGTGTGCCTTTGAGGTTTATTTCATTTTTCCCCAGTGAATTCCCCTCCTTTGGCTCCCCCAAATTCCAGTTAAAGTGCTTGACTCATTTATTTCCCCTCGTGTGGGGGGGTCCTGCCTGTTGGAGCATCCTGGGGCCACCTGGCAGGGTCTGTCTGAGGGATCAGAGCTCTCCTGCACTTGGAGATTTTTCATTTTCATTGGTTTTCATTTTTATTGTTTACCTCACAGAGTCTTGGTACCATCTGTACTTAACTCGAGCTCTTCTCACCCCTCCCAGCACAGCCTGGGTAAAATCTCCATTTTGGGCTGTTTCCTGTGCTGGTTGCAGTGAGGAGCAGCTGAGCTGTGCCAGGGGCTTTCCTCTTGTTCCCAGAGCTCTGATAAACCCCCAGGAGGCAGCTCCTGGCAGCTGCTAATTTTAGAGGAATGTATTAATCAAATTAATTGAGAGTTCCTTTTAATAATCAGCAGCAGCAGCATAACTTTGTGACGTGATGTTTTCAGCGTTGCCAGAAGTGATTCCCCCCAAAAGGGGATCTCTGCAGATAAATCAGCTGGAAAAGTGTTCAATTGTCTCTTCTGCTACCTGATAATCCAATTAAGTGGCGATAAGAAAAACAGCTCCTGGAGCATTCCAGGGCAGCAGGATAATGTAGTTTGTGTTGTACAGAGCCCAAACAGCAGCCAGCCATGGGTATCCATGGCTACTGGAGCAGCACTGCACTGACTGCCAGCTCTGGGATCCCCAGACCTGAGCTGCTCTGGGATCCCCAGACCTGAGCTGCTCTGGGATCCCCAGACCTGAGCTGCTCTGGGATCCCCAGACCTGAGCTCCTGCTGGGATCCCCAGACCTGAGCTGCTCTGGGATCCCCAGACCTGAGCTGCTCTGGGATCCCCAGACCTGAGCTGCCCTGGGATCCCCAGACCTGAGCTGCTGCTGGGATCCCCAGACCTGAGCTGCTGCTGGTGCCTGCAGAGAGCCCTGGGGCTCTGCCTGCCAGGGCATGGCTCAGGGTGGCAGGAGCTGTGGGAATCTGCAAAATCAGAGGTTTTGGGAAAGCTGCAAAAGGCAGGCCCCAGAGACAGCAGAACTGTGATTAGAGTCAAGCAGCAGCCATGAGATTGGTCAACACAAAAATTATTTAAAAAGTAGAAAAACAAGGACAACTAGAACAATGGTCTGTGTATTACCCTTGTCTGGAATAACTCCCTAAGCTGCAGAAAAGTTTGTATAGCGAGATATTAGGATGTTCTGAGCTTTATAATGGAGCCCTGTGCATTGTGTTTGAAGGCTCACAGGCAGGTATTGTGTTTGAAGTAAGCAAGCATTGTTTAACCACAGGTAGATGTGCTTATGGTGATTGGATAGAACTGCTGTCAATACAGAATATATACTGTACAGATATAAATGCTATCAGTGTGCTTTTGCTTTGTGTGATTGGTCACAAAACTCATAAAGTGAGTTGTAACATTGAGTGCTGGGTCTGCTGCCTGGGATGTGAGCTGCTGGCATCTTCCCATTGTCATAACCATGGAATGAGGCTGATGCTGGAAAATAAACAGCTCAAGGCACGTTCCCAGCAACCCTGTCCTGTCTGGGATTTGCACACAGACCCTGGCTGGTGATAGGAGCGGCCAGGGCAGGGCTCAGGGCACAGCTCAGGGGGCAGGAGCAGCCAGGGCAGGGCTCAGGGCACAGCTCAGGCTCTGCTGTGTCCCCAGCTCCTGTGCTCCCTGCTGCTTTGGGTCCTGGCTGCCCCTGGCTGCCCCCTGGCCTCCGTGCCAGGCTCTGACACAGCGCTGGCATTGCCAGGGAAAAACCACCATGTGCTCATCCCCCAGAGGGCTGTGCCAGGGGTCCACTCTGGGCAGGGATGGGTGACCCACTCTGGGTGGGTGGGCCCTTTATCCCAGCAGCCTGAGTGTTGGTTGGGTCATGGCATGGGATCCACAAATCCCATCCAGAAGGGTTTGGGTTGGCTTGTCCCACTTCCTGCCATAGTGGGACAGCTCCCACTGTGCCAGCTGCTCCCAGCCCTGTGCAGCCTGGCCTGGGACACCCCCAGGGACCCAGGGGCAGCCCCTGCTCACTCCTGGGGTGTCTCTGGCTCCCAGGCTCTCGTCCCTTGCCAGGCACTTTGTGCAGCTTGGAGCATTTGTCACTTCTCCAGGCCACCAGGGGTAATGAATCACTGCAGGGATCCTGTGACAGGATCCTGAATTTGCAGCTTTCATGTTTTTACCACCTAATTCCCTCAGAGGTTTTTCCCTTGGAAGTGCTGTGAATTAACCTGACACTCTCAATAACTGTGCACGTTTCCTGTTGTGCTGGAATGTGGGATGGGGATATGGAAGCTGAGCTTACTCCCCTGTGCCTTTTGGACAGCAGACACCCGATTCCCTGGGCACTCTGCTTGCCAAGGGGTGACAGAGGGCACACTGGTGTTTATCCCTAATTCCTCCTGCCATTTATCCCTAATCCCTCTGAGCAGAGGTGGTGCCAAGGCCAGCAGGGCCCCATGGCATCTGCTCCTTTTGGGAAGGCTCAGACTGTGTGTGCCTGTCACCACTGCCTGTGTGTCCCTGCCAGGTGGGACATTCTGGGAGAGCTGCACATCACTGCTTGGGTTCATTCTGTCTCATTCTGACTGGGGAAAATCGAGCATGTAAAACTGTTCAGATTCCTGGACTCGCTGGCACTGAGACTTTCAGTCTTCATTTAAAATGAAGTTTGTTTTTAAAGCTCAGTAGTGTTTGCTTTTAAAGGGGAAAAGAAAGGTTGCAGAAAGCCCAGGTTGTGATAATTGCAAAACAAATGTTTTGCAGAGAAACAGAGAAAAACTTGGGGGTTATTATTCTCCTTTATTCTCTCCCAGCCTTTCCTGCTCACTGTTTCACTTCTCCCCATGAAACAATGGTTTAGTTCCAGTGAGCCTTTGGAGCAGCTGGCCCAGCAGAGCTCCTTTGCCTTCAGGCAGCTGCAGCTCAGCTCCTCTCTGTCAAAAATCAGGGGAAACAAGGCTGGCCTGCTTTGTGAGGGGCTCAGGAGCTGGATTGCACATTTCCAAGCAGCAGTTTGCTTTTCCCAGCTGTCCCCTGGTTCTCTCTGGGTCTGCTTTGCCCTGGGATGAGGAGGATGCTCCAGGGCTTGAGCCTCCTCCTCCTCCAGGTCCTTCACCCTCCAACACCTTCTCCAGTGCTTCAATTACAGGACTTTTAAGCTGGGTTTTAAAGCCTATCTGTGAATCTCCCCCTTGTCCTGCTGCCTTTTAATTAACTCATCCCCACTGCTGGTTTTTATTAAGAGCTCTGATACGTTATTAATTAACGCTCTGTGCACTATGGTGAGCAGGTTGGTATCAAAGATGCTGTAAAAGATGAAAGTGATTACTGCTGAGAAACAAAATAATTAAGGCAAAAGTTGTGTTTTCATCTGCCAGCAACAAGCAGAATTTCAGTGGAGATGGGAGATGGGATTTTTTAAAATTCTTTTTTTTCTAAAACAGACTAGACCGCTGTAGTACAGGAGCTGCTAGAAGTGGGCATGTTTTGGTCTGGCTGTGGGTGCCTGTGGCTGTGCTGATGCTCTTTGCTGTGTTCTCTGGCTGTTTATGAGAAATCCATTTCACAGACTTTATCCTGAGGTTCCACTGTTTGTGTCTGTCCGTCTGTTGGGTGGCGGGCCCTTGGAGGAATGGAGATTTTCTTGCACAGTGTGGGTTTTGCCAGTATCTCAGCTTTGCCTGTTCCCATTCCAGGTCAGCCATTCCAGTGGAAGCATTTTTCCCCAGTAGCCCTCAAGATGCAAAATCAAAAACAATCTCAGCCCTTCAGTGAGATAAACCTGCCCAGTACACTGTCAGCACCTCCTGTCTCTCAGCCCGTTGTTTTGGGGTTTATTCATCAGTTTAGGCTTGTTCAGCTTGCTGTTTCCTGTTTTAATTCCTTTTCATCCTTCCACTGCCTGTTTCTTTGCTTGTTTTGCCATTCTGCAGTGGGCTGGGCACAGTCTGTGTAACCCCTGACCCTCCCCAGGTCAGGCTGTGCTGTCAGAGAAGGAATTGCTCTGGATCAGAGCAGGAATTGCTCGGATCCCTCTGGATCTGGCTGTAGGTGCTGGAAGGGCAGTGACCCCTGGGGAGTTCCTCCCCTGCCAGGCTCCCTTTGGGCCGTGCCTTCCCCACTGCTGGGCTCTGTGACATTTCCCTGTCCTCTCTGAGGGTCCCTTTGTGCTCTGCTCCTGCACAGGTGGGCTCTGCATCGCCCAGTCCCTGAAGATCCCCCAGGAGCGCAAGGACAACAAGAGCATCGACTACGACCGCATCATCCGGCAGCTGCTGGAGACGCCCAACGCCAGGGCCGTCGTCATCTTCGCCCACGACGAGGACATCAGGTGAGCCTGGGCCAGGAAAGGTCTGTGCTGGGAGCCACAGGGGCTGTGGGGAGCTGGGAATGGGGGGAGCACCAGGCAGTGCTGCCATGTGGGATATGGGGAGCTGGGAATGGGGCAGCACCAGGCACTGCTGGCACAGGGGATATGGGGAGCTGGGGACGGGGCAGCACCAGGCACTGCTGCTGCTGGCTCCTGGGTGCCCAGCCTGTGCTGGAGAATGGGGCCCTGGTTCTGGGAGCTTTTCCTGGAGCTTTGCCATGCTCCCGGTGGGTGGCAGAGCTGACCTTTCCCCTCAGAGGAATTGCAAACACACCCTTCTCTCCAGACTCATTCTGCTTGGTGTAATTCATTAATTCAGTCTGTTCTATGGCAAATGAAAGTTAATAGTGATAAAGTGACTTGGATGCTCAAGGTTAAACCACATGGAATGGGCTCATAAAATAACACAAAGAATATTTTATATTTCATTATGCACTTGCATATTCTGGGTCCAGAATTTGAAATTAGCTGAAAATTGTGATGGAATCATCAGTTGCTGAGAGGCCTGGTCCCACAAAATGAGACAAAAAGAATTTAGGGAAAAGTTTCAGTAAAGTCAATGGAAAAAGTTTTAGTGGAATTAATAATTCGGTTGTGGGATACGGGGTGAATTTAAAGAGAAGCCCCATTGGTGCTGCATGGACCATGGGATGGTTTGGGTTGGGAAGGACCTTTGGAGATCACCCAGTCCCATCCTTACCTGGCCCAGGCTGCCCCGGTGATACCGCGTGTCCCACACCCCTGAGCTCTGCTGGGTTCAGGAATGGGCTGTTGCTCCTCATCACAGCCCAGTCAGGCTGGAGGAGACCCCTGAGCCCACGGGGTGCAGCCCCTGTGCCAGTGCCACCCCCGTTCCAGTGCCACCCCCGTTCCAGTGCCACCCCTGTTCCCTGGAGCAGGCCCCATTCCAGTGCCACCTCTGTGCCAGTGCCACCTCATCCCCTGGAGCAGCCCCCCATGGCAGTGCCACTCCCGTTCCAGTGCCACCCCCGTTCCAGTGCCGCCCCATTCCCTGGAGCAGCCCATGGCAGTGCCCCCGATGCCAGCCCCCGTTCTCTCCGCAGGCAGATCCTGGCAGCAGCCAAGCGGGCAGACCAGGTGGGCCATTTCCTGTGGGTGGGCTCCGACACGTGGGGCTCCAAGGTGAGCCCGCTGCTGCAGCAGGAGGACGTGGCTGAGGGAGCCATCACCATCCTGCCCAAGAGAGCCACCATCGAGGGTAAGAGACCTTTGCTGCTGAGGGACTAAAACTTCATGTTTCAATCACTGGTTTCCATTTAAACTCAATTTTTGTTTCAGATCAAGCACTATATTTATCCATATCACCTGTGTGCTTCAGAAATACCCACAGCTGTACAGATGTGTGTGTGGTGAATTTAGGGAAGCTTATTTTCCTGAACCCCTTTCTTTCTCAGCTTCCCTTTGTGCTCTCCAGTGTTTGTAGTCTGATCTCACCTCAGTGTGTTCACCCTGTTGTGGTAAAGATGCTTCAGCACCCATATGGCTTCCTCTGGGCACCAGCGAGGGTGGGCAGGGTCTGTGCTCTCTGGGACTCGGAGGAAAAGCTGTTTCCAGGGGAGGCACTGAGCAGGGAAACACAACTGCTCTGCTGGCCCAGTCCTCGAACACGCTGCCCACATTCAAATGGGTTCTGGTGCCTTCACTCCCTGGAAAACCAAATATTTGCATGTTTCCTGTGCCTGCACTCCCTGCTCATCAGTTATTCCTCTCAGGTAGATCATCTGCTTCATTCTTTTACATTTTTAGCCCCCCGAGGCACTCTTGGATGTTATTTCTCCGTAAATACAGAAAGTTGACAGACAATGAAGTGGTTTGTTTCTGAAAAGCAGGATATTTTAATAAGCTTTTCCCACTGTCTGTATTCATCCCTGAGGGTTTCTGACACAGAACCGAAAACTCTGTCAACAGTACACAGAAACAAAAACTTCCCACGTTTGTTTGTTTTAAAATATTTTCCTTTTATGTTACGCATTAAACCCTGATGGGAAGCACGAGGGGGTTTTGGAGGCAGTGAGTGAGGATGGCAGAGTGCGAGAGTTCAGGTGTACAAAGTCAGTTCAGTTGGAGGTATGAATATCACTGTATTTTGGTGCTGCAAAAAAATTGTGTTTATTGAGCCTGCAGGTATCTCCTGGTTCCGTGGGGAAGTGCCTGGAGTAGCCTGGGTGCATTTTGCACATGGGCTGGGGGATTGCTGCGGTGCCTGAAGAACATTTTGCCTACAAGTGTGTGTAGCTGAGGTGTCCTCAGGACAGACACACCTGTGGGGGTCTGTGTGTTCCAGGAAGGGCTCAGCAGGGTGGGAGCTGTGCTGGGCAGGGTGAGGTGGCCCTGGCAGAGCAGGGGGCTCAGTCTTTCTCTGCCTTTGGGTCAGTGGGTTTCCTGTGATGTGCCCCTGCTGGAATTCCCTTTTATCCAATGGGAGCTGATTCTGCTCACTTGAGGAGCTGTCCTTGTTAGTTTTTCCTTTTCTTTGGGGTTCTCCCATATGTCCTTGTGGCCCATAAATTCTGCATCCTTTGTCTCCACCATCAGTGGTACATCCTTCTTCCTGGCATTTGTTAACCACCCTCTGGTTTGACATTATTGAAACATGCAGCCCTGAAATCAGCAATTCTACTGACGAGTGTTTTGGCTTTCTAACACAGGACATCACACAGGGCCTGTTGGTTCCTCTGTTTCAACAATTCAATCTCCTTTGCTGTTGATCAGGCTGGAAAGTTACAAGGCTCTAACATCAAGGAACATCCTTACTTAGGAAAAATTCTACATATTCCGTGTGGCGGGCACGTGCCGGGGGGCTTGCCTTGCTTTGCTCCTCAAAAGCATCTCTTCTTCTTTTTTCCTTTGCCTTTTGTCGCTGTCTTGAGTGGTGTTTGGGATGTGTTGGAAGAAGGTTCCTAAGAAACCTGGCTGGAAGCAGAGAGAGCACAGCAGCTCACGTGCCTTGGCATGAACATTGGCCCTGCCTGTGCCCCGGGGAAGGGAATCATGGAATCCTGTTTGGAAATCAGCCAGGACACCCTCAGCTGCACTGGCAGGGGTGTCCCTGAGAGCTCAGGGGTGCAGGGCACACCTTGGAGCAGCAGGGTTCACCTGCAGAGCTGCTGCTCACACAGCTCAGAAACTCAAACACTCACTGTACAGAAAAAAAAGCATTTTTCAAATTGTTCTTCACCCCCAGCAGTGACTTCAGTTCAAAATCCAGGTGGGACCTGCAGGTGTGCTGTGCTTTTAGAGCTCTGCACACAGGTAGCAGCTGATGCTCCTGCATTCCTGCCACTGGGGATGTCCCAGCCTGTGACTCCAGAGGGGCCTCAAGTGTTTGGTGTTTGTAGGATCAGGCCCCAGATCCACAGTTATTTGTCTTGGTACTTGATGTCACTCTTGGGACAGAATTTTCTTTGCCACAGTCCCATGGGGGGGATTTAGGAAATCGTTAGATGAACAGAATTCATTCATCTTAAGTCAGTCTTAATATAGCCTGATTGTGTTTGATGTAATTATGCTGAAAGGATGAAGTTGCATTTTATTTGCATAATTGCAGTAGACAGTGAGCCAGAGGAGTGCACACGAAAGAGGAATCACTCCTTGGCAGGTGGGGAACAGCTCCAGAGCCAGCCCAGCCAGGTACAGGGAACTTGAGAGGCTTTCAGAGGAGAAAGAGGAGATTGCATTTATTTATAAATTTGTTTGTTTGTTTGTTAGTTCATAGAGCAGCTGTTCAGCAGGATGATTCTGTGATGCCCTGCTCCTCGGTGCTCTGAGCTGATTCCTCCTGACCCCAGAGGAGACTCCTGCAGGGGGATAGAATGTAAGAAAATAAAGATAGTGTAGAAAGCAATCTCACCCCTAAGGAGCTGCAGCTGGGCCAGTTATCAAAGATTAGGAGCAGGCCTGACTTTACCAGGCCACAGCTGTACCCAATGAGAAGAAGATGCTATAAAAGAGTGGGGTGATGTTGAGAAGGGCACTGGAGTCAGTTGGGTGCTTTGTGAAGGAGAAAGAGTCAGAGCTCTGAGGAGCTGCCCACGAGAAACACCAAGCAGGTGTGGAACTGTTGTGATAAGGAGATAACAGTGTGGAAGCCCTGCAGTAAGATGACAGCAGATCCCCAGGCCTCAGCCCGGCTCCCAGAAGCTGTTCTGAGCTCAGCTGTGAGGGATGTGCTCACCTTTCCCCTCTCTGGCCCTGCCCTTTGCTGGGCAGGTCCCACCAGGGCTGCCCTGAGCCCTGCAGAGCTCAGGGGCTCCTCTCTGTTCTGCTCCCCCTGCCCTCCCCAGGGGTGAGTGAGCTCTGTCTGCATGGACTGCAGCTCCAGGGACAGGGGAGCAGCTGGATGGAGGCTAGGACAGAGATTTGAGCTGAATTATTTACAAAGTCTGGCAAAAGCTTTGCTGATGTGGAGAAAAGCAGTCTTTGCTGTCTGAGCTCAGAACTGCTGCAGCTGAGCTGTGGGATTCAGATGGATTTCAGATTAATGGTTCAGTTCCAGAGCCTGGGATGGGGCTGGAGTTTGTGAAGCTCTGGGCAAGCAGGCTGAGGGATAGCTCAGATCCAGCACAGGGATGAGCCTGTATATTTAAAAATTAAAAACTGCAAACCAAGAAAACTGTCCCAGGAATTCTCAGCTGTCTGTCTTCCAAAGAGATGTGAATCCCATTTTGTTTTCATTTCCAACACAAGCCGCTTTGCTCCTTTTTTATTTGGGCAGTATGAACTTCAGAAAAAACAATCAAAGAGTGGTGACTTAAGCAAAACTGAGAATGAAATTCTCTCCTTGTTTATGGCTCTGAAGTGTTTTACTCTCACAGCCCCTGAGTGCCAAAGGAAGGAGCTCAGAGTTCATTTTTCCCTGGAATATTCCCTGGGAATGATGTGCTGCCCTCAGCCCTTCCTGCCTGTCCCTCAGGGGAGCAGGAGGCCAGAGTTTATTGCATAACAATGCTTGTAAAAACTTCCCTTTGGATTCCTTGTTTGTTTGCAGGCTCTTTTCCAGCTCTCTGTTGTTCTCCAGCTTTTTCTGTGTCCCTGGAGCCGTGTGCTTGGAGGGGAGCTGGGCTGGAAGGATGTGGCTGCAGGGGTTGTTCTGTGGAGGATGCTGAAATTGCTTGTGAATAATGATGAGGCCTAATTAGGGCCCGTGGTGTGGTGCCACAGTGCTCATGGCACCTGCATGGCACAGCTACAGCCCCAGCTCCTCTGGCTGGGCTGGGGTGGCACTGGGCTGGTGACAGCAGTGCCACCTCCCTGGGCTCTCAGTGCTCATTCCCTCTCCAGTGCCACCTCCCTGGGCTCTCACTGCTCATTCCCTCTCCAGTTCCTTCCTCTGGGTGCCCCCAGTGCCCACCTGTGCCCAGGAGCCCTCAGCCCCCTCACTGAGTCACAGAGGATGGAGTCCAGCAGAAATCCTTCTCATCCTCATTTTCACCTTTGGTTTCCTGCTTCTCTCTTTAATTACTGCTTCCCAGAGCATGAATTGCCACAGGAGAATATTCCAGATCCAATGGGATGAGTTGGTTTTTGGGCTTTGGGCAGGTTTGTTGTCCCAAAGCCAGGAGGAGGTGAAGGCACCAGAGCTGGGGCTGCTCTGCTGCCAGGGGGCTGACCCAGAGCTTTGGGCTCTCCCAGCAGCTTTCAGGGACACAGCCCTGCTCCACATGTTTGTCTTTCCCATCCTTGCAAAGCTTGCACTGAGCACCTCACTTGCCCAAGCACAAATGGTTCAGTCGAACACTGCAGCAGTTTAATTTCATGGAATCCAATTGGTTTGCCTTACCTAAAAATGCTGAAATCCAAACCACACCTGAACTGTCTTTGACCTCCCTGGAATTTAAATTATATTTTTAGTTGTGGCAGTTATTTGAAATGCTGATGTGTCAGTCCCAAAGAGGGAATACTTGTCTCGAGTATTGCCACTTGAAATTTTGGGAAGCCACACAGATGTTCATCTCCTCATTATGGAAATAATGTATTTGGTTAATGTGTTGGTGTGAAGAGAGGGGAATACAAATTATCTCACAACTTGAGGGGTTTGGTTCTATTTTCAGTGAGTTGAGGTTGCTCAGAGGGAAGAGAAAGCTCTGGGGAGATCTGGACCTGAAGGGGCTGCAGGAGGGCTGGGGAGGGATTTTCTACAGGAGCAGGGGGACTGGACAAGGGAATGAGATGGGGAGGTTCAGATGGGACATTGGGAATGAGGAATTGTTCCCTGGCAGGGTGGGCAGCCCTGGCACAGCTGGGGCTGCCCCTGGATCCCTGGCAGTGCCCAAGGCCAGGCTGGACAGGGCTGGAGCCCCTGGGACTGTGGGAGGTGTCCCTGCCATGGCAGGGGTGGCACTGGGTGGGATTTGGGGTCCCTCCCCATTTCCTTGGGCATGTCTGTGTGCAGGGCATGGGCTGTGAGCTGGCAGTGTCTGAGGGGTCTGAGCAGCCCCTGTGCCAGCTGTGCCAGCTGTGCCTGCTGCCCAGGACAGGGCAGCCCTGAGCAGAGCTGTCCTGTCCCCTGCAGTGGAGCTGGCTGTTCTGGGCTGGGCTGGGGGCTTTGCCTGTGCCTGGGGGCAGCTGGCACTGCCAGACCAGGCTGCACAGAGCTGGGCACACTCTGCAGGTGCTGCTGGTGCATGCTGTTGGCATGGGAATGACAGGCACAGGCAGGAAACCAGCTGTGGGTGGGAAGGGCTCTGTGCAGTGAGTGCTGGGCAGAGCAGCCCCTTGTATTTGCATTTTATTATAACTCTTTATTATGATTTTAACTCTGAAGGACCCAGTGCAGCCAGGCGGGGCAGAGCAGCCCCTTGCATTTTTGTTTTATTATAATTATTTATTACAATTTGAACCTGTTGAGCATCTCCAGGAGCTGCTGCAGTCTCTGCATCCCAGCACAGAGGGATCTCTGTATTTTCACCCTGGTTTAAATTATGCAGTGAGTGACTGGAGTTTAGCTGCTTTTAAGGAGAGGCTCGAGCGTTTTGTCAGTGGCTGCTGAGCAGGGAGAAAAGCACTCTCATGTTCTGCATTTTGACCTCCTGCATCTCAGCTTTTGCTGCTCTGCATTATTAAAATGGAACAAGCCATCTGTGGAGCAGCTGCTGCTCAAAGGCTGGCAAGCTGGAACTTGGGAAACTGGTGGGAAGGAACATCCAGTGGGTTGGGAGGGACCCCAGATCCCACCCAGTGCCACCCCTGCCATGGCAGGGACACCTCCCATGTCCCAGGGTGTCTCAGCCCCAGTGTCCAACCTGGCCTTGGGCACTGCCAGGATCCAGGGCAGTCACAGCTGCTCTGTTATTTGCTAAACAGCTTTCAGTTCATCTTCAGGTGTGAGGAAAAGGGTTTTTTCATGGATAAAGGTCCTGGCAGTGGAAATTGCCCATTTCCAGCAAGTGGGCAGCAGGAAGGGAAGAATTCCTGGCAGGATTCTGCTCCAGGAGGTGCTGCTAGAGCTGCCTGGAGTGGCTGTGGTGCCCTGTTCAGCTCTGGGCTGGGCAGTGGCTGTCCCTTGGCTGGCACTCTGCTCCCTGCCATGCCCAGGAGCTGTTCATTCACTCCTGCAGCTCTCAGGAGTTGTTCACTCCTGCCATGCCCAGGAGCTGTTCACTCCTGCAGCTCTCAGGAGTTGTTCATTCACTCCTGCAGCTCTCAGGAGTTGTTCATTCCTGCAGCTCTCAGGAGCTGTTCATTCCTGCAGCTCTCAGGAGCTGTTCACTCCTGCAGCTCCCAGGAGCTGTTCACTCCTGCAGCTCCCAGGAGCTGTTCATTCACTCCTGCAGCTCTCAGGAGTTGTTCACTCCTGCAGCTCTCAGGAGCTGTTCATTCACTCCTGCAGCTCTCAGGAGTTGTTCACTCCTGCAGCTCTCAGGAGCTGTTCATTCACTCC